>CM050651.1:600000-1027500 GCA_027574665.1 Rhynochetos jubatus
AAAGAGCTACGATGGAATTCCTTAGAGAAACCTTGTTTGTTTTTGGCAGAGCACTGCATGCCTCTTAAGACAGAGCTCTGGATCCCCGGGAAAGTCGAAATCCAGGGGGACACCTTCTCTGTGCTAACAGGCTCGGAGAGGCTCGAATGCGCGGCTCTTTGAAGCGTCTGCCCGAACACGGACATCTGAAGCAGCACTGTAATGCGACCAAACAGAAAGAGTTAGGAGAGAAATTCTTGTCCCTTCTTGCTGCGCCTTTGCAGAACACTGCGTGCCAGAGCAGCCGGATGGCTGTCTTGCTTGCAATCGCCACTTCCAACAGTGCCACAGTTCCTCGGCAACAGAAAGAGCTAGGAAGGAATTGCTTGCGCTGTTTTCTCTCGCTGTGCTCTAGCAGTTCGTTCCCTTATCGGCAGAGCGCGGGACTGCTTGCAAAGCTTAGAAACAAACCTCTCCCTTTTCCTCCAAAAGGGAAAGAGCTACGAGGGAATTTCTTAGGGAAACCTTGTTTGTTTTGGCAGAGCACTGCATGCCTCTTAAGACAGAGCTCTGTATCCCCCGGAAAGTCGAAATCCAGAGAGTCACCTTCTCTGCGCTAACAGGCTCGGAGAGGCTCGAATGCGCGGCTCGTTGAAGCGTCTGCCCGAACACGGACATCTGAAGCAGCACTGTAATGCGACCAAACAGAAAGAGTTAGGAGACAATTTCTTGTCCCTTCTTGCTGCGCCTTTGCAGAGCACTGCGTGCCAGAGCAGCCGGATGGCTGTGTTGCTTGCAATCTCCAGTTCCAACAGTGCCACAGTTCCTCGGCAACAGAAAGAGCTAGGAAGGAATTGCTTGCGCTGTTTTCTCTCGCTGTGCTCTAGCAGTTCGTTCCCTTTTCGGCAGAGCGCGGGACCGCTTGCAAAGCTTAGAAACAAACCTCTCCCTTTTCCTCCAAAAGGGAAAGAGCTACGATGGAATTTGTGAGTGAAACCTTGTTTGTTTTGGCAGAGCACTGCATGCCTCTTAAGACAGAGCTCTGTATCCCCGGGAAAGTCGAAATCCAGGGGGACACCTTCTCTGTGCTAACAGGCTCGGAGAGGCTCGAATGCGCGACTCGTTGAAGCGTCTGCCCGAACACGGACATCTAAAGCAGCACTGTAATGGGACCAAACAGAAAGAGTTAGGAGAGAATTTCTTGTCCCATCTTGCTGCGCCTTTGCAGAGCACTGCGTGCCAGAGCAGCCGCATCGCTGTGTTGCTTGCAATCTCCAGTTCCAACAGTGCCACAGTTCCTCGGCAACAGAAAGAGCTAGGAAGGAATTGCTTGCGCTGATTTCTCTCGCTGTGCTCTAGCAGTTCGTTCCCTTTTCGGCAGAGCGCGGGACCGCTTGCAAAGCTTAGAAACAAACCTCTCCTTTTTCCTCCAAAAGGGAAAGAGCTACGAGAGAATTTCTTAGGGAAACCTTGTTTGTTTTGGCAGAGCACTGCATGCCTCTTAAGACAGAGCTCTGTATCCCCCGGAAAGTCGAAATCCAGAGAGTCACCTTCTCTGCGCTAACAGGCTCGGAGAGGCTCGAATGCGCGGCTCTTTGAAGCGTCTGCCCGAACACGGACATCTGAAGCAGCACTGTAATGCGACCAAACAGAAAGAGTTAGGAGACAATTTCTTGTCCCTTCTTGCTGCGCCTTTGCAGAGCACTGCGTGCCAGAGCAGCCGGATGGCTGTGTTGCTTGCAATCTCCAGTTCCAACAGTGCCACAGTTCCTCGGCAACAGAAAGAGCTAGGAAGGAATTGCTTGCGCTGTTTTCTCTCGCTGTGCTCTAGCAGTTCGTTCCCTTTTCGGCAGAGCGCGGGACCGCTTGCAAAGCTTAGAAACAAACCTCTCCCTTTTCCTCCAAAAGGGAAAGAGCTACGATGGAATTCCTTAGAGAAACCTTGTTTGTTTTGGCAGAGCACTGCATGCCTCTTAAGACAGAGCTCTGTATCCCCGGGAAAGACGAAATCCACAGGGTCACCTTCTCTGTGCTAACAGGCTCGGAGAGGCTGGAATGCGCGGCTCGTTGAAGCGTCTGCCCGAACACGGACATCTGAAGCAGCACTGTAATGCGACCAAACAGAAAGAGTTAGGAGAGAATTTCTTGTCCCTTCTTGCTGCTCCTTTGCAGAGCACTGCGTGCCAGAGCAGCAGCATCGCTGTCTTGCTTGCAATCTCCAATTGCAACAGTGCCACAGTTCCTCGGCAACAGAAAGAGCTAGGAAGGAATTGCTTGCGCTGTTTTCTCTCGCTGTGCTCTAGCAGTTCGTTCCCTTTTCGGCAGAGCGCGGGACCGCTTGCAAAGCTTAGAAACAAACCTCTCCCTTTTCCTCCAAAAGGGAAAGAGCTACGAGAGAATTTCTTAGTGCAACATTGTTTGTTTTGGCAGAGCACTGCATGCCTCTTAAGACAGAGCTCTGTATCCCCGGGAAAGACGAAATCCAGAGAGTCACCTTCTCTGTGCTAACAGGCTCGGAGAGGCTCGAATGCGCGGCTCGTTGAAGCGTCTGCCCGAACACGGACATCTAAAGCAGCACTGTAATGCGACCAAAGAGAAAGAGTTAGGAGACAATTTCTTGTCCCTTCTTGCTGCGCCTTTGCAGAGCACTGCGTGCCAGAGCAGCCGCATCGCTGTGTTGCTTGCAATCTCCACTTCAACAGTGCCACAGTTCCTCGGCAACAGAAAGAGCTAGGAAGGAATTGCTTGCGCTGTTTTCTCTCGCTGTGCTCTAGCAGTTCGTTCCCTTTTCGGCAGAGCGCGGGACCGCTTGCAAAGCTTAGAAACAAACCTCTCCCTTTTCCTCCAAAAGGGAAAGAGCTACGATGGAATTCCTTAGAGAAACATTGTTTGTTTTGGCAGAGCACTGCATGCCTCTTAAGACAGAGCTCTGTATCCCCGGGAAAGTCGAAATCCAGGGGGACACCTTCTCTGTGCTAACAGGCTCGGAGAGGCTCGAATGCGCGGCTCGTTGAAGCGTCTGCCCGAACACGGACATCTGAAGCAGCACTGTAATGCGACCAAACAGAAAGAGTTAGGAGACAATTTCTTGTCCCTTCTTGCTGCGCCTTTGCAGAACACTGCGTGCCAGAGCAGCCGGATGGCTGTCTTGCTTGCAATCGCCACTTCCAACAGTGCCACAGTTCCTCGGCAACAGAAAGAGCTAGGAAGGAATTGCTTGCGCTGATTTCTCTCGCTGTGCTCTAGCAGTTCGTTCCCTTTTCGGCAGAGCGCGGGACCGCTTGCAAAGCTTAGAAACAAACCTCTCCCTTTTCCTCCAAAAGGGAAAGAGCTACGAGAGAATTTCTGAGTGAAACCTTGTTTGTTTTGGCAGAGCACTGCATGCCTCTTAAGACAGAGCTCTGTATCCCCCGGAAAGTCGAAATCCAGAGAGTCACCTTCTCTGTGCTAACAGGCTCGGAGAGGCTCGAATGCGCGGCTCGTTGAAGCGTCTGCCCGAACACGGACATCTGAAGCAGCACTGTAATGTGACCAAACAGAAAGAGTTAGGAGACAATTTCTTGTCCCTTCTTGCTGCGCCTTTGCAGAGCACTGCGTGCCAGAGCAGCCGGATGGCTGTGTTGCTTGCAATCTCCAGTTCCAACAGTGCCACAGTTCCTCGGCAACAGAAAGAGCTAGGAAGGAATTGCTTGCGCTGATTTCTCTCGCTGTGCTCTAGCAGTTCGTTCCCTTTTCGGCAGAGCGCGGGACTGCTTGCAAAGCTTAGAAACAAACCTCTCCCTTTTCCTCCAAAAGGGAAAGAGCTACGATGGAATTTGTGAGTGAAACCTTGTTTGTTTTGGCAGAGCACTGCATGCCTCTTAAGACAGAGCTCTGTATCCCCGGGAAAGTCGAAATCCAGGGGGACACCTTCTCTGCGCTAACAGGCTCGGAGAGGCTCGAATGCGCGGCTCGTTGAAGCGTCTGCCCGAACACGGACATCTAAAGCAGCACTGTAATGCGACCAAACAGAAAGAGTTAGGAGACAATTTCTTGTCCCTTCTTGCTGCGCCTTTGCAGAGCACTGCGTGCCAGAGCAGCCGGATCGCTGTGTTGCTTGCAATCTCCAGTTCCAACAGTGCCACAGTTCCTCGGCAACAGAAAGAGCTAGGAAGGAATTGCTTGCGCTGTTTTCTCTCGCTGTGCTCTAGCAGTTCGTTCCCTTTTCGGCAGAGCGCGGGACCGCTTGCAAAGCTTAGAAACAAACCTCTCCCTTTTCCTCCAAAAGGGAAAGAGCTACGATGGAATTCCTTAGAGAAACCTTGTTTGTTTTGGCAGAGCACTGCATGCCTCTTAAGACAGAGCTCTGTATCCCCGGGAAAGTCGAAATCCACAGGGTCACCTTCTCTGTGCTAACAGGCTCGGAGAGGCTCGAATGCGCGGCTCGTTGAAGCGTCTGCCCGAACACGGACATCTGAAGCAGCACTGTAATGCGACCAAACAGAAAGAGTTAGGAGACAATTTCTTGTCCCTTCTTGCTGCGCCTTTGCAGAGCACTGCGTGCCAGAGCAGCCGGATGGCTGTGTTGCTTGCAATCTCCAGTTCCAACAGTGCCACAGTTCCTCGGCAACAGAAAGAGCTAGGAAGGAATTGCTTGCGCTGATTTCTCTCGCTGTGCTCTAGCAGTTCGTTCCCTTTTCGGCAGAGCGCGGGACCGCTTGCAAAGCTTAGAAACAAACCTCTCCCTTTTCCTCCAAAAGGGAAAGAGCTACGATGGAATTCCTTAGAGAAACATTGTTTGTTTTGGCAGAGCACTGCATGCCTCTTAAGACAGAGCTCTGGATCCCCGGGAAAGTCGAAATCCAGGGGGTCACCTTCTCTGTCCTAACAGGCTCGGAGAGGCTCGAATGCGCGGCTCTTTGAAGCGTCTGCCCGAACACGGACATCTGAAGCAGCACTGTAATGCGACCAAACAGAAAGAGTTAGGAGACAATTTCTTGTCCCTTCTTGCTGCGCCTTTGCAGAGCACTGCGTGCCAGAGCAGCCGGATGGCTGTGTTGCTTGCAATCTCCAGTTCCAACAGTGCCACAGTTCCTCGGCAACAGAAAGAGCTAGGAAGGAATTGCTTGCGCTGTTTTCTCTCGCTGTGCTCTAGCAGTTCGTTCCCTTTTCGGCAGAGCGCGGGACCGCTTGCAAAGCTTAGAAACAAACCTCTCCCTTTTCCTCCAAAAGGGAAAGAGCTACGATGGAATTCCTTAGAGAAACCTTGTTTGTTTTGGCAGAGCACTGCATGCCTCTTAAGACAGAGCTCTGTATCCCCGGGAAAGACGAAATCCACAGGGTCACCTTCTCTGTGCTAACAGGCTCGGAGAGGCTGGAATGCGCGGCTCGTTGAAGCGTCTGCCCGAACACGGACATCTGAAGCAGCACTGTAATGCGACCAAACAGAAAGAGTTAGGAGAGAATTTCTTGTCCCTTCTTGCTGCTCCTTTGCAGAGCACTGCGTGCCAGAGCAGCAGCATCGCTGTCTTGCTTGCAATCTCCAGTTCCAACAGTGCCACAGTTCCTCGGCAACAGAAAGAGCTAGGAAGGAATTGCTTGCGCTGTTTTCTCTCGCTGTGCTCTAGCAGTTCGTTCCCTTTTCGGCAGAGCGCGGGACCGCTTGCAAAGCTTAGAAACAAACCTCTCCCTTTTCCTCCAAAAGGGAAAGAGCTACGAGAGAATTTCTTAGTGCAACATTGTTTGTTTTGGCAGAGCACTGCATGCCTCTTAAGACAGAGCTCTGTATCCCCGGGAAAGACGAAATCCAGAGAGTCACCTTCTCTGTGCTAACAGGCTCGGAGAGGCTCGAATGCGCGGCTCGTTGAAGCGTCTGCCCGAACACGGACATCTAAAGCAGCACTGTAATGCGACCAAAGAGAAAGAGTTAGGAGACAATTTCTTGTCCCTTCTTGCTGCGCCTTTGCAGAGCACTGCGTGCCAGAGCAGCCGCATCGCTGTGTTGCTTGCAATCTCCACTTCAACAGTGCCACAGTTCCTCGGCAACAGAAAGAGCTAGGAAGGAATTGCTTGCGCTGTTTTCTCTCGCTGTGCTCTAGCAGTTCGTTCCCTTTTCGGCAGAGCGCGGGACCGCTTGCAAAGCTTAGAAACAAACCTCTCCCTTTTCCTCCAAAAGGGAAAGAGCTACGATGGAATTTGTGAGTGAAACCTTGTTTGTTTTGGCAGAGCACTGCATGCCTCTTAAGACAGAGCTCTGTATCCCCGGGAAAGTCGAAATCCAGGGGGACACCTTCTCTGTGCTAACAGGCTCGGAGAGGCTCGAATGCGCGGCTCGTTGAAGCGTCTGCCCGAACACGGACATCTGAAGCAGCACTGTAATGCGACCAAACAGAAAGAGTTAGGAGACAATTTCTTGTCCCTTCTTGCTGCGCCTTTGCAGAACACTGCGTGCCAGAGCAGCCGGATGGCTGTCTTGCTTGCAATCGCCACTTCCAACAGTGCCACAGTTCCTCGGCAACAGAAAGAGCTAGGAAGGAATTGCTTGCGCTGATTTCTCTCGCTGTGCTCTAGCAGTTCGTTCCCTTTTCGGCAGAGCGCGGGACCGCTTGCAAAGCTTAGAAACAAACCTCTCCCTTTTCCTCCAAAAGGGAAAGAGCTACGAGAGAATTTCTGAGTGAAACCTTGTTTGTTTTGGCAGAGCACTGCATGCCTCTTAAGACAGAGCTCTGTATCCCCCGGAAAGTCGAAATCCAGAGAGTCACCTTCTCTGTGCTAACAGGCTCGGAGAGGCTCGAATGCGCGGCTCGTTGAAGCGTCTGCCCGAACACGGACATCTGAAGCAGCACTGTAATGTGACCAAACAGAAAGAGTTAGGAGACAATTTCTTGTCCCTTCTTGCTGCGCCTTTGCAGAGCACTGCGTGCCAGAGCAGCCGGATGGCTGTGTTGCTTGCAATCTCCAGTTCCAACAGTGCCACAGTTCCTCGGCAACAGAAAGAGCTAGGAAGGAATTGCTTGCGCTGATTTCTCTCGCTGTGCTCTAGCAGTTCGTTCCCTTTTCGGCAGAGCGCGGGACTGCTTGCAAAGCTTAGAAACAAACCTCTCCCTTTTCCTCCAAAAGGGAAAGAGCTACGATGGAATTTGTGAGTGAAACCTTGTTTGTTTTGGCAGAGCACTGCATGCCTCTTAAGACAGAGCTCTGTATCCCCGGGAAAGTCGAAATCCAGGGGGACACCTTCTCTGCGCTAACAGGCTCGGAGAGGCTCGAATGCGCGGCTCGTTGAAGCGTCTGCCCGAACACGGACATCTAAAGCAGCACTGTAATGCGACCAAACAGAAAGAGTTAGGAGACAATTTCTTGTCCCTTCTTGCTGCGCCTTTGCAGAGCACTGCGTGCCAGAGCAGCCGGATCGCTGTGTTGCTTGCAATCTCCAGTTCCAACAGTGCCACAGTTCCTCGGCAACAGAAAGAGCTAGGAAGGAATTGCTTGCGCTGTTTTCTCTCGCTGTGCTCTAGCAGTTCGTTCCCTTTTCGGCAGAGCGCGGGACCGCTTGCAAAGCTTAGAAACAAACCTCTCCCTTTTCCTCCAAAAGGGAAAGAGCTACGATGGAATTCCTTAGAGAAACCTTGTTTGTTTTGGCAGAGCACTGCATGCCTCTTAAGACAGAGCTCTGTATCCCCGGGAAAGTCGAAATCCACAGGGTCACCTTCTCTGTGCTAACAGGCTCGGAGAGGCTGGAATGCGCGGCTCGTTGAAGCGTCTGCCCGAACACGGACATCTGAAGCAGCACTGTAATGCGACCAAACAGAAAGAGTTAGGAGACAATTTCTTGTCCCTTCTTGCTGCGCCTTTGCAGAGCACTGCGTGCCAGAGCAGCCGGATGGCTGTGTTGCTTGCAATCTCCAGTTCCAACAGTGCCACAGTTCCTCGGCAACAGAAAGAGCTAGGAAGGAATTGCTTGCGCTGATTTCTCTCGCTGTGCTCTAGCAGTTCGTTCCCTTTTCGGCAGAGCGCGGGACCGCTTGCAAAGCTTAGAAACAAACCTCTCCCTTTTCCTCCAAAAGGGAAAGAGCTACGATGGAATTCCTTAGAGAAACATTGTTTGTTTTGGCAGAGCACTGCATGCCTCTTAAGACAGAGCTCTGGATCCCCGGGAAAGTCGAAATCCAGGGGGTCACCTTCTCTGTCCTAACAGGCTCGGAGAGGCTCGAATGCGCGGCTCGTTGAAGCGTCTGCCCGAACACGGACATCTGAAGCAGCACTGTAATGCGACCAAACAGAAAGAGTTAGGAGAGAATTTCTTGTCCCTTCTTGCTGCGCCTTTGCAGAGCACTGCGTGCCAGAGCAGCCGGATGGCTGTGTTGCTTGCAATCTCCAGTTCCAACAGTGCCACAGTTCCTCGGCAACAGAAAGAGCTAGGAAGGAATTGCTTGCGCTGTTTTCTCTCGCTGTGCTCTAGCAGTTCGTTCCCTTTTCGGCAGAGCGCGGGACCGCTTGCAAAGCTTAGAAACAAACCTCTCCCTTTTCCTCCAAAAGGGAAAGAGCTACGAGAGAATTTCTTAGGGAAACCTTGTTTGTTTTGGCAGAGCACTGCATGCCTCTTAAGACAGAGCTCTGTATCCCCGGGAAAGTCGAAATCCAGAGAGTCACCTTCTCTGCGCTAACAGGCTCGGAGAGGCTCGAATGCGCGGCTCGTTGAAGCGTCTGCCCGAACACGGACATCTGAAGCAGCACTGTAATGCGACCAAACAGAAAGAGTTAGGAGACAATTTCTTGTCCCTTCTTGCTGCGCCTTTGCAGAGCACTGCGTGCCAGAGCAGCCGGATGGCTGTGTTGCTTGCAATCTCCAGTTCCAACAGTGCCACAGTTCCTCGGCAACAGAAAGAGCTAGGAAGGAATTGCTTGCGCTGTTTTCTCTCGCTGTGCTCTAGCAGTTCGTTCCCTTTTCGGCAGAGCGCGGGACCGCTTGCAAAGCTTAGAAACAAACCTCTCCCTTTTCCTCCAAAAGGGAAAGAGCTACGAGAGAATTTCTTAGGGAAACCTTGTTTGTTTTGGCAGAGCACTGCATGCCTCTTAAGACAGAGCTCTGTATCCCCGGGAAAGTCGAAATCCAGGGGGTCACCTTCTCTGTGCTAACAGGCTCGGAGAGGCTCGAATGTGCGGCTCGTTGAAGCGTCTGCCCGAACACGGACATCTGAAGCAGCACTGTAATGCGACCGAACAGAAAGAGTTAGGAGACAATTTCTTGTCCCTTCTTGCTGCGCCTTTGCAGAGCACTGCGTGCCAGAGCAGCCGGATGGCTGTGTTGCTTGCAATCTCCAGTTCCAACAGTGCCACAGTTCCTCGGCAACAGAAAGAGCTAGGAAGGAATTGCTTGCGCTGTTTTCTCTCGCTGTGCTCTAGCAGCTCGTTCCCTTTTCGGCAGAGTGCGGGACCGCTTGCAAAGCTTAGAAACAAACCTCTCCCTTTTCCTCCAAAAGGGAAAGAGCTACGAGAGAATTTCTTAGGGAAACCTTGTTTGTTTTGGCAGAGCACTGCATGCCTCTTAAGACAGAGCTCTGTATCCCCGGGAAAGTCGAAATCCAGAGAGTCACCTTCTCTGCGCTAACAGGCTCGGAGAGGCTCGAATGCGCGGCTCGTTGAAGCGTCTGCCCGAACACGGACATCTGAAGCAGCACTGTAATGCGACCAAAGAGAAAGAGTTAGGAGAGAATTTCTTGTCCCTTCTTGCTGCTCCTTTGCAGAGCACTGTGTGCCAGAGCAGCCGGATGGCTGTGTTGCTTGCAATCTCCAGTTCCAACAGTGCCACAGTTCCTCGGCAACAGAAAGAGCTAGGAAGGAATTGCTTGCGCTGTTTTCTCTCGCTGTGCACTAGCAGTTCGTTCCCTTTTCGGCAGAGCGCGGGACCGCTTGCAAAGCTTAGAAACAAACCTCTCCCTTTTCCTCCAAAAGGGAAAGAGCTACGAGAGAATTTCTGAGAGAAACCTTGTTTGTTTTGGCAGAGCACTGCATGCCTCTTAAGACAGAGCTCTGGATCCCCGGGAAAGTCGAAATCCAGAGAGTCACCTTCTCTGCGCTAACAGGCTCGGAGAGGCTCGAATGCGCGGCTCGTTGAAGCGTCTGCCCGAACACGGACATCTGAAGCAGCACTGTAATGCGACCAAACAGAAAGAGTTAGGAGACAATTTCTTGTCCCTTCTTGCTGCGCCTTTGCAGAGCACTGCGTGCCAGAGCAGCCGCATCGCTGTCTTGCTTGCAATCTCCAGTTCCAACAGTGCCACAGTTCCTCGGCAACAGAAAGAGCTAGGAAGGAATTGCTTACGCTGTTTTCTCTCGCTGTGCTCTAGCAGTTCGTTCCCTTTTCGGCAGAGCGCGGGACCGCTTGCAAAGCTTAGAAACAAACCTCTCCCTTTTCCTCCAAAAGGGAAAGAGCTACGATGGAATTTGTGAGTGAAACCTTGTTTGTTTTGGCAGAGCACTGCATGCCTCTTAAGACAGAGCTCTGTATCCCCGGGAAAGTCGAAATCCAGGGGGACACCTTCTCTGTGCTAACAGGCTCGGAGAGGCTCGAATGCGCGACTCGTTGAAGCGTCTGCCCGAACACGGACATCTAAAGCAGCACTGTAATGGGACCAAACAGAAAGAGTTAGGAGAGAATTTCTTGTCCCATCTTGCTGCGCCTTTGCAGAGCACTGCGTGCCAGAGCAGCCGCATCGCTGTGTTGCTTGCAATCTCCAGTTCCAACAGTGCCACAGTTCCTCGGCAACAGAAAGAGCTAGGAAGGAATTGCTTGCGCTGTTTTCTCTCGCTGTGCTCTAGCAGTTCGTTCCCTTTTCGGCAGAGCGCGGGACCGCTTGCAAAGCTTAGAAACAAACCTCTCCTTTTTCCTCCAAAAGGGAAAGAGCTACGAGAGAATTTCTTAGGGAAACCTTGTTTGTTTTGGCAGAGCACTGCATGCCTCTTAAGACAGAGCTCTGTATCCCCCGGAAAGTCGAAATCCAGAGAGTCACCTTCTCTGCGCTAACAGGCTCGGAGAGGCTCGAATGCGCGGCTCTTTGAAGCGTCTGCCCGAACACGGACATCTGAAGCAGCACTGTAATGCGACCAAACAGAAAGAGTTAGGAGACAATTTCTTGTCCCTTCTTGCTGCGCCTTTGCAGAGCACTGCGTGCCAGAGCAGCCGGATGGCTGTGTTGCTTGCAATCTCCAGTTCCAACAGTGCCACAGTTCCTCGGCAACAGAAAGAGCTAGGAAGGAATTGCTTGCGCTGTTTTCTCTCGCTGTGCTCTAGCAGTTCGTTCCCTTTTCGGCAGAGCGCGGGACCGCTTGCAAAGCTTAGAAACAAACCTCTCCCTTTTCCTCCAAAAGGGAAAGAGCTACGAGAGAATTTCTTAGTGCAACATTGTTTGTTTTGGCAGAGCACTGCATGCCTCTTAAGACAGAGCTCTGTATCCCCGGGAAAGACGAAATCCAGAGAGTCACCTTCTCTGTGCTAACAGGCTCGGAGAGGCTCGAATGCGCGGCTCGTTGAAGCGTCTGCCCGAACACGGACATCTGAAGCAGCACTGTAATGCGACCAAACAGAAAGAGTTAGGAGACAATTTCTTGTCCCTTCTTGCTGCGCCTTTGCAGAGCACTGCGTGCCAGAGCAGCCGGATGGCTGTGTTGCTTGCAATCTCCAGTTCCAACAGTGCCACAGTTCCTCGGCAACAGAAAGAGCTAGGAAGGAATTGCTTGCGCTGTTTTCTCTCGCTGTGCACTAGCAGTTCGTTCCCTTTTCGGCAGAGCGCGGGACCGCTTGCAAAGCTTAGAAACAAACCTCTCCCTTTTCCTCCAAAAGGGAAAGAGCTACGAGAGAATTTCTGAGTGAAACCTTGTTTGTTTTGGCAGAGCACTGCATGCCTCTTAAGACAGAGCTCTGTATCCCCGGGAAAGTCGAAATCCACAGGGTCACCTTCTCTGCGCTAACAGGCTCGGAGAGGCTCGAAGGCGCGGCTCGTTGAAGCGTCTGCCCGAACACGGACATCTGAAGCAGCACTGTAATGCGACCAAACAGAAAGAGTTAGGAGACAATTTCTTGTCCCTTCTTGCTGCGCCTTTGCAGAGCACTGCGTGCCAGAGCAGCCGGATGGCTGTGTTGCTTGCAATCTCCAGTTCCAACAGTGCCACAGTTCCTCGGCAACAGAAAGAGCTAGGAAGGAATTGCTTGCGCTGATTTCTCTCGCTGTGCTCTAGCAGTTCGTTCCCTTTTCGGCAGAGCGCGGGACCGCTTGCAAAGCTTAGAAACAAACCTCTCCCTTTTCCTCCAAAAGGGAAAGAGCTACGATGGAATTCCTTAGAGAAACATTGTTTGTTTTGGCAGAGCACTGCATGCCTCTTAAGACAGAGCTCTGGATCCCCGGGAAAGTCGAAATCCAGGGGGTCACCTTCTCTGTCCTAACAGGCTCGGAGAGGCTCGAATGCGCGGCTCGTTGAAGCGTCTGCCCGAACACGGACATCTGAAGCAGCACTGTAATGCGACCAAACAGAAAGAGTTAGGAGAGAATTTCTTGTCCCTTCTTGCTGCGCCTTTGCAGAGCACTGCGTGCCAGAGCAGCCGGATGGCTGTGTTGCTTGCAATCTCCAGTTCCAACAGTGCCACAGTTCCTCGGCAACAGAAAGAGCTAGGAAGGAATTGCTTGCGCTGTTTTCTCTCGCTGTGCTCTAGCAGTTCGTTCCCTTTTCGGCAGAGCGCGGGACCGCTTGCAAAGCTTAGAAACAAACCTCTCCCTTTTCCTCCAAAAGGGAAAGAGCTACGAGAGAATTTCTTAGGGAAACCTTGTTTGTTTTGGCAGAGCACTGCATGCCTCTTAAGACAGAGCTCTGTATCCCCGGGAAAGTCGAAATCCAGGGGGTCACCTTCTCTGTGCTAACAGGCTCGGAGAGGCTCGAATGTGCGGCTCGTTGAAGCGTCTGCCCGAACACGGACATCTGAAGCAGCACTGTAATGCGACCAAACAGAAAGAGTTAGGAGACAATTTCTTGTCCCTTCTTGCTGCGCCTTTGCAGAGCACTGCGTGCCAGAGCAGCCGGATGGCTGTGTTGCTTGCAATCTCCAGTTCCAACAGTGCCACAGTTCCTCGGCAACAGAAAGAGCTAGGAAGGAATTGCTTGCGCTGTTTTCTCTCGCTGTGCACTAGCAGTTCGTTCCCTTTTCGGCAGAGCGCGGGACCGCTTGCAAAGCTTAGAAACAAACCTCTCCCTTTTCCTCCAAAAGGGAAAGAGCTACGAGAGAATTTCTGAGTGAAACCTTGTTTGTTTTGGCAGAGCACTGCATGCCTCTTAAGACAGAGCTCTGTATCCCCGGGAAAGTCGAAATCCACAGGGTCACCTTCTCTGCGCTAACAGGCTCGGAGAGGCTCGAAGGCGCGGCTCGTTGAAGCGTCTGCCCGAACACGGACATCTGAAGCAGCACTGTAATGCGACCAAACAGAAAGAGTTAGGAGACAATTTCTTGTCCCTTCTTGCTGCGCCTTTGCAGAGCACTGCGTGCCAGAGCAGCCGGATGGCTGTGTTGCTTGCAATCTCCAGTTCCAACAGTGCCACAGTTCCTCGGCAACAGAAAGAGCTAGGAAGGAATTGCTTGCGCTGATTTCTCTCGCTGTGCTCTAGCAGTTCGTTCCCTTTTCGGCAGAGCGCGGGACCGCTTGCAAAGCTTAGAAACAAACCTCTCCCTTTTCCTCCAAAAGGGAAAGAGCTACGATGGAATTCCTTAGAGAAACATTGTTTGTTTTGGCAGAGCACTGCATGCCTCTTAAGACAGAGCTCTGGATCCCCGGGAAAGTCGAAATCCAGGGGGTCACCTTCTCTGTCCTAACAGGCTCGGAGAGGCTCGAATGCGCGGCTCGTTGAAGCGTCTGCCCGAACACGGACATCTGAAGCAGCACTGTAATGCGACCAAACAGAAAGAGTTAGGAGAGAATTTCTTGTCCCTTCTTGCTGCGCCTTTGCAGAGCACTGCGTGCCAGAGCAGCCGGATGGCTGTGTTGCTTGCAATCTCCAGTTCCAACAGTGCCACAGTTCCTCGGCAACAGAAAGAGCTAGGAAGGAATTGCTTGCGCTGTTTTCTCTCGCTGTGCTCTAGCAGTTCGTTCCCTTTTCGGCAGAGCGCGGGACCGCTTGCAAAGCTTAGAAACAAACCTCTCCCTTTTCCTCCAAAAGGGAAAGAGCTACGAGAGAATTTCTTAGGGAAACCTTGTTTGTTTTGGCAGAGCACTGCATGCCTCTTAAGACAGAGCTCTGTATCCCCGGGAAAGTCGAAATCCAGGGGGTCACCTTCTCTGTGCTAACAGGCTCGGAGAGGCTCGAATGTGCGGCTCGTTGAAGCGTCTGCCCGAACACGGACATCTGAAGCAGCACTGTAATGCGACCAAACAGAAAGAGTTAGGAGACAATTTCTTGTCCCTTCTTGCTGCGCCTTTGCAGAGCACTGCGTGCCAGAGCAGCCGGATGGCTGTGTTGCTTGCAATCTCCAGTTCCAACAGTGCCACAGTTCCTCGGCAACAGAAAGAGCTAGGAAGGAATTGCTTGCGCTGTTTTCTCTCGCTGTGCTCTAGCAGCTCGTTCCCTTTTCGGCAGAGTGCGGGACCGCTTGCAAAGCTTAGAAACAAACCTCTCCCTTTTCCTCCAAAAGGGAAAGAGCTACGAGAGAATTTCTTAGGGAAACCTTGTTTGTTTTGGCAGAGCACTGCATGCCTCTTAAGACAGAGCTCTGTATCCCCGGGAAAGTCGAAATCCAGAGAGTCACCTTCTCTGCGCTAACAGGCTCGGAGAGGCTCGAATGCGCGGCTCGTTGAAGCGTCTGCCCGAACACGGACATCTGAAGCAGCACTGTAATGCGACCAAAGAGAAAGAGTTAGGAGAGAATTTCTTGTCCCTTCTTGCTGCTCCTTTGCAGAGCACTGTGTGCCAGAGCAGCCGGATGGCTGTGTTGCTTGCAATCTCCAGTTCCAACAGTGCCACAGTTCCTCGGCAACAGAAAGAGCTAGGAAGGAATTGCTTGCGCTGTTTTCTCTCGCTGTGCACTAGCAGTTCGTTCCCTTTTCGGCAGAGCGCGGGACCGCTTGCAAAGCTTAGAAACAAACCTCTCCCTTTTCCTCCAAAAGGGAAAGAGCTACGAGAGAATTTCTGAGAGAAACCTTGTTTGTTTTGGCAGAGCACTGCATGCCTCTTAAGACAGAGCTCTGGATCCCCGGGAAAGTCGAAATCCAGAGAGTCACCTTCTCTGCGCTAACAGGCTCGGAGAGGCTCGAATGCGCGGCTCGTTGAAGCGTCTGCCCGAACACGGACATCTGAAGCAGCACTGTAATGCGACCAAACAGAAAGAGTTAGGAGACAATTTCTTGTCCCTTCTTGCTGCGCCTTTGCAGAGCACTGCGTGCCAGAGCAGCCGCATCGCTGTCTTGCTTGCAATCTCCAGTTCCAACAGTGCCACAGTTCCTCGGCAACAGAAAGAGCTAGGAAGGAATTGCTTGCGCTGTTTTCTCTCGCTGTGCTCTAGCAGTTCGTTCCCTTTTCGGCAGAGCGCGGGACCGCTTGCAAAGCTTAGAAACAAACCTCTCCCTTTTCCTCCAAAAGGGAAAGAGCTACGATGGAATTTGTGAGTGAAACCTTGTTTGTTTTGGCAGAGCACTGCATGCCTCTTAAGACAGAGCTCTGTATCCCCGGGAAAGTCGAAATCCAGGGGGTCACCTTCTCTGTGCTAACAGGCTCGGAGAGGCTCGAATGCGCGACTCGTTGAAGCGTCTGCCCGAACACGGACATCTAAAGCAGCACTGTAATGGGACCAAACAGAAAGAGTTAGGAGAGAATTTCTTGTCCCATCTTGCTGCGCCTTTGCAGAGCACTGCGTGCCAGAGCAGCCGCATCGCTGTGTTGCTTGCAATCTCCAGTTCCAACAGTGCCACAGTTCCTCGGCAACAGAAAGAGCTAGGAAGGAATTGCTTGCGCTGATTTCTCTCGCTGTGCTCTAGCAGTTCGTTCCCTTTTCGGCAGAGCGCGGGACCGCTTGCAAAGCTTAGAAACAAACCTCTCCTTTTTCCTCCAAAAGGGAAAGAGCTACGAGAGAATTTCTTAGGGAAACCTTGTTTGTTTTGGCAGAGCACTGCATGCCTCTTAAGACAGAGCTCTGTATCCCCCGGAAAGTCGAAATCCAGAGAGTCACCTTCTCTGCGCTAACAGGCTCGGAGAGGCTCGAATGCGCGGCTCTTTGAAGCGTCTGCCCGAACACGGACATCTGAAGCAGCACTGTAATGCGACCAAACAGAAAGAGTTAGGAGACAATTTCTTGTCCCTTCTTGCTGCGCCTTTGCAGAACACTGCGTGCCAGAGCAGCCGCATCGCTGTGTTGCTTGCAATCTCCAGTTCCAACAGTGCCACAGTTCCTCGGCAACAGAAAGAGCTAGGAAGGAATTGCTTGCGCTGTTTTCTCTCGCTGTGCTCTAGCAGTTCGTTCCCTTTTCGGCAGAGCGCGGGACCGCTTGCAAAGCTTAGAAACAAACCTCTCCCTTTTCCTCCAAAAGGGAAAGAGCTACGAGAGAATTTCTGAGTGAAACCTTGTTTGTTTTGGCAGAGCACTGCATGCCTCTTAAGACAGAGCTCTGTATCCCCCGGAAAGTCGAAATCCAGAGAGTCACCTTCTCTGTGCTAACAGGCTCGGAGAGGCTCGAATGCGCGGCTCGTTGAAGCGTCTGCCCGAACACGGACATCTGAAGCAGCACTGTAATGCGACCAAACAGAAAGAGTTAGGAGAGAAATTCTTGTCCCTTCTTGCTGCGCCTTTGCAGAACACTGCGTGCCAGAGCAGCCGGATGGCTGTGTTGCTTGCAATCTCCAGTTCCAACAGTGCCACAGTTCCTCGGCAACAGAAAGAGCTAGGAAGGAATTGCTTGCGCTGTTTTCTCTCGCTGTGCTCTAGCAGTTCGTTCCCTTTTCGGCAGAGCGCGGGACCGCTTGCAAAGCTTAGAAACAAACCTCTCCCTTTTCCTCCAAAAGGGAAAGAGCTACGAGAGAATTTCTTAGTGCAACATTGTTTGTTTTGGCAGAGCACTGCATGCCTCTTAAGACAGAGCTCTGTATCCCCGGGAAAGACGAAATCCAGAGAGTCACCTTCTCTGCGCTAACAGGCTCGGAGAGGCTCGAATGCGCGGCTCGTTGAAGCGTCTGCCCGAACACGGACATCTAAAGCAGCACTGTAATGCGACCAAACAGAAAGAGTTAGGAGACAATTTCTTGTCCCTTCTTGCTGCGCCTTTGCAGAGCACTGCGTGCCAGAGCAGCCGCATCGCTGTGTTGCTTGCAATCTCCAGTTCCAACAGTGCCACAGTTCCTCGGCAACAGAAAGAGCTAGGAAGGAATTGCTTGCGCTGATTTCTCTCGCTGTGCTCTAGCAGTTCGTTCCCTTTTCGGCAGAGCGCGGGACCGCTTGCAAAGCTTAGAAACAAACCTCTCCCTTTTCCTCCAAAAGGGAAAGAGCTACGATGGAATTCCTTAGAGAAACATTGTTTGTTTTGGCAGAGCACTGCATGCCTCTTAAGACAGAGCTCTGTATCCCCGGGAAAGTCGAAATCCAGGGGGACACCTTCTCTGCGCTAACAGGCTCGGAGAGGCTCGAATGCGCGGCTCGTTGAAGCGTCTGCCCGAACACGGACATCTAAAGCAGCACTGTAATGCGACCAAACAGAAAGAGTTAGGAGACAATTTCTTGTCCCTTCTTGCTGCGCCTTTGCAGAGCACTGCGTGCCAGAGCAGCCGCATCGCTGTGTTGCTTGCAATCTCCAGTTCCAACAGTGCCACAGTTCCTCGGCAACAGAAAGAGCTAGGAAGGAATTGCTTGCGCTGTTTTCTCTCGCTGTGCTCTAGCAGTTCGTTCCCTTTTCGGCAGAGCGCGGGACCGCTTGCAAAGCTTAGAAACAAACCTCTCCCTTTTCCTCCAAAAGGGAAAGAGCTACGATGGAATTCCTTAGAGAAACCTTGTTTGTTTTGGCAGAGCACTGCATGCCTCTTAAGACAGAGCTCTGTATCCCCGGGAAAGTCGAAATCCAGGGGGACACCTTCTCTGCGCTAACAGGCTCGAAGAGGCTCGAATGCGCGGCTCTTTGAAGCGTCTGCCCGAACACGGACATCTGAAGCAGCACTGTAATGCGACCAAAGAGAAAGAGTTAGGAGACAATTTCTTGTCCCTTCTTGCTGCGCCTTTGCAGAACACTGCGTGCCAGAGCAGCCGGATGGCTGTCTTGCTTGCAATCGCCACTTCCAACAGTGCCACAGTTCCTCGGCAACAGAAAGAGCTAGGAAGGAATTGCTTGCGCTGTTTTCTCTCGCTGTGCTCTAGCAGTTCGTTCCCTTTTCGGCAGAGCGCGGGACCGCTTGCAAAGCTTAGAAACAAACCTCTCCCTTTTCCTCCAAAAGGGAAAGAGCTACGATGGAATTTCTTAGTGAAACCTTGTTTGTTTTGGCAGAGCACTGCATGCCTCTTAAGACAGAGCTCTGTATCCCCGGGAAAGACGAAATCCACAGGGACACCTTCTCTGTGCTAACAGGCTCGGAGAGGCTCGAATGCGCGGCTCGTTGAAGCGTCTGCCCGAACACGGACATCTGAAGCAGCACTGTAATGCGACCAAACAGAAAGAGTTAGGAGACAATTTCTTGTCCCTTCTTGCTGCGCCTTTGCAGAACACTGCGTGCCAGAGCAGCCGCATCGCTGTGTTGCTTGCAATCTCCAGTTCCAACAGTGCCGCAGTTCCTCGGCAACAGAAAGAGCTAGGAAGGAATTGCTTACGCTGTTTTCTCTCGCTGTGCTCTAGCAGTTCGTTCCCTTTTCGGCAGAGCACGGGACCGCTTGCAAAGCTTAGAAACAAACCTCTCCCTTTTCCTCCACAGCGGAAAGAACTACGAGAGAATTTCTGAGTGAAACCTTGTTTGTTTTGGCAGAGCACTGCATGCCTCTTAAGACAGAGCTCTGGATCCCCGGGAAAGTCGAAATCCAGAGAGTCACCTTCTCTGCGCTAACAGGCTCGAAGAGGCTCGAATGCGCGGCTCGTTGAAGCGTCTGCCCGAACACGGACATCTGAAGCAGCACTGTAATGCGACCAAACAGAAAGAGTTAGGAGAGAATTTCTTGTCCCTTCTTGCTGCGCCTTTGCAGAGCACTGCGTGCCAGAGCAGCCGGATGGCTGTGTTGCTTGCAATCTCCAGTTCCAACAGTGCCACAGTTCCTCGGCAACAGAAAGAGCTAGGAAGGAATTGCTTGCGCTGATTTCTCTCGCTGTGCTCTAGCAGTTCGTTCCCTTTTCGGCAGAGCGCGGGACCGCTTGCAAAGCTTAGAAACAAACCTCTCCCTTTTCCTCCAAAAGGGAAAGAGCTACGATGGAATTTCTTAGTGAAACCTTGTTTGTTTTGGCAGAGCACTGCATGCCTCTTAAGACAGAGCTCTGTATCCCCGGGAAAGACGAAATCCACAGGGACACCTTCTCTGTGCTAACAGGCTCGGAGAGGCTCGAATGCGCGGCTCGTTGAAGCGTCTGCCCGAACACGGACATCTGAAGCAGCACTGTAATGCGACCAAACAGAAAGAGTTAGGAGAGAAATTCTTGTCCCTTCTTGCTGCGCCTTTGCAGAACACTGCGTGCCAGAGCAGCCGGATCGCTGTGTTGCTTGCAATCGCCAGTTCCAACAGTGCCACAGTTCCTCGGCAACAGAAAGAGCTAGGAAGGAATTGCTTGCGCTGTTTTCTCTCGCTGTGCTCTAGCAGTTCGTTCCCTTTTCGGCAGAGCGCGGGACCGCTTGCAAAGCTTAGAAACAAACCTCTCCCTTTTCCTCCAAAAGGGAAAGAGCTACGAGACAATTTGTGAGTGAAACCTTGTTTGTTTTGGCAGAGCACTGCATGCCTCTTAAGACAGAGCTCTGTATCCCCCGGAAAGTCGAAATCCAGAGAGTCACCTTCTCTGCGCTAACAGGCTCGGAGAGGCTCGAATGCGCGGCTCTTTGAAGCGTCTGCCCGAACACGGACATCTGAAGCAGCACTGTAATGCGACCAAACAGAAAGAGTTAGGAGACAATTTCTTGTCCCTTCTTGCTGCGCCTTTGCAGAGCACTGCGTGCCAGAGCAGCCGGATGGCTGTGTTGCTTGCAATCTCCAGTTCCAACAGTGCCACAGTTCCTCGGCAACAGAAAGAGCTAGGAAGGAATTGCTTGCGCTGTTTTCTCTCGCTGTGCTCTAGCAGTTCGTTCCCTTTTCGGCAGAGCGCGGGACCGCTTGCAAAGCTTAGAAACAAACCTCTCCCTTTTCCTCCAAAAGGGAAAGAGCTACGAGAGAATTTCTGAGTGAAACCTTGTTTGTTTTGGCAGAGCACTGCATGCCTCTTAAGACAGAGCTCTGGATCCCCGGGAAAGTCGAAATCCAGAGAGTCACCTTCTCTGCGCTAACAGGCTCGAAGAGGCTCGAATGCGCGGCTCGTTGAAGCGTCTGCCCGAACACGGACATCTGAAGCAGCACTGTAATGCGACCAAACAGAAAGAGTTAGGAGAGAATTTCTTGTCCCTTCTTGCTGCGCCTTTGCAGAGCACTGCGTGCCAGAGCAGCCGGATGGCTGTGTTGCTTGCAATCTCCAGTTCCAACAGTGCCACAGTTCCTCGGCAACAGAAAGAGCTAGGAAGGAATTGCTTGCGCTGATTTCTCTCGCTGTGCTCTAGCAGTTCGTTCCCTTTTCGGCAGAGCGCGGGACCGCTTGCAAAGCTTAGAAACAAACCTCTCCCTTTTCCTCCAAAAGGGAAAGAGCTACGATGGAATTTCTTAGTGAAACCTTGTTTGTTTTGGCAGAGCACTGCATGCCTCTTAAGACAGAGCTCTGTATCCCCGGGAAAGACGAAATCCACAGGGACACCTTCTCTGTGCTAACAGGCTCGGAGAGGCTCGAATGCGCGGCTCGTTGAAGCGTCTGCCCGAACACGGACATCTGAAGCAGCACTGTAATGCGACCAAACAGAAAGAGTTAGGAGACAATTTCTTGTCCCTTCTTGCTGCGCCTTTGCAGAACACTGCGTGCCAGAGCAGCCGCATCGCTGTGTTGCTTGCAATCTCCAGTTCCAACAGTGCCGCAGTTCCTCGGCAACAGAAAGAGCTAGGAAGGAATTGCTTACGCTGTTTTCTCTCGCTGTGCTCTAGCAGTTCGTTCCCTTTTCGGCAGAGCGCGGGACCGCTTGCAAAGCTTAGAAACAAACCTCTCCCTTTTCCTCCAAAAGGGAAAGAGCTACGAGACAATTTGTGAGTGAAACCTTGTTTGTTTTGGCAGAGCACTGCATGCCTCTTAAGACAGAGCTCTGGATCTCCGGGAAAGACGAAATCCACAGGGACACCTTCTCTGTGCTAACAGGCTCGGAGAGGCTCGAATGCGCGGCTCGTTGAAGCGTCTGCCCGAACACGGACATCTGAAGCAGCACTGTAATGCGACCAAACAGAAAGAGTTAGGAGACAATTTCTTGTCCCTTCTTGCTGCGCCTTTGCAGAGCACTGCGTGCCAGAGCAGCCGGATGGCTGTCTTGCTTGCAATCGCCACTTCCAACAGTGCCACAGTTCCTCGGCAACAGAAAGAGCTAGGAAGGAATTGCTTGCGCTGTTTTCTCTCGCTGTGCTCTAGCAGTTCGTTCCCTTTTCGGCAGAGCACGGGACCGCTTGCAAAGCTTAGAAACAAACCTCTCCCTTTTCCTCCACAGCGGAAAGAACTACGAGAGAATTTCTGAGTGAAACCTTGTTTGTTTTGGCAGAGCACTGCATGCCTCTTAAGACAGAGCTCTGTATCCCCCGGAAAGTCGAAATCCAGAGAGTCACCTTCTCTGCGCTAACAGGCTCGGAGAGGCTCGAATGCGCGGCTCTTTGAAGCGTCTGCCCGAACACGGACATCTGAAGCAGCACTGTAATGCGACCAAACAGAAAGAGTTAGGAGACAATTTCTTGTCCCATCTTGCTGCGCCTTTGCAGAGCACTGCGTGCCAGAGCAGCCGCATCGCTGTGTTGCTTGCAATCTCCAGTTCCAACAGTGCCACAGTTCCTCGGCAACAGAAAGAGCTAGGAAGGAATTGCTTGCGCTGTTTTCTCTCGCTGTGCTCTAGCAGTTCGTTCCCTTTTCGGCAGAGCGCGGGACCGCTTGCAAAGCTTAGAAACAAACCTCTCCCTTTTCCTCCAAAAGGGAAAGAGCTACGAGAGAATTTCTGAGTGAAACCTTGTTTGTTTTGGCAGAGCACTGCATGCCTCTTAAGACAGAGCTCTGGATCCCCGGGAAAGTCGAAATCCAGAGAGTCACCTTCTCTGCGCTAACAGGCTCGAAGAGGCTCGAATGCGCGGCTCGTTGAAGCGTCTGCCCGAACACGGACATCTGAAGCAGCACTGTAATGCGACCAAACAGAAAGAGTTAGGAGAGAATTTCTTGTCCCTTCTTGCTGCGCCTTTGCAGAGCACTGCGTGCCAGAGCAGCCGGATGGCTGTGTTGCTTGCAATCTCCAGTTCCAACAGTGCCACAGTTCCTCGGCAACAGAAAGAGCTAGGAAGGAATTGCTTGCGCTGATTTCTCTCGCTGTGCTCTAGCAGTTCGTTCCCTTTTCGGCAGAGCGCGGGACCGCTTGCAAAGCTTAGAAACAAACCTCTCCCTTTTCCTCCAAAAGGGAAAGAGCTACGATGGAATTTCTTAGTGAAACCTTGTTTGTTTTGGCAGAGCACTGCATGCCTCTTAAGACAGAGCTCTGTATCCCCGGGAAAGTCGAAATCCACAGGGACACCTTCTCTGTGCTAACAGGCTCGGAGAGGCTCGAATGCGCGGCTCTTTGAAGCGTCTGCCCGAACACGGACATCTGAAGCAGCACTGTAATGCGACCAAACAGAAAGAGTTAGGAGAGAAATTCTTGTCCCTTCTTGCTGCGCCTTTGCAGAACACTGCGTGCCAGAGCAGCCGGATGGCTGTCTTGCTTGCAATCGCCACTTCCAACAGTGCCACAGTTCCTCGGCAACAGAAAGAGCTAGGAAGGAATTGCTTGCGCTGTTTTCTCTCGCTGTGCTCTAGCAGTTCGTTCCCTTTTCGGCAGAGCGCGGGACCGCTTGCAAAGCTTAGAAACAAACCTCTCCCTTTTCCTCCAAAAGGGAAAGAGCTACGATGGAATTTGTGAGTGAAACCTTGTTTGTTTTGGCAGAGCACTGCATGCCTCTTAAGACAGAGCTCTGTATCCCCGGGAAAGTCGAAATCCAGGGGGACACCTTCTCTGTGCTAACAGGCTCGGAGAGGCTCGAATGCGCGACTCGTTGAAGCGTCTGCCCGAACACGGACATCTAAAGCAGCACTGTAATGGGACCAAACAGAAAGAGTTAGGAGAGAATTTCTTGTCCCATCTTGCTGCGCCTTTGCAGAGCACTGCGTGCCAGAGCAGCCGCATCGCTGTGTTGCTTGCAATCTCCAGTTCCAACAGTGCCACAGTTCCTCGGCAACAGAAAGAGCTAGGAAGGAATTGCTTGCGCTGATTTCTCTCGCTGTGCTCTAGCAGTTCGTTCCCTTTTCGGCAGAGCGCGGGACCGCTTGCAAAGCTTAGAAACAAACCTCTCCTTTTTCCTCCAAAAGGGAAAGAGCTACGAGAGAATTTCTTAGGGAAACCTTGTTTGTTTTGGCAGAGCACTGCATGCCTCTTAAGACAGAGCTCTGTATCCCCCGGAAAGTCGAAATCCAGAGAGTCACCTTCTCTGCGCTAACAGGCTCGGAGAGGCTCGAATGCGCGGCTCTTTGAAGCGTCTGCCCGAACACGGACATCTGAAGCAGCACTGTAATGCGACCAAACAGAAAGAGTTAGGAGACAATTTCTTGTCCCTTCTTGCTGCGCCTTTGCAGAGCACTGCGTGCCAGAGCAGCCGGATGGCTGTGTTGCTTGCAATCTCCAGTTCCAACAGTGCCACAGTTCCTCGGCAACAGAAAGAGCTAGGAAGGAATTGCTTGCGCTGTTTTCTCTCGCTGTGCTCTAGCAGTTCGTTCCCTTTTCGGCAGAGCGCGGGACCGCTTGCAAAGCTTAGAAACAAACCTCTCCCTTTTCCTCCAAAAGGGAAAGAGCTACGAGAGAATTTCTTAGTGCAACATTGTTTGTTTTGGCAGAGCACTGCATGCCTCTTAAGACAGAGCTCTGTATCCCCGGGAAAGACGAAATCCAGAGAGTCACCTTCTCTGTGCTAACAGGCTCGGAGAGGCTCGAATGCGCGGCTCGTTGAAGCGTCTGCCCGAACACGGACATCTAAAGCAGCACTGTAATGCGACCAAAGAGAAAGAGTTAGGAGACAATTTCTTGTCCCTTCTTGCTGCGCCTTTGCAGAGCACTGCGTGCCAGAGCAGCCGCATCGCTGTGTTGCTTGCAATCTCCACTTCCAACAGTGCCACAGTTCCTCGGCAACAGAAAGAGCTAGGAAGGAATTGCTTGCGCTGATTTCTCTCGCTGTGCTCTAGCAGTTCGTTCCCTTTTCGGCAGAGCGCGGGACCGCTTGCAAAGCTTAGAAACAAACCTCTCCCTTTTCCTCCAAAAGGGAAAGAGCTACGATGGAATTCCTTAGAGAAACATTGTTTGTTTTGGCAGAGCACTGCATGCCTCTTAAGACAGAGCTCTGTATCCCCGGGAAAGTCGAAATCCAGGGGGACACCTTCTCTGTGCTAACAGGCTCGGAGAGGCTCGAATGCGCGGCTCGTTGAAGCGTCTGCCCGAACACGGACATCTGAAGCAGCACTGTAATGCGACCAAACAGAAAGAGTTAGGAGACAATTTCTTGTCCCTTCTTGCTGCGCCTTTGCAGAACACTGCGTGCCAGAGCAGCCGGATGGCTGTCTTGCTTGCAATCGCCACTTCCAACAGTGCCACAGTTCCTCGGCAACAGAAAGAGCTAGGAAGGAATTGCTTGCGCTGATTTCTCTCGCTGTGCTCTAGCAGTTCGTTCCCTTTTCGGCAGAGCGCGGGACCGCTTGCAAAGCTTAGAAACAAACCTCTCCCTTTTCCTCCAAAAGGGAAAGAGCTACGAGAGAATTTCTGAGTGAAACCTTGTTTGTTTTGGCAGAGCACTGCATGCCTCTTAAGACAGAGCTCTGTATCCCCCGGAAAGTCGAAATCCAGAGAGTCACCTTCTCTGTGCTAACAGGCTCGGAGAGGCTCGAATGCGCGGCTCGTTGAAGCGTCTGCCCGAACACGGACATCTGAAGCAGCACTGTAATGCGACCAAACAGAAAGAGTTAGGAGACAATTTCTTGTCCCTTCTTGCTGCGCCTTTGCAGAGCACTGCGTGCCAGAGCAGCCGGATGGCTGTGTTGCTTGCAATCTCCAGTTCCAACAGTGCCACAGTTCCTCGGCAACAGAAAGAGCTAGGAAGGAATTGCTTGCGCTGATTTCTCTCGCTGTGCTCTAGCAGTTCGTTCCCTTTTCGGCAGAGCGCGGGACTGCTTGCAAAGCTTAGAAACAAACCTCTCCCTTTTCCTCCAAAAGGGAAAGAGCTACGATGGAATTTGTGAGTGAAACCTTGTTTGTTTTGGCAGAGCACTGCATGCCTCTTAAGACAGAGCTCTGTATCCCCGGGAAAGTCGAAATCCAGGGGGACACCTTCTCTGTGCTAACAGGCTCGGAGAGGCTCGAATGCGCGACTCGTTGAAGCGTCTGCCCGAACACGGACATCTGAAGCAGCACTGTAATGCGACCAAACAGAAAGAGTTAGGAGAGAAATTCTTGTCCCTTCTTGCTGCGCCTTTGCAGAACACTGCGTGCCAGAGCAGCCGGATGGCTGTGTTGCTTGCAATCTCCAGTTCCAACAGTGCCACAGTTCCTCGGCAACAGAAAGAGCTAGGAAGGAATTGCTTGCGCTGTTTTCTCTCGCTGTGCTCTAGCAGTTCGTTCCCTTTTCGGCAGAGCGCGGGACCGCTTGCAAAGCTTAGAAACAAACCTCTCCCTTTTCCTCCAAAAGGGAAAGAGCTACGAGAGAATTTCTTAGTGCAACATTGTTTGTTTTGGCAGAGCACTGCATGCCTCTTAAGACAGAGCTCTGTATCCCCGGGAAAGACGAAATCCAGAGAGTCACCTTCTCTGCGCTAACAGGCTCGGAGAGGCTCGAATGCGCGGCTCGTTGAAGCGTCTGCCCGAACACGGACATCTAAAGCAGCACTGTAATGCGACCAAACAGAAAGAGTTAGGAGACAATTTCTTGTCCCTTCTTGCTGCGCCTTTGCAGAGCACTGCGTGCCAGAGCAGCCGCATCGCTGTGTTGCTTGCAATCTCCAGTTCCAACAGTGCCACAGTTCCTCGGCAACAGAAAGAGCTAGGAAGGAATTGCTTGCGCTGATTTCTCTCGCTGTGCTCTAGCAGTTCGTTCCCTTTTCGGCAGAGCGCGGGACCGCTTGCAAAGCTTAGAAACAAACCTCTCCCTTTTCCTCCAAAAGGGAAAGAGCTACGATGGAATTCCTTAGAGAAACATTGTTTGTTTTGGCAGAGCACTGCATGCCTCTTAAGACAGAGCTCTGTATCCCCGGGAAAGTCGAAATCCAGGGGGACACCTTCTCTGCGCTAACAGGCTCGGAGAGGCTCGAATGCGCGGCTCGTTGAAGCGTCTGCCCGAACACGGACATCTAAAGCAGCACTGTAATGCGACCAAACAGAAAGAGTTAGGAGACAATTTCTTGTCCCTTCTTGCTGCGCCTTTGCAGAGCACTGCGTGCCAGAGCAGCCGCATCGCTGTGTTGCTTGCAATCTCCAGTTCCAACAGTGCCACAGTTCCTCGGCAACAGAAAGAGCTAGGAAGGAATTGCTTGCGCTGTTTTCTCTCGCTGTGCTCTAGCAGTTCGTTCCCTTTTCGGCAGAGCGCGGGACCGCTTGCAAAGCTTAGAAACAAACCTCTCCCTTTTCCTCCAAAAGGGAAAGAGCTACGATGGAATTCCTTAGAGAAACCTTGTTTGTTTTGGCAGAGCACTGCATGCCTCTTAAGACAGAGCTCTGTATCCCCGGGAAAGTCGAAATCCAGGGGGACACCTTCTCTGCGCTAACAGGCTCGAAGAGGCTCGAATGCGCGGCTCTTTGAAGCGTCTGCCCGAACACGGACATCTGAAGCAGCACTGTAATGCGACCAAAGAGAAAGAGTTAGGAGACAATTTCTTGTCCCTTCTTGCTGCGCCTTTGCAGAACACTGCGTGCCAGAGCAGCCGGATGGCTGTCTTGCTTGCAATCGCCACTTCCAACAGTGCCACAGTTCCTCGGCAACAGAAAGAGCTAGGAAGGAATTGCTTACGCTGTTTTCTCTCGCTGTGCTCTAGCAGTTCGTTCCCTTTTCGGCAGAGCACAGGACCGCTTGCAAAGCTTAGAAACAAACCTCTCCCTTTTCCTCCACAGCGGAAAGAACTACGAGAGAATTTCTGAGTGAAACCTTGTTTGTTTTGGCAGAGCACTGCATGCCTCTTAAGACAGAGCTCTGTATCCCCCGGAAAGTCGAAATCCAGAGAGTCACCTTCTCTGCGCTAACAGGCTCGGAGAGGCTCGAATGCGCGGCTCTTTGAAGCGTCTGCCCGAACACGGACATCTGAAGCAGCACTGTAATGCGACCAAACAGAAAGAGTTAGGAGACAATTTCTTGTCCCTTCTTGCTGCGCCTTTGCAGAGCACTGCGTGCCAGAGCAGCCGGATGGCTGTGTTGCTTGCAATCTCCAGTTCCAACAGTGCCACAGTTCCTCGGCAACAGAAAGAGCTAGGAAGGAATTGCTTGCGCTGTTTTCTCTCGCTGTGCTCTAGCAGTTCGTTCCCTTTTCGGCAGAGCGCGGGACCGCTTGCAAAGCTTAGAAACAAACCTCTCCCTTTTCCTCCAAAAGGGAAAGAGCTACGAGAGAATTTCTGAGTGAAACCTTGTTTGTTTTGGCAGAGCACTGCATGCCTCTTAAGACAGAGCTCTGGATCCCCGGGAAAGTCGAAATCCAGAGAGTCACCTTCTCTGCGCTAACAGGCTCGAAGAGGCTCGAATGCGCGGCTCGTTGAAGCGTCTGCCCGAACACGGACATCTGAAGCAGCACTGTAATGCGACCAAACAGAAAGAGTTAGGAGAGAATTTCTTGTCCCTTCTTGCTGCGCCTTTGCAGAGCACTGCGTGCCAGAGCAGCCGGATGGCTGTGTTGCTTGCAATCTCCAGTTCCAACAGTGCCACAGTTCCTCGGCAACAGAAAGAGCTAGGAAGGAATTGCTTGCGCTGATTTCTCTCGCTGTGCTCTAGCAGTTCGTTCCCTTTTCGGCAGAGCGCGGGACCGCTTGCAAAGCTTAGAAACAAACCTCTCCCTTTTCCTCCAAAAGGGAAAGAGCTACGAGACAATTTGTGAGTGAAACCTTGTTTGTTTTGGCAGAGCACTGCATGCCTCTTAAGACAGAGCTCTGGATCTCCGGGAAAGACGAAATCCACAGGGACACCTTCTCTGTGCTAACAGGCTCGGAGAGGCTCGAATGCGCGGCTCGTTGAAGCGTCTGCCCGAACACGGACATCTGAAGCAGCACTGTAATGCGACCAAACAGAAAGAGTTAGGAGACAATTTCTTGTCCCTTCTTGCTGCGCCTTTGCAGAGCACTGCGTGCCAGAGCAGCCGGATGGCTGTCTTGCTTGCAATCGCCACTTCCAACAGTGCCACAGTTCCTCGGCAACAGAAAGAGCTAGGAAGGAATTGCTTGCGCTGTTTTCTCTCGCTGTGCTCTAGCAGTTCGTTCCCTTTTCGGCAGAGCACGGGACCGCTTGCAAAGCTTAGAAACAAACCTCTCCCTTTTCCTCCACAGCGGAAAGAACTACGAGAGAATTTCTGAGTGAAACCTTGTTTGTTTTGGCAGAGCACTGCATGCCTCTTAAGACAGAGCTCTGTATCCCCCGGAAAGTCGAAATCCAGAGAGTCACCTTCTCTGCGCTAACAGGCTCGGAGAGGCTCGAATGCGCGGCTCTTTGAAGCGTCTGCCCGAACACGGACATCTGAAGCAGCACTGTAATGCGACCAAACAGAAAGAGTTAGGAGACAATTTCTTGTCCCATCTTGCTGCGCCTTTGCAGAGCACTGCGTGCCAGAGCAGCCGCATCGCTGTGTTGCTTGCAATCTCCAGTTCCAACAGTGCCACAGTTCCTCGGCAACAGAAAGAGCTAGGAAGGAATTGCTTGCGCTGTTTTCTCTCGCTGTGCTCTAGCAGTTCGTTCCCTTTTCGGCAGAGCGCGGGACCGCTTGCAAAGCTTAGAAACAAACCTCTCCCTTTTCCTCCAAAAGGGAAAGAGCTACGAGAGAATTTCTGAGTGAAACCTTGTTTGTTTTGGCAGAGCACTGCATGCCTCTTAAGACAGAGCTCTGGATCCCCGGGAAAGTCGAAATCCAGAGAGTCACCTTCTCTGCGCTAACAGGCTCGAAGAGGCTCGAATGCGCGGCTCGTTGAAGCGTCTGCCCGAACACGGACATCTGAAGCAGCACTGTAATGCGACCAAACAGAAAGAGTTAGGAGAGAATTTCTTGTCCCTTCTTGCTGCGCCTTTGCAGAGCACTGCGTGCCAGAGCAGCCGGATGGCTGTGTTGCTTGCAATCTCCAGTTCCAACAGTGCCACAGTTCCTCGGCAACAGAAAGAGCTAGGAAGGAATTGCTTGCGCTGATTTCTCTCGCTGTGCTCTAGCAGTTCGTTCCCTTTTCGGCAGAGCGCGGGACCGCTTGCAAAGCTTAGAAACAAACCTCTCCCTTTTCCTCCAAAAGGGAAAGAGCTACGATGGAATTTCTTAGTGAAACCTTGTTTGTTTTGGCAGAGCACTGCATGCCTCTTAAGACAGAGCTCTGTATCCCCGGGAAAGTCGAAATCCACAGGGACACCTTCTCTGTGCTAACAGGCTCGGAGAGGCTCGAATGCGCGGCTCTTTGAAGCGTCTGCCCGAACACGGACATCTGAAGCAGCACTGTAATGCGACCAAACAGAAAGAGTTAGGAGAGAAATTCTTGTCCCTTCTTGCTGCGCCTTTGCAGAACACTGCGTGCCAGAGCAGCCGGATGGCTGTCTTGCTTGCAATCGCCACTTCCAACAGTGCCACAGTTCCTCGGCAACAGAAAGAGCTAGGAAGGAATTGCTTGCGCTGATTTCTCTCGCTGTGCTCTAGCAGTTCGTTCCCTTTTCGGCAGAGCGCGGGACCGCTTGCAAAGCTTAGAAACAAACCTCTCCCTTTTCCTCCACAAGGGAAAGAGCTACGATGGAATTTCTTAGTGCAACATTGTTTGTTTTGGCAGAGCACTGCATGCCTCTTAAGACAGAGCTCTGTATCCCCGGGAAAGTCGAAATCCAGAGAGTCACCTTCTCTGCGCTAACAGGCTCGGAGAGGCTCGAATGCGCGGCTCTTTGAAGCGTCTGCCCGAACACGGACATCTGAAGCAGCACTGTAATGCGACCAAACAGAAAGAGTTAGGAGAGAATTTCTTGTCCCTTCTTGCTGCGCCTTTGCAGAGCACTGCGTGCCAGAGCAGCCGGATGGCTGTGTTGCTTGCAATCTCCAGTTCCAACAGTGCCACAGTTCCTCGGCAACAGAAAGAGCTAGGAAGGAATTGCTTGCGCTGATTTCTCTCGCTGTGCTCTAGCAGTTCGTTCCCTTTTCGGCAGAGCGCGGGACCGCTTGCAAAGCTTAGAAACAAACCTCTCCCTTTTCCTCCAAAAGGGAAAGAGCTACGATGGAATTTCTTAGTGAAACCTTGTTTGTTTTGGCAGAGCACTGCATGCCTCTTAAGACAGAGCTCTGTATCCCCGGGAAAGACGAAATCCACAGGGACACCTTCTCTGTGCTAACAGGCTCGGAGAGGCTCGAATGCGCGGCTCGTTGAAGCGTCTGCCCGAACACGGACATCTGAAGCAGCACTGTAATGCGACCAAACAGAAAGAGTTAGGAGACAATTTCTTGTCCCTTCTTGCTGCGCCTTTGCAGAACACTGCGTGCCAGAGCAGCCGCATCGCTGTGTTGCTTGCAATCTCCAGTTCCAACAGTGCCGCAGTTCCTCGGCAACAGAAAGAGCTAGGAAGGAATTGCTTACGCTGTTTTCTCTCGCTGTGCTCTAGCAGTTCGTTCCCTTTTCGGCAGAGCGCGGGACCGCTTGCAAAGCTTAGAAACAAACCTCTCCCTTTTCCTCCAAAAGGGAAAGAGCTACGAGACAATTTGTGAGTGAAACCTTGTTTGTTTTGGCAGAGCACTGCATGCCTCTTAAGACAGAGCTCTGGATCTCCGGGAAAGACGAAATCCACAGGGACACCTTCTCTGTGCTAACAGGCTCGGAGAGGCTCGAATGCGCGGCTCGTTGAAGCGTCTGCCCGAACACGGACATCTGAAGCAGCACTGTAATGCGACCAAACAGAAAGAGTTAGGAGACAATTTCTTGTCCCTTCTTGCTGCGCCTTTGCAGAGCACTGCGTGCCAGAGCAGCCGGATGGCTGTCTTGCTTGCAATCGCCACTTCCAACAGTGCCACAGTTCCTCGGCAACAGAAAGAGCTAGGAAGGAATTGCTTGCGCTGTTTTCTCTCGCTGTGCTCTAGCAGTTCGTTCCCTTTTCGGCAGAGCACGGGACCGCTTGCAAAGCTTAGAAACAAACCTCTCCCTTTTCCTCCACAGCGGAAAGAACTACGAGAGAATTTCTGAGTGAAACCTTGTTTGTTTTGGCAGAGCACTGCATGCCTCTTAAGACAGAGCTCTGTGTCCCCCGGAAAGTCGAAATCCAGAGAGTCACCTTCTCTGCGCTAACAGGCTCGGAGAGGCTCGAATGCGCGGCTCTTTGAAGCGTCTGCCCGAACACGGACATCTGAAGCAGCACTGTAATGCGACCAAACAGAAAGAGTTAGGAGACAATTTCTTGTCCCTTCTTGCTGCGCCTTTGCAGAGCACTGCGTGCCAGAGCAGCCGCATCGCTGTGTTGCTTGCAATCTCCAGTTCCAACAGTGCCACAGTTCCTCGGCAACAGAAAGAGCTAGGAAGGAATTGCTTGCGCTGTTTTCTCTCGCTGTGCTCTAGCAGTTCGTTCCCTTTTCGGCAGAGCGCGGGACCGCTTGCAAAGCTTAGAAACAAACCTCTCCCTTTTCCTCCAAAAGGGAAAGAGCTACGAGAGAATTTCTGAGTGAAACCTTGTTTGTTTTGGCAGAGCACTGCATGCCTCTTAAGACAGAGCTCTGGATCCCCGGGAAAGTCGAAATCCAGAGAGTCACCTTCTCTGCGCTAACAGGCTCGAAGAGGCTCGAATGCGCGGCTCGTTGAAGCGTCTGCCCGAACACGGACATCTGAAGCAGCACTGTAATGCGACCAAACAGAAAGAGTTAGGAGAGAATTTCTTGTCCCTTCTTGCTGCGCCTTTGCAGAGCACTGCGTGCCAGAGCAGCCGGATGGCTGTGTTGCTTGCAATCTCCAGTTCCAACAGTGCCACAGTTCCTCGGCAACAGAAAGAGCTAGGAAGGAATTGCTTGCGCTGATTTCTCTCGCTGTGCTCTAGCAGTTCGTTCCCTTTTCGGCAGAGCGCGGGACCGCTTGCAAAGCTTAGAAACAAACCTCTCCCTTTTCCTCCAAAAGGGAAAGAGCTACGATGGAATTTCTTAGTGAAACCTTGTTTGTTTTGGCAGAGCACTGCATGCCTCTTAAGACAGAGCTCTGTATCCCCGGGAAAGTCGAAATCCACAGGGACACCTTCTCTGTGCTAACAGGCTCGGAGAGGCTCGAATGCGCGGCTCTTTGAAGCGTCTGCCCGAACACGGACATCTGAAGCAGCACTGTAATGCGACCAAACAGAAAGAGTTAGGAGAGAAATTCTTGTCCCTTCTTGCTGCGCCTTTGCAGAACACTGCGTGCCAGAGCAGCCGGATGGCTGTCTTGCTTGCAATCGCCACTTCCAACAGTGCCACAGTTCCTCGGCAACAGAAAGAGCTAGGAAGGAATTGCTTGCGCTGATTTCTCTCGCTGTGCTCTAGCAGTTCGTTCCCTTTTAGGCAGAGCGCGGGACCGCTTGCAAAGCTTAGAAACAAACCTCTCCCTTTTCCTCCACAAGGGAAAGAGCTACGATGGAATTTCTTAGTGCAACATTGTTTGTTTTGGCAGAGCACTGCATGCCTCTTAAGACAGAGCTCTGTATCCCCGGGAAAGTCGAAATCCAGAGAGTCACCTTCTCTGCGCTAACAGGCTCGGAGAGGCTCGAATGCGCGGCTCTTTGAAGCGTCTGCCCGAACACGGACATCTGAAGCAGCACTGTAATGCGACCAAACAGAAAGAGTTAGGAGAGAAATTCTTGTCCCTTCTTGCTGCGCCTTTGCAGAACACTGCGTGCCAGAGCAGCCGGATCGCTGTGTTGCTTGCAATCGCCAGTTCCAACAGTGCCACAGTTCCTCGGCAACAGAAAGAGCTAGGAAGGAATTGCTTGCGCTGTTTTCTCTCGCTGTGCTCTAGCAGTTCGTTCCCTTTTCGGCAGAGCGCGGGACCGCTTGCAAAGCTTAGAAACAAACCTCTCCCTTTTCCTCCAAAAGGGAAAGAGCTACGAGAGAATTTCTGAGTGAAACCTTGTTTGTTTTGGCAGAGCACTGCATGCCTCTTAAGACAGAGCTCTGTATCCCCGGGAAAGACGAAATCCACAGGGACACCTTCTCTGTGCTAACAGGCTCGGAGAGGCTCGAATGCGCGGCTCTTTGAAGCGTCTGCCCGAACACGGACATCTGAAGCAGCACTGTAATGCGACCAAAGAGAAAGAGTTAGGAGAGAATTTCTTGTCCCTTCTTGCTGCGCCTTTGCAGAACACTGCGTGCCAGAGCAGCCGCATCGCTGTGTTGCTTGCAATCTCCACTTCCAACAGTGCCACAGTTCCTCGGCAACAGAAAGAGCTAGGAAGGAATTGCTTGCGCTGATTTCTCTCGCTGTGCTCTAGCAGTTCGTTCCCTTTTCGGCAGAGCGCGGGACCGCTTGCAAAGCTTAGAAACAAACCTCTCCCTTTTCCTCCAAAAGGGAAAGAGCTACGATGGAATTCCTTAGAGAAACCTTGTTTGTTTTGGCAGAGCACTGCATGCCTCTTAAGACAGAGCTCTGTATCCCCGGGAAAGACGAAATCCACAGGGACACCTTCTCTGTGCTAACAGGCTCGGAGAGGCTCGAATGCGCGGCTCGTTGAAGCGTCTGCCCGAACACGGACATCTAAAGCAGCACTGTAATGCGACCAAACAGAAAGAGTTAGGAGACAATTTCTTGTCCCTTCTTGCTGCGCCTTTGCAGAGCACTGCGTGCCAGAGCAGCCGCATCGCTGTGTTGCTTGCAATCTCCAGTTCCAACAGTGCCACAGTTCCTCGGCAACAGAAAGAGCTAGGAAGGAATTGCTTGCGCTGTTTTCTCTCGCTGTGCTCTAGCAGTTCGTTCCCTTTTCGGCAGAGCGCGGGACCGCTTGCAAAGCTTAGAAACAAACCTCTCCCTTTTCCTCCACAAGGGAAAGAGCTACGATGGAATTTCTTAGTGCAACATTGTTTGTTTTGGCAGAGCACTGCATGCCTCTTAAGACAGAGTTCTGTATCCCCGGGAAAGACGAAATCCACAGGGACACCTTCTCTGTGCTAACAGGCTCGGAGAGGCTCGAATGCGCGGCTCGTTGAAGCGTCTGCCCGAACACGGACATCTGAAGCAGCACTGTAATGCGACCAAACAGAAAGAGTTAGGAGACAATTTCTTGTCCCTTCTTGCTGCGCCTTTGCAGAGCACTGCGTGCCAGAGCAGCCGGATGGCTGTGTTGCTTGCAATCTCCAGTTCCAACAGTGCCACAGTTCCTCGGCAACAGAAAGAGCTAGGAAGGAATTGCTTGCGCTGTTTTCTCTCGCTGTGCTCTAGCAGTTCGTTCCCTTATCGGCAGAGCGCGGGACTGCTTGCAAAGCTTAGAAACAAACCTCTCCCTTTTCCTCCAAAAGGGAAAGAGCTACGAGGGAATTTCTTAGGGAAACCTTGTTTGTTTTGGCAGAGCACTGCATGCCTCTTAAGACAGAGCTCTGTATCCCCGGGAAAGACGAAATCCAGAGAGTCACCTTCTCTGCGCTAACAGGCTCGGAGAGGCTCGAATGCGCGGCTCGTTGAAGCGTCTGCCCGAACACGGACATCTGAAGCAGCACTGTAATGCGACCAAACAGAAAGAGTTAGGAGAGAATTTCTTGTCCCTTCTTGCTGCGCCTTTGCAGAGCACTGCGTGCCAGAGCAGCCGCATCGCTGTGTTGCTTGCAATCTCCACTTCCAACAGTGCCACAGTTCCTCGGCAACAGAAAGAGCTAGGAAGGAATTGCTTGCGCTGATTTCTCTCGCTGTGCTCTAGCAGTTCGTTCCCTTTTCGGCAGAGCGCGGGACCGCTTGCAAAGCTTAGAAACAAACCTCTCCCTTTTCCTCCACAAGGGAAAGAGCTACGATGGAATTCCTTAGAGAAACCTTGTTTGTTTTGGCAGAGCACTGCATGCCTCTTAAGACAGAGCTCTGTATCCCCGGGAAAGACGAAATCCACAGGGACACCTTCTCTGTGCTAACAGGCTCGGAGAGGCTCGAATGCGCGGCTCGTTGAAGCGTCTGCCCGAACACGGACATCTAAAGCAGCACTGTAATGCGACCAAACAGAAAGAGTTAGGAGAGAATTTCTTGTCCCTTCTTGCTGCGCCTTTGCAGAGCACTGCGTGCCAGAGCAGCCGCATCGCTGTGTTGCTTGCAATCTCCAGTTCCAACAGTGCCACAGTTCCTCGGCAACAGAAAGAGCTAGGAAGGAATTGCTTGCGCTGTTTTCTCTCGCTGTGCTCTAGCAGTTCGTTCCCTTTTCGGCAGAGCGCGGGACCGCTTGCAAAGCTTAGAAACAAACCTCTCCCTTTTCCTCCAAAAGGGAAAGAGCTACGATGGAATTTCTTAGTGCAACATTGTTTGTTTTGGCAGAGCACTGCATGCCTCTTAAGACAGAGTTCTGTATCCCCGGGAAAGACGAAATCCACAGGGACACCTTCTCTGTGCTAACAGGCTCGGAGAGGCTCGAATGCGCGGCTCGTTGAAGCGTCTGCCCGAACACGGACATCTGAAGCAGCACTGTAATGCGACCAAACAGAAAGAGTTAGGAGACAATTTCTTGTCCCTTCTTGCTGCGCCTTTGCAGAGCACTGCGTGCCAGAGCAGCCGGATCGCTGTCTTGCTTGCAATCTCCACTTCCAACAGTGCCACAGTTCCTCGGCAACAGAAAGAGCTAGGAAGGAATTGCTTGCGCTGATTTCTCTCGCTGTGCTCTAGCAGTTCGTTCCCTTATCGGCAGAGCGCGGGACTGCTTGCAAAGCTTAGAAACAAACCTCTCCCTTTTCCTCCAAAAGGGAAAGAGCTACGAGGGAATTTCTTAGGGAAACCTTGTTTGTTTTGGCAGAGCACTGCATGCCTCTTAAGACAGAGCTCTGTATCCCCGGGAAAGACGAAATCCAGAGAGTCACCTTCTCTGCGCTAACAGGCTCGGAGAGGCTCGAATGCGCGGCTCGTTGAAGCGTCTGCCCGAACACGGACATCTGAAGCAGCACTGTAATGCGACCAAACAGAAAGAGTTAGGAGAGAATTTCTTGTCCCTTCTTGCTGCGCCTTTGCAGAGCACTGCGTGCCAGAGCAGCCGCATCGCTGTCTTGCTTGCAATCTCCAGTTCCAACAGTGCCACAGTTCCTCGGCAACAGAAAGAGCTAGGAAGGAATTGCTTGCGCTGATTTCTCTCGCTGTGCTCTAGCAGTTCGTTCCCTTTTCGGCAGAGCGCGGGACTGCTTGCAAAGCTTAGAAACAAACCTCTCCCTTTTCCTCCAAAAGGGAAAGAGCTACGAGGGAATTTCTTAGGGAAACCTTGTTTGTTTTGGCAGAGCACTGCATGCCTCTTAAGACAGAGCTCTGTATCCCCGGGAAAGACGAAATCCAGAGAGTCACCTTCTCTGCGCTAACAGGCTCGCAGAGGCTCGAATGTGCGGCTCGTTGAAGCGTCTGCCCGAACACGGACATCTGAAGCAGCACTGTAATGCGACCAAACAGAAAGAGTTAGGAGACAATTTCTTGTCCCTTCTTGCTGCGCCTTTGCAGAGCACTCCATGCCAGAGCAGCCGCATCGCTGTGTTGCTTGCAATCTCCAGTTCCAACAGTGCCACAGTTCCTCGGCAACAGAAAGAGCTAGGAAGGAATTGCTTGCGCTGTTTTCTCTCGCTGTGCTCTAGCAGTTCGTTCCCTTTTCGGCAGAGCGCGGGACCGCTTGCAAAGCTTAGAAACAAACCTCTCCCTTTTCCTCCACAGCGGAAAGAGCTACGATGGAATTTCTTAGTGCAACATTGTTTGTTTTGGCAGAGCACTGCATGCCTCTTAAGACAGAACTCTGTATCCCCGGGAAAGTCGAAATCCAGAGAGTCACCTTCTCTGCGCTAACAGGCTCGGAGAGGCTCGAATGCGCGGCTCTTTGAAGCGTCTGCCCGAACACGGACATCTAAAGCAGCACTGTAATGCGACCAAACAGAAAGAGTTAGGAGAGAATTTCTTGTCCCTTCTTCCTGCGCCTTTGCAGAGCACTGCGTGCCAGAGCAGCCGGATCGCTGTGTTGCTTGCAATCTCCAGTTCCAACAGTGCCACAGTTCCTCGGCAACAGAAAGAGCTAGGAAGGAATTGCTTGCGCTGTTTTCTCTCGCTGTGCTCTAGCAGTTCGTTCCCTTTTCGGCAGAGCGCGGGACCGCTTGCAAAGCTTAGAAACAAACCTCTCCCTTTTCCTCCAAAAGGGAAAGAGCTACGAGAGAATTTCTGAGTGAAACCTTGTTTGTTTTGGCAGAGCACTGCATGCCTCTTAAGACAGAGCTCTCTATCCCCGGGAAAGTCGAAATCCACAGGGTCACCTTCTCTGTGCTAACAGACTCGGAGAGGCTCGAATGCGCGGCTCGTTGAAGCGTCTGCCCGAACACGGACATCTGAAGCAGCACTGTAATGCGACCAAACAGAAAGAGTTAGGAGAGAATCTTCTTCCTGCGCCGTTGTAGAGCACTTGGTGCCAGAGCAGCCGGATCGCTGTCTTGCTTGCAATCTCCACTTCCAACAGTGTTACTGTTCCTCGGAAACAGAAAGAGCTAGGAAGGAATTGCTTGCGCTGTTTTCTCTCGCTGTGCTCTAACAGTTCGTTCCCTTTTCGGCAGAGCCCGGGACCGCTTGCAAAGCTTGGAAACAAACCTCTCCCTTTTCCTCCACAGCGGAAAGAGCTACGATGGAATTTCTTAGTGAAACATTGTTTGTTTTGGCAGAGCACTGCATGCCTCTTAAGACAGAGCTCTGTATCCCCGGGAAAGTCGAAATCCAGAGGGTCACCTTCTCTGTGCTAACAGACTCGGAGAGGCTGGAATGCGCGGCTCGTTGAAGCGTCTGCCCGAACACGGACATCTGAAGCAGCACTGTAATGCGACCAAACAGAAAGAGTTAGGAGAGAATTTCTTGTCCCTTCTTGCTGCTCCTTTGCAGAGCACTGCGTGCCAGAGCAGCCGGATCGCTGTGTTGCTTGCAATCTCCAGTTCCAACAGTGCCACAGTTCCTCGGAAACAGAAAGAGCTAGGAAGGAATTGCTTACGCTGTTTTCTCTCGCTGTGCTCTAGCAGTTCGTTCCCTTTTCGGCAGAGCGCGGGACTGCTTGCAAAGCTTAGAAACAAACCTCTCCCTTTTCCTCCAAAAGGGAAAGAGCTACGAGAGAATTTCTTAGTGAAACCTTGTTTGTTTTGGCAGAGCACTGCATGCCTCTTAAGAGAGACAGGATAAATTAGATCCTTTTTCCTCCTGCCTTTGTACCTTTCTGAACAATTGAAAGCTATGGGCGTTTGGGGTTTTAGACAATGGTCCCCTTTTCCTATACAAATAGGTACATTTTCAGATCCGACTTCATAATTTGGAATAATAGTTTCTTCCTCCATGGGTTTTAGAGGTCCCCGGAAATCATAAGGGCCGGGAAGCCAACTAGTTTCGTTATCATAAATAGGTACGACATCATCAAACCAATGTACCACTCGATTGAGTGGGGGGTAGGGAATATATGCCCAGTAAGTATAATTTCCCGATACCATACTTACCTGAGACATTATTGCAAGCATGGCCAAAAATAAATTTTAAGCATTCATTGGTTGCCCAGCACATATTACCATTTGTTGACCTTCGTATGTGAGTCGTTTGATCTGACCCCATGTTGTCACTTCAGCTCTTTGGGTGTTTGGTAGTGGACGTCTCTGAACCGTCTTTCCTAGAGATAGTTGCTCCATCCACATAGCCGCGCCATCAATGTCAAAACGAGGTCTTTTACTCATGGCGAGGTTTTATCTGTCACGCAGGAATCCACTGTTTTTCCTGACCTGTGGAAATATAAGCAAAACCTCGCCCCCATTTTAACAATTCTCCTTTTAACCATTCTCCAGAGAGAATATCTTTATACCAAACAGGTTGTTTCAGATCTGATGAAACCTGTTTTATCCAATGATGGTCAGCAGCTGTAGTGCCGTCTTTCTGGCATTGCAAAAATTTAAACAAAGCTCGTTGCAGCACCTGTCTAGGGCAGAACACATGATCATCTCCCTCGTTTTGTTTTTTAAGCATTGTTTTCCAGGTCTGATTAGCCTGTTCAATAATTACTTGGCCTTGAGGATTATATGCAATTCCTGTAACATGTTCAATTTGCCATTGAGATAAAAAGGACTGTAATTTTGCCGACATGTAAGCCGGAGCATTGTCCGTCTTAATTTTTCGAGGGAGTTCCATAACATTAAAAGCTTCAATGAGATGATGAATAACTTTGTCAGCTTTCTCACCAGTTAGTGCAGTCGCCCAGGTAAACCCAAAATAAGTATCAATGCTATGATGTACATATTGCATTTGGCCAAATGATGGCACATGAGTAACATCCATTTGCCATAAAGCATTTGGTTGGTCCCCACGTGGATTAGTTCCTGCGGGGGCATGGGGAATGGTAATAGGCATGTAGGACAAGGAGCAACAATTTGCTGGGCCTCTTTTAATGACAATTGAAATTTAGATCGAAGACCTTGGGCATTAGTGTGAGTTAAGGAATGGAATGACGTTGCTCGAGAAACATTTCCAATCAACATTTGATCTGTTTTGGCATTATTGTGAGCCATGGGGCCAGGTAAATTAGTGTGAGCTCGAATATGCATGATATATAAGGGAGAGGATCGGGAGCGAATAACCTGTTGCAATGTTCGGAATAAGTCTGAAATTTCTAAATTGTCATTGGGTAACCAGACAGTTTCAATTACCCTCACCATATGTTCCACATACTTAGAATCTGTAACAATGTTAAGAGGTTGTGGAACATCTTGGAGCAACGTTATAACAGCAAAAAGTTCGGCTTGTTGCACAGAACGTAACTGAGTTTGAATAATGCGAAAATGGCTGTCACTCATATAACCAGCTACTCCCTGTTTATTGGCATCTGTGTAATAGGTGCTGGCTTGTAATGGTGTGGACTTAACTATCGAAGTTAGAATCCATTGAGTACTTTTAAGAAATTGAATATGTTTATCTGCTGGATACCATGTTGTGAGTTGGCCTATGAAATTTGATAATGCAATTTGCCAATTTTCGTTTAATTTCCATAGATTTGTTTGTTGATCAATAGTTAAGGGTACAATTATCTCTTCAGGATCGTGTCCAACAGGCTAATACGCAATCTGTCTTTGGTAATAAGGTGACAAATTTTTTCAACATATGTGACCAAGCGTTTAGCTTGTTTATGTGCTAAAAATTCCAGTATCTTGTGAGATTGGTATATAATACCTGTGGGGGAGTGAAGAGTGTGAATGATAAGATTCCCACAAGTACCAGCTGGGAATTCCAACAACAGCCTGCCCCAATTAAGGCCAGGATGGGAGATTACTTAGGCCTGAAGTCAATTATCTCGTGACTCTATAAATAGAGGCTCCATGGCTGACCCTTGATTTCTCCTGGTCTGCAGAGGCTGCACCTAGCATCTTCCTCGGAGTGGGATGCCTCTCAGAGTTCCACACCCCTCAGTTTGTGAAAGGAGAGAGCTGTTGATATGGCCTGGGCTGAAAACCCTCCTGGAGGCTCAGCTCTGCTCCCGTTGAGAGATGCACTGACATCCGACAGGAATGCTTGCACCAGGCTCCAGGGGCATTTGAACAGGTGCCTTCCTAGCAAGATCCATATCTCCATGGCCATTTCTGTCTCTGGCAGTGCGAGCGTGTGCGTGCAGCTGTGTGCCGGGAACTGTGTTAACCCTTTGCTGGAGTTGCTGTGCTGATTGATGGAGAGTCTGGTCCTGCTGGACCCTAATGGGTCCCAGGGAGCCCCAAGGCCACCCTAGTCTGTTCCAGTGCCCCCTGCCCTCCCCCATTGAGTCCCAGGGACCCTCAGACCCTACCCAGTGGGACCCAGTGCCCCCAGTCTAGCCGCAGTCTGTCCCAGGGAGGCCCATGCTCTCCCCAGTCTGTTCCAGTACCCCCTGCCCTTCCCTAGTGGGTCCCAGTGACTCCCAGTCCCACCCCAGTCTGTTCCAGTGCCTCCTGCCCTTCTCCAGTGGGTCCCAGGGACTCCCAGGCCCTCCCCAGTCTGTTCTAGGGTCTCCTAGGCCCTCCTCATTGGGTCCCAGTGCCCCCAGTCCCGTCTCAGTCTGCACCCAGAGCGTGGTCCGGTCGCGGAGTGCGAGAGCGAGGCCGTGTGTCTGGGAAGCCCTGTCTGGGCAGAGCTGTGAGACACCCGTTTGTTCCCTCAGGTGGGAGCAGCCAAGTGAGCGGAGTTACGGATGGAAAGGGAGGATAGAAGGAGAAAGAAGTGTCTGAACCAGCAAATTCTCCCAGCAGCGCTCAGAGAGAGAGCTGCGCTGAGTCCCAGGTCCCTGGGGCCCTGTTGTCCCTCTACTGCATCCCGGTCCCTCCCTGTCCCCCTCTCCCATCCCTGTGTCCAACTCACTGTCCATTCTTCCCTTTCTCTCTTCCTCAGTGTTTTTTCCTTCCTCCTCAGCCAGCAAGACACTGGGAGAGGGAGGGTGAGGGAACAACCAGCAGGGCAGATGGATGGAGAGAAGGAAAACATCAGGGACAAGAAGAACAGCAGAGTGACCAAGAGAGGAGAAAACACCCCAAACAACTCACTCAGGAAAAGGAACCGGCCAGAGCTGGGCAGTGGGACAGAGATGGAGAAAGGAAAACCAGGCACAAAGCCAGGGACAGACGGACGGAGCGGCACAGAGAGGGGCAGGGAGCAAGACACGAGACTGCAGAGAGAGGGGCACAGGGAACTGGGAAGGGTGACAGAGACAAATGGGGAGCGGGTCAGAGCTGGAGAAAGGCAAAATCCCACTAGGAGGACGGAGCCAGAGGAGATGAATGGGAAGCAGGGCGGTGGGATGCAGACGGCAAAACTAATAACAGGCCAGAGGGACCGACGGACGTAACAGCCAGGGAGCGGGACAAAGGAAGGGGAGGAAAATACTGATGAGCAGCAGGACAGAGGAATGTGGAGAAAAAGAAGGAAAGAAAAGGAGGGCGTGAGGGGGCAGAGAGAGAGACAGGAACAGAGTGCGGGACATGCAGAGACAAAGAGCAGAGAAAGGAACAGGACAGAGGGACTGGGGTTGGGGCTGGAGGGGACCAAACGCAGATGGAGACAAAGAGATGGAAAAGGAAAAAAGATGCTGGTGGGCTGTGGGACAGATAGGGAGGAGAAAGTAGGGCCGGAGTAGGGAAGAAGAAGGAGAATAAGGACGGCTGGATGGACCAGGGGATACTCTTAGAAACCAGGAGACAGGCAGCAGGACAGAGGTACAAAGGCAGAATAATGGGAGAGGGATCGGGACAAATGGACAGTGAGAGGAGAAAAGGGGCAGGGAGCAGGACTGAGGGATGGAGAAAGGAGCAATGGGAGCAGAGGGATGGAGAGAGGAAAATCAAGGTGGGAGGAAGGAGAGTGGGACAGAGAGAGACAGAGAGTGACAGAACCCGACAGAGAGCAGGATAAAGCAAAACCAGCGGGAAGCAGCAGGCCAGGGGTGGGGGGAAAAAAGGACAGGAGGAAGGAGAGAGCGATACAGGTGAGTGGGATACAGAGAAACACAGGGATGGGGAGCAGCACACTGGGATAGAGAGCAAGCGAGAGCAACAGGAACAATGACAGGGAGATGCAGCCAGAGGAAAAACAGGGACTGAAAGTTGCGCAGAGAAATGGAAAAGGAAAATTAGGGATAGGGAATGGGACAGAGGGTGGAGAGATGACAAGGGACACAAGGATAATGATGGGGGGGGGAGTGTGGACGGTGGGGAAGGAGGGCCAGGGAGCCGTGCAGCGGGATGGAGAAAGAAAAAGAGGGATGGGGAGTGGGGCAGAGAAAAGAAAGAAGAAAATGCCGTGATGGGAGCAGGACAGAGGACTGGAGAGAGAAAAGGAAGCCAAGGGAGGAGACCGAGGAGCAGAGACAGAAAGGTCAGAAATGGCCAGAGAGGGAGAGAAGCCGAGAAAAATGGGGCCGAGGAGCCCTGCAGAGCTGGAGAGAGAACATGTAGGGTTGGTGAGCAGGACAGAGGGAGAGGCAGCAGGAGGAAGGAGAGGAAGGACAAAGGACGGGCACAGATGGTGACAGGGCTCAGGACATAGAGCCAGGGAGAAAAACAGGACAGGGAAGGGGAGAATGGGATTGAGAAACAAAGAAAAGGTCAGATCTGCACAGACGTGAAAAAATTAGAAATAAAACCTCAGCAAAGGGGCAGAGGACAGAGAGGGAGGGAGAGAAAAAAGGGCCAAGGAGCAGGGGAGAGGGGGAGAGAAAGGGAAAAGGGGAGAGCTGGCTGGGCAGGGAGGGAGAGCAGGAAACAACTGGACAGGCAGTGGGACAGAGAAATTGCTCCCCAGGGAGCAATGTCAGTGCAGTGCCGTGCTCCTCTTGGCAGGCCTTTGCAATCAAATTATCCCTGGAGCTGTGGCCTTTCTGGTTCTCTGGACTCTAATCCTGTAAGAGGTAACTTCCTTGTGTTTTTGCAGATGGAAAATTCCAGTCCTAGAAAGGCCTCAGTTTTATCATATGTTTGCATGAACTGTTTTTCTTACCCAGTCTGAGCAAGGGCTGGTCGGCAAGGTCAAACGAAAAAGAAGTATCCCCACCTCAGCAGAATGAAAACGGAAGAAATAACAGGTTGGCAACAAGATAAAGAATGGCAGAATAAGACATAGCAAAGACACACTAAAGTGTTACAAAGGCAACAGTCACGCGCCTTCCTTAAAGTTGTTCTAAATCCCATATACGTACAGAAGTGCAGAAATACGTGTTGCGTTGGCTGTGAACCTGGAGTACTCAGCCAATGAGGAAACAGGAATTAGAATATATAAAGTGTACTCCATTGCTACAAAGCGCTCCCTCTCTCTCTCCTGTGTGTGGGGAGGGGCGACCATCATTGCAATCGTGAATAAAATGCTGCTTCACTGCTATCCCTGAGCCTGTCATTGCCTGCGAGCATTTCTCACTTTCCCCTCTGTAACTCCGTTCACTTGGCAGCTTCCACCAACGCGAACACGCGGGCATCTCACAGCTCTGCCCTGACAGGGCTTCCCAGACACACGGCCTCGCTCGCGCACTCCATGGCCAGACCGTGCACTGGGGACACGCACAGCCCCCGTGGTGCGCGCTGGCAGCCCGGCCTGCTGCGGGCTGCCGACAGGGAGCCTTCTTCCCCCACAGAAGCTGGCTCTCTCTTGCTCACAGCGGGAGGCAGCTGCCGGTCAGACGGCCACTGATTCCTTCTTCTTCCACCTGGCCTCTCCAGCTGGAGTCCCGGGCCACAGCCAGGGAGTGTCCAGCTGCACCTCGGCACCCCCGTGCCCAGGCACAGACAACCTATGCAAGCCTGAGGTGGGTGCAGCCAGCGGCATCCCCAGGGGGGGGAACGGACAACTGCGTCCTCGGAGCAGCGCCTGGAAACGGAAGGAAACAGCAGCGACCGTTACCAGCGTCACTCGCCTGCTCCTGCTGGGGCTACTGGACACGACGCCAGGGCCACCAACCACCGGCACCGCAGGGCTCGGGGCAGCCGGGGGCTACGGGACAGGCTGCAGGGGCGGGGCTGGGGCCAGGGGCTGCTGCACGGGACGAGCGGGGTTGGGAGAGGCAACAGGGAGCTGCAGCGAGCTGGGGAGGCGTCCGGGTCTGCGCCCGAAGGGTGCCCGCCCTCTGCCCCCCTCCCCTTCTCTCCGTTCCCGGCTGAAGCGAGGGGCTGCCCCGGCTCGCCTCCAGCAGTCCGGCAGCTGCCACAGCGGGAGGGCTGGAGCTTCCCGTCCCGAACCCCAGGGTGGCCGGCGAACAAAAGAACCCCACACCCACCCAAGGGACCTGCTCGACTCGCCACTAGCCTCAGCCCTCCCCCGTCGCCATGCTCCTCCCCCGCACCGCGCATGCGCCGACGGCGGAGACAGCAGCAGTGCGCGCCCGCCGCGCTGCAGGACCGGCCTCCGGCCACGGGGCGGCGGCAGCAGCGAGCGCGGCGGCATCGCCCCGCTGGTACCGGGCACGGGAACACAGAGCGCAGAGCGAACAGGAAGGGCTGCGGCCCGGAAGGCTCCGTGGGCTCGGGACAGGTGTCCGAGGGGCTGGAATTAGATGACCTGAAGGTCCCTGCCAGCTCGCGGCAGCAGTGCACAGAGCGGCAATGCACATGCGCGTCACTTGGGCTGCAGTACGGATCACTTACGGCGTCCCACACTGGAGGTTTGTTTCCCAGGGAAGCGGTTAAGGCATCGCACACTGCCAGTCCCCAGCACCACGGGTGTCCCAGCTGTGGAAGCTGGGGAGGGAGCAATGTTGGTGCAGTGCCGTGCTCCTCTGGGCAGGCCTTTGCAATCCCAGTATCCCTTGGCCGTGCCACTAGACAGCAGCCATGGGCTACCAGGCTTCTTGTTGCCATTGCCACTCACATCCGAGTGACAGTGAGAGGGACATGATGGTGAGGCTGCTGGGATGGCGCTGGGGTGGACATGGATGGCTGGGGGGTGATGCCTGCTGTGAGGCCACCCGTCGTCAGCTCATCCATATCCCCTCCCCACAGCCCAAGTGACCCCACAGTGGCCTGAAGTGTGGCAAGGAGGGGGAGGACATGGCTGCCACCCAGCATCTGCCTCTGATCTGTGGATGTGAGAAGGGAGGATGGCGGGGCTGGGGACTTGTCCTCAAAGCAGGGGAGTGGTCCTGCTCTCCCCGCAGCTACTGCACATCATCTGCTTCCCAATGCTTCCTCCATGAGGCGTGTGATGGCAGGTGTCTGGTGCCATCTCTGTACCCCTCTCCCCACAGGACCAGTGCCCAGCCCTGCAAGAGGGACACCGTCCTCAACTGTGAGTCCACCATTGCTGAGTGAGTGGGGGGTGTGGGTCCCCCTCACTCATTTTTTGAGGGGAACGCTTTGATTCTAAAGTGTAAAACTCCCCTTTTAGGTCCCAAAGCTTCATTCTGAGGGCCCAGACTTTCATTTCCTAGGGTAGAAAGCCTGTTTTTAGGCTCCAAAGCTACAGTTAGTGTCCAAATCCTCATTTTCCTTTTCCACATTCGTAGCTTTGGCTTCCGAAGCCTGATTTCTCTTTCCAAGCCTCATTTGAATGGTCCAGAGGCTCAGCTGAGTTTAGGAAGGTCTCGTGTTTACATTTCAAAGCTGCCTTTTGATTTGCCAAAGCCTCATGTTAAGGCCGCAGAGTGGCCTTTTTAGGATCCAGACAGTTGTTGCTAGGATACAGGACTCCCCTTGAGTGTCCAAACCATCCTTTCCACGTCACAAAGCTTAATTTTTACCTCCCAAATGTTCACCTGTATAGGCCATAGCTTTGATTCTATGGTTCAAGGCCTCCTTTCTAAGGTCCAAACCATCATTTTTAGGGTGCAAGGTCCTATTTATGTTCCAAGCTCTGATTTTAGAGTCCAAAGACTCATTTTAAGGGCCCAGAGCGGCATTTTTAACTTCCAAGGTCCTGATTTTGAGTGTCCAAAGCCTCATTTTTGGGAGTCCAAAGCCTTATTTATAGGGTCAAAAGCGTCATTTCCTGATGAGGCAGACGAAATGGACTCCAAGACAACTCTATTAGAGTTATAAAATGAAGCCATTTATTGCCTCGTTGGCTGTGCTTATATACAGTATTTTTATCTGTCCACGCACACATACGCAAGTTGATTGGTTACATCTGTTTGCCATAAGCTGTCCATGAGCCCTAGGCTAACATACGATTGGCTATCCCATACTCCGCTTTTCTCTGCCAAGTCTTTCTTCAAGAATTTGCTGATCCCCTTTATTTCTTCCTTTATCGTCCTCAAGTATGTTTCAAGGCCGTGGAGGCAGTTTGCGGCCTACTCCAGCTCTATGTAGCTTTGTTTGCCAACATATCCGTTCTCCTGTAAGAAATCTCCCACAATTCCCCCTTTTTGTATTTGTGCTACAAAAATTGCCTGTGCTGTCCGCTGCAGGGCCCTTTGCAGAAGAGACACGAGACATGGCAACATCAGCAGGACAACTACAATGATAAGCAACACTAACAATCCAGTTTTTATCAATGATAGCAGCCACCCTGACCGTCCCCATCCTTTAAATAGGTTACTCAACCAATCCCATCTATCATCTTCCTGTAGCTTCTTTACTCCATCCTTCAGAAGTTGAATGCTTTTATGTATTGATTCCGAGTGATCTGACAAATTCATACAGCACATTCCCTCAAAATCCTCACAACCATGCCCTTGGACTAACAAAAGTCTATTGCGGCTCTATTTTGCAATGTAGCATGCCTAACACTATCAATATCAATTAACAAGCCACTTAACGCAAGCGATGTAGCATTGGTTTGCTTACTCAACCTACACCCCAAATTTGACAGCTTTTTCAAGGCTGCTGCAGCAGCAACCCGAGGTGCCAACGTGGAGGTGGCTAGGATTTCTCCAGGTCCCCAAAAGGTGACCGAATCTTTACAGTTACTCTGAAATTGATGAATGTTTCTCTTATTTCGTTTTTTACTATGAATCATAGTAAGGTTGGGTGTTAGCAAGGTAAGTCGCCCAAGGCTACATGGCCCACTGTTAAGTGTCGAAGGAATTCCCCCCCATGCTGTATCCCCACAGATTAAAAACACCCCTGTAGGCAAAGCAAGTGGAATAGAAAAAGAGCATGATACATTGGAGGATGTATAATTGCACCAGGCTGTAGCATTTCTATATACAAGAGAAGTAGCATTTAAATTCTGACCTCTCCGAGTCGTGTGGTAGGTATAATTTGAATGTCACACAAGCGCCCATCACAACTGACCCTAACAACTCCAGCTCTTGCGGTTCTTGTGTCACCTGTGGCAAGTGTGCATATACACTGTCCCAGTTATTAACACAGGATCGTGAGTCATTGCAGAGACTGGAAAAACCTGGAATACCAAGGTTGGGCCACACGTCTAGGGGTAACCCGACCAAACAAGTAGAAAACGGATTTTCATGGTTAGCAACAGAGAGGCATAAGGCTTCTTGATGCGTTGCATTTGCCAAAGTTACCTATACATTCTGCTTTGGTTGTGGGACCATCCATCCTTCACCTGCGTGGACCATCCATAACAGGCCAAGTGTGGTGAACAGGGTCACTGCGGCTGGGGGTCTTGCATGAGTCCTGCAGTCCACAACTTGACCCATTTAGCTGGCAGCCACCTGGTTCCTTTGTCTGAAACGACACAAGCATAGCCTCATCCCCACGTTATTAGTCTCCATGGACCTTCCCACTGTCCAGTTTCTGGATTTTTTACCCTTACCTTTACCTCCTGTTGCATCACAGTCAGTGATCCCGTCATGCCCTGTATGTGTTTGACCATTGGAGGCACAGACTCCCCTTCGGCTAATCGCAAATAGTTCAGAACATAAACTGCTTTTTGGACTCTTTCATGTGGTGTGAGCTGGGGCTCTCCCCCTTTTTGTTTTTGAAGCTGTCGCTTCAGTGTCTGATTCATACGTTCTACAATGGCCTGCCCTGTTGGGGAATGAGGAATACCTGTGACGTGCGTGATGCCCCATTGATGGAGAAAATTCTTAAAAGAATTGGATATATAACATGGTCCATTGTCTGTCTTAACTTGCGAAGGGATTCCGAGTGCCATAAAAGCTGCTCTCAAGTGTTTTTGAGTGTGTCGACTTGTTTCCCCTTACCAGCGGCCGAATGGCGGCCGCGAAAGCCAGAGCATGTAGCTCTGCTGAATGTTCCGGTGTGCCTACATGATTGCAAGCCTCGACCATGTCGACCAAGGTGGCAGTTCTAGGTAATGCCAATAGAATCCATTTACATGTTGGATTTGCATTTTCCACAGCTAAATTAGATAGGACAGATGCCCGTGCATCATCGGTCATGGGTGCTTTAGTGAGGGCGTCTCGTAGCCGATCAATGAAGAGCATATACCCCTCATTCGGCCCTTGCTTGATCTGCATATACGACGGCTGGGCCTTCCCTTCCTGAGGAATGGTTCGCAACGCAGATAAAGCAAGCCCTGTGGACAGTTGTAAGGCCTCGACCGGTAATCTAGCTTGCAACTGTGCATTTGCAAACGGACCTTGCCCTGTTAACTGCTCATAGGTAATCAGACGCAATGTGTCGCCATCCTGCCTTTCCATATTCTTAAGAGCCTCCACCTCAAGTTCTTTGTACCACCTATCTTGCCATAGTAATTTCTGTTTAGGCGTCAATATCATATCTATCAACTGCCTACAATCCCATGGCGTCACTACGTATCCCATTAGTGCATTTTCAACCAGAGCTAATGTAAATGGAGCTTGTAGTCCGTAATTCAATACTGACTTCCTAATTTCCTTAATCAGTTCCCAATGAAATGGTGACCACTGATTTGGAGCCCCTTGTGTTAGGGACACAGAGAATGCCATGGGCACTGGGTTAATCACTTCCCCTTCCTTCAATGCCTCAGCATAGATTTTTTCCCAGCTTTTGCGTGGATGCAACCCACCCCCCGCACCCACCACTTTTCATTGTCAGTGTCCGAGTTCCCCCAGTCACTATCATCATCGGGCAAGGGTGGGTACAGCGGGGGTGGCACCCTGGGTGCTTGCTTGATGGCCGACGGCGGTTCTGGAACGGCCGTCTCGGTCGAGTCGCGTCCCGGCGGCTCTTGCAGCGGCTTCCTCTTTGTTTCTTCCAGTTTGCAGGGACACCAGCCGCTGCAGCACGGACGTGCCCCTATTCCATCCCGTAACAGCCTACGCAGATCCTCCGCCAACTGCTCCACTGCACTCTGCTCCCTTTTCCGACTGTGACTTCTGGCTCTCAGTCCCCTCATGTGACCCATCCAGCGGCTCTGCACCTGCCTGCTCCTCCAGCAGCGGCGCTGATGGCAGTGCCGCAGGCGGCAGCAGGGATAACACCGCCTCATCTACTGGGCTGAGCGGGTCAGGGTGGTTCACAAAAGGGTTGAGGTTTCTGGGGGTGACTGTTGGCACCGGCCGAGTGGCCATGTCGGCTCCCGCAACCGCTTGGTGCTCCACCCTCACAGCCTGCAGGGTGTCTGTAACTAACTTCCAGGTAGTTGCAAACCCCGTGGCTGTCTGATCCCCTTTTGCTGCTGCTTGCCAGATTTTTCCTCCGATCTCCTCCCAAGTCTCAGGTTTGAATGCTAAGGCAGGGTCAGGAGCGTAACCCTGTTCCCGGCACCACCTCAACAGCTTCCTAATGGTGCTTTCATCATATCGGATCCCTCTCTTAGAGAGGATATGTAGCAGGATCTTAACGACTGCTCCTTCTTCCTGACTCAGTTGCTGACCCATGCTACCCCGGCTGCTCACCTCTTGGGCGAGAGTCCCGTCGTGACGATTTCTTCTGCTCCCTCAGGCCATCCTCCAACCCCCTGCACCGGTCCAGCCGAGCAGCTTCCAGCCCGGTCCACCTTGCCTCCACAGCGCCTTCTCGTAGATCATGTCGGGGTCACCACTTGACAAGGCGGACGATACGGACTCCAAGACAACTCTATTAGAGTTATAAAATGAAGCCGTTTATTGCCTCGTTGGCTGCGCTTATATACAGTATTTTTATCTGTCCACGCGCACATACACAAGTTGATTGGTTACATCTGTTTTGCCACAAGCTGTCCACGAGCCCTAGGCTAACATACAATTGGCTATCCCATACTCCGCTTTTCTCTGCCAAGTCTTTCTTCAAGAATTTGCTGATCGCCTTTATCTTTATTTCTTCCTTTATCGTCCTCAAGTATGCTTCAAGGCCGTGGGGGCAGTTTGCGGCCTACTCCAGCTCTATGTAGCTTTGTTTGCCAACATATCCGTTCTCCTGTAAGAAATCTCCCACAATTTCCATTTCCAAAGCCCTACTTTTAAGACCCAAACCCTTGTTTTGAAGGACCTGCATGTTGCCACAACTTGTGTTTTGGACCCTGAGAACAAGGGGAAATGCTTGGTTCTGATCGCAGCTGGCTTTGGTGCCAAATAACTCTCACAACACCCCACCTCTGCTGTGCCAGGTGACCACCATGACAGATGGGACCCAGTCATGGATGAGATGACCTCCACGGGGATTTTGTGGGCATTTTGTGGGCATTTGATAGGAGTGGTCCATAGACTAAGGCAACGATATCTGTCTATTATTTTATCTAAGGATGGGATGGAGGGTGGAGGTGTTGGAAAGTGTAGGACCTGAGCCTGATGTCAATGCTGTGAAATAAGGGGTGTTGTGGTTTAGCCGTAGGCGGTAAAAGAGAGCCACTCACTTACTCCCCCAACAAATTGATGGGAGAGAATCAGAAGGGTAAAAGAAAAGTCATGGGTTGAGATAAAAGCAGTAAGGTACTTGAAAAAGAAAAAAGAATTGTAACACAAATGGAAATAAGGAAGAGAAAAAACCCCCAAGGTAGACAAGTGATGCAAATGCAAACAATTGCTCACCACCAACCAACTGATGCCCAGTCACTTCCTGAGCAGTGGCCCCCACTGCCTTCCCTCCCTTTCCAGATCTTGTGAGACCTCTCTGGCCCACTTCCAGGCCCCAGATGGGCCAGGGTCTCTTTCAGCACCCTACGGGCAGCACGGGGAGAGGGGCTTGGAGAAGAGCCCTTGAGAGCTCTGTGCTGGAGGGCAGGGGAGGGAGAATACAGCTGCAGACTGTGGGCTCTGGGCTGGAGCTGGGCAGGCAAGGCACAGCTGATGCTAAAAAGCCACCCACAAAGGTTTTCTGGAGCTCCAGGGCAAGACAACAGCTGTGTGGGGGCCTGGCAGCCAGCTAATGTCCCCCCAGCACAGTTGCTGAAGGTGTTTCTTTGGTAGCTCAAGTTCAGAGTTGGCTTGTGGCCAAATCTTGGGGGCAGATAGAATTCGCTGGAAAGGAACCGGGAGGAGAACATGAGTCTGGTGGCCACAGGACTGCAGCTGGGAAGAGTAGGAAAGAATCCCTCAGCAAGTCAAGTGCTCCAGGTAAAGCTTTGAACAGGCACGCTTACAGTCCTGGGCAGTGTCTTTCCTCCTCTGGCTGCAGCTCAGGGAAGAGGCAGGAGCTCTGCCGGTGGACGAAAAGCCCTACTCTGGCTGTGCGTGGGGAAGCCCAATGGCTGCGGGGGGTGGGTGTGCTGTGGCAGCCAGGTGCCCTTGAGGTGACATGGCCCTGTGCGGCCCTGTGTCACAAAGGGGCAGTGAGGCAGCACCCGCCCAGCATTTGTGAGGTCACCTGGCCAGGGCTTGAAATCCTGCAAAGCAGGCCAGCGAAACCCAGTTGGGCTGAGCTGGCCTTCGGGATAACTCGGTTCCTTCCCGGGCTACTTGCGTGGCTACTTCTTTCTTTCCAGCCATTCATCATTTCCTGCTCGCTTGTCTGCAACTTCCATCCTCTTTCAGAGGTAATTATGATTAGCCTTTGGGGACAGAGCGTAGCACATGGGCCCTTCCAAGCCTTCGGCTGAGCTGTTACACCTTTTTTGGCTGGCCAAGTAACGGCTATGGGTAGAGATCCTGTTTGCCAATCCTTATCTCTTTGCCATAGCCAGGGTAGGGAAGGAGTGGGGTGGCAGCGCAGTCTGAGGTGTTGGGCTCAGTCTAGAAAGCCACACTTGAGAGAAGCTGACATGCAAGGCAGCCTTTCCCAAGGGCCTGGGTAACTGCAGTCAGTTGGAGCCCTGTGACAGGGACAGCAGGGCCATCAGCCTGCAGCTCTGCAGCCATTCCAAGCACCACTGAAACACCTGGGATGGTGGAGGACGTTCTGGGTGTTTTCTTTGGGGTTTGTTTAAATCCTTTTGTCGAGCTACAATTATTTCTGTGCAATCAGGTGAGGGGACTGGCCCTGACCATCTCTTTCTGGAGCACTTCCTGACGTCCTGAGGGAATGGCTCCCCCAGAAAGGATCCTCTCTCCACCGGAGAAGATTTGCATGGCCTGGCAGTGGCGACGGAGAGCTGGAGCGGGACTCCACAACCTGGGCAACACGTGCTTCCTCAACTCCGTCCTGCAGTGTCTGACGTACACCCCCCCCCTGGCCAACTACCTCCTCTCTTATGAGCACAGCCAGTCATGTGAGTGCTTTCATCAACACCTTGCAAATCTTCCCGAGGCACCTCCCAGGGATTCCCAGTATCGGCAATTTGATTTAGGAGAAAAGCAGCCCTTCACAGTCAGCCCCCCCACCCCCGAGCCTGTGTTCTTGGAATACTCATGCCTGGAAGTGGCTTGTCCTGTCTAGGTGTGTTCATCTTCACGAAGGCACCTCTTTCTAGCCCTGGGTCACAGTCCCTGTTCCTGCAAGTCGAACCCTCCTTGCTTGCTGCACAGGAAACTTCTGTCAGTTCAGCATTCCTCTGAAGAAGGTTTTCTGTGCGCTGAAATGTCCTGGGCTGGCTGGGAACCTGGAGAGGAGTGGAGACTGTTCTTACGCCTTCGAGATCTCTAGTTTCCCATTGCTGTGGATATTTTGCTCACCTGAGAAGCTCACCTTCCCTCCCACCCCCTCCAGGTGGTCTGCAAGGCTTCTGCATGATGTGCAGCATGGAAGCGCACGTTAACAAGGTCCTGCATTCCTCAGCCAGTGCCATCAAGCCTTGGGCTGTCGTCCATGTTCTCACCAGTAAGTCCTTTCAGGCGCTTTGAGGTGTTTGCTCCCCTTCTTGTAGGAGAGAACTACTAACTTCTTCTGTCTTAGCAATAGGAAGGCATTTCCAGCTCGGCATTCAGGAAGATGCCCACGAGTTCCTGCGCTACATTGTCGACGCCATGCAGAGCGCTTGCCTGTGTGGAAACAGCAAGTAAGCACAAGCAAAGTACCTTTTCACGCCTGTCTCCCCAGCCCTTTGGACTCCTGCATGGACTCCCACCCAAGAAAGCCTACACCCAGGGCTTCAGACAAAGCCAAACTCTTGGAGGAGATAACTTTCTCCCTTCCCATTTATTTCCAGCTTGGCCACCTCTTCTCAAACAACGACCACCATCCATCAAATATTTGGGGGCTTGCTCAGATCCAGAGGTACTTTTCCACAACAGCTGCTCTCCTTGGAATTGTCTCTGGCCTTCTGCCTGCCTGAGATCAAGAGCTCTTGGTGTGACTGGCGTAGTAGCTACGATGAGCACAGTCGACGTCCCCTAACGCTCAATATTTCTCTTTGTCTTCCAGTAACGTGCTTGAGCTGCAGAGCGGTTTCTGATTCCTATGAGCCATTCCTGGATCTTCTTTTGGATATAAAAGTAAGAGGGTTTGTAATTGTACTTCAAGACGTCCCAAGGCCTCTGTAGCTTTCCAGAATCAAGGCAGCTGACCGAAAAATGTTTCCTGCGAAAGAAAGAGAGCTTGGTGGTGGCTGGGAAGTGGAATGGACTGTGTCCTTCTGTGGGGACCTTGGCAGAGGTAGCCAAGCACCTGTAGGTGCTGGCTTCAAGCCGGGCATGTAGCAATTATCCTCTCGGCACCCTTGACGTCCTCTCATCCTTGGCCCTCCCTCAACACCAGTCTGGCTCCTGGGCTGATGGGTTGGGTGGTTTTCGGTCTGGATGACCTGGCACAGCATGCGTAGCTGAACTGCGCAGTGCCGCAGTGAGGCAGATCTTGATATCCCTGGGAATCCCTTGGGAACAAGGGAAATGTTCAGCAGAATACCCTCTTCCTGTCTCCTTCGGGACACTGCTTGTGGGTTCACAGTGGGTCTCCTCAGAGTCATCCAGATGGGGTTTTGCCTAAACTCCCAGTGTTTGGGTGAGGGTGTTTCCCTCAGCTCAGTGCTATCCTTCCTCACTCCTCCAGGCAGCCTCATCTGTCACCGCAGCTCTGCAGGACTTTGTGAGACCTGAGCAGCTGGATGGCGAAAACGGCTTCACATGCCACCAGTAAGATGACTAACGTCCTGTTCATACTAGATCCTGCGTGAAGGTGCTGCATGTCATTGAGCACCAGTCATCTTTTCACATGGGTTGAATGCGCAATAGCAACACTTGGCTGATTTAAGACGGCCTTACAGTACCAAGTAGTTTTAGAACAGCACAGGGATGTATGAGACATGGAAGCTTTTCCCCTCTTGGGGGAAAAAAAGGTGCATGTGAGGGTGTGTTTCAGCACTTGGCTCTGGTGTGGGTTTCAAGGTGTCACAAGACGGTCGCCGCCTCCAAGAGCTTCACAGTTGATCGCGTGCCCAACGTTCTCACGGTGTGTCTGAAGAGGTTTCAGGGTTTCACCGGCCGGAAGATCAGCAGGGTGCGTATGCAATTGGAGTGCAATTTTCTCTTCCTGGAGCAGAAGATTTCTCAAAGCAGTACGCTTAGGGAAAGCCAAGTTGCCATGGGCCCCAGAGATGTATTTATCCCCCTCTAGGCTGTGGCGTATTCCCCATACTTGGATCTGCGTCCATACATGTCTCAGACAGATGGAGAACCGGTCCTCTACTCGTTATATGCTGTCTTGGTGCACAGAGGTGTCAGCCACCATGCAGGACACTATGCCTGCTATGTAAAGGTAAAGAGAAACTTCCTTCCAGACAAGGGAATGACGTGTGCTTGGGAAGACACGCTTCCATGGCTTCATGCCTGGTAGCCAAGGTTTTGGGGGATAAGGCCTGCTTAGGGGCTGGACTGGATGTGTTTTGTCGCAGCTTTGCTTCTGCACTTTTCTGCCTGTTGTGGTGCAGAAGCCATACAGTTCATCTCCAGATGTCGACGCCTTTCTTTGCAGGCCAGCAACGGGCTGTGGTACGAGATGGACGATGACTTGGTGCTTTTTTGTGGCAACAAGACCGTTTTCAGGCAGCAAGCCTATTTACTGTTTTATGTCAGGTAATAACCAGGCTTACGAACATGTTTCCTTTCCATGGCTTTGCTATTTTGCTTGTTATCCTGCTAGCTGTTTGTGTCACAGGAGGCAATTTCTACCTGCCTCCCTCCCTTCTCTCCACCCTGAACTACCCGTTAACCCCTCTTTCCCCACTGGGCTTTAGGCTGCTGCCCTGGTGTAGTGCTCCCAGTCTGCTCTCTGAAGCTGGTTAATGTAGACAAGAGTCCTTAAAGGGGGCCTGTGGGATGCTGAGGAGGGACTCTTTATCAGGGAGTGTAGGGATGGGACGAGGGGTGAGGGGTTCAAACTGAAGGAGGGTAGTTTTTGATTGGCTAGGAGGAAGAAATTCTTCCCGGTGAGGGAAGGGGTGAAGCATAGGGAGAGGTTGCCCAGAGAAGCTGTGCATGCGCCCTCCCTGGAAGCATTCAAGGCTAGGTTGGATGGGGCTTTGAGACACCTGATCTGGTGAAAGGTGTCCCGACACGTGGAGGGCAGTTGGAACTAGATGATTGCTTCCCATCCAAACCACCTGATGATTCTATGGTTCTGTGAAACGGAGGCCGTAGGGGGTGTAAAGATGACATCTTGCTCTGACAGGGGCAGGCCTGCTGGCAAGACCCCAGTCAAGTTTCCCATTTGTAGCCTTGGTGATGTCTTCTGTCTGTCACAGAAGCCCCTTGTGAAGAAAATGTCAGGCTGGGCCTGAAGCCCAGAGGAGGCTGCAAGAACTGCCCTAAAGAGAAATCACTCTGTTTTTGTCCAGGCACTCTGATCTGAGCTACAAGGGAAGGACTTCTTCCTCACCAGCACCGTCCCATGCCTGTTCCTTCCCCAGTCAGTGTGGGGCTGGCAGCAAGCAGGCAGATCCTGTGGAAGCACAGTGTCTGCCTCGTTGGACTAAGGTAACTCTGGGGCGGTGGGTCAGGGCCCCAGATGGACAGTGGACTTCCTTCTGGGATCTGAGCATTGCTCTCTTTGCCCTCCCGCACCGCAGCACAGTCACAACGCTGCTCCCTCTCCAAGCATCCCACCTAGATCCATCCCATTTGTCTGCCCTTGGCCCTTCTGCCTTTGCAGCCCTCCAGGAGAGCTTTTGGGACGCCCTTAGCTGCCCCTCACACAGCTCCTGGGGGTTCCCCGCACCTCTGGTCCTTTCAGGAGGAGAGGGCAGGACCGCTTCAAAAAGAGACCTCTGCTCTCTTTGCAGGACGTGGTGGTGGGCAGGAAGGACTCTCCACAGGACAGCAGCTCTGCCGCAACAGCCAGCACCAGCCAGCCAACCTGGGCCGGTGGTGGGCAGGCATCTGCAGGCTGGCCAGGCAGGCTCAGCATCACCTCCGGTGCATCCAGAAGGCAGTCTGACTGGAAGGTCGGTCAACCATGTGACTGTGGGCTGCACACCATGCAAGGGCACAACTGCTTAGAGGAGCTCAGGTTCAGGCCCTCTTCCCCCTGCCAGCAGAACAGTGCCAGGGAGAGGGCCCGCAGCAGATCGCCGCAGTGGGGTAATGATCCTCGCAGCTGGTTGGTGGACACCAAGGACTATGACAACTCAACAGGGAAGAGGAGAACTAGTCCTCCAAGCCATGACCACGCTCCAGGGCCCTCCAATGGCAGCTGCCAGTCAGCTCCCGCACCCAGAGCTGCTCGGGAGCAAACCCCGCCAACACAGCCAGAGCGGAGCAGGTCCCTGCAGCAGGGCTATGATCTCCGCAGCCGCTTCGTGGAGAACAGGGGCTACCACCGCTCTGTGACAAACTGGTGGAGGCCGAGAAAAAGACGAGCACGTCTTCCCCCACATAGGGACACCTTGGGTAAGACTTACACTCTTAGTTATACCAAGTATTTTCCTAGGAAACTTAGAAACCTCTATGAATTCATTTTATGCTGCTGTATTATTTGAAGAGTTTTATGTTGTTATATGTTACTAGGTTTTTAGTTTATGTTGTTGTATGTTAGTAGATTCTGCACGCTGCATTATCCAGTCTGAACATTTGCACATGCTTTGCAGACCGTGCACTATCCCCAGCAATCCATAAGAACCTGTGTTTCTGTCACCTGAATAAACTGCACTTTACGTAGCCAGCCGCACTGGTCTCTTATCGGGCACCACCAACCCTTTACCAGCTGTGTGATACTGTGGAGCGCAACTAGATGGGAGTGCAGCATGCTGTTAGTGAATCCGGAATCGTGATAGTTCGGTCATGCTGAACACAGCTGGACTAATAGTGCCAGACTGGGCATCACTCAGAATCTAAACTCAGCCGCCCCCAGCCCCTCTGATATCTGAGGACAAGCTGGAACGCAAGGGGGTCTATTTCCTGCCAAAGTACTTCACCCTCTTACATGACAAGAGGTGAGGCAGAAAGAGCAGCAGCGAGGGAGCAGGGCAGAGAGAGCAGCAGCAGGGTGGAGACGGAGGAAAAAAATGGGACGGTCAGTACAACAGAGACAGTATGACCATGGGCAGGGAGCAGAACAAAGGGATACAGGGAGAAACAACAGTACAGGAAGCGGGACAGAGGGACAGACAAGAGTGATGACCATAGGAGAGAAAGTGTGAGAAGGACAGCAGCTTGGAGACAGAGAGATGAGGAGCCCTGCAGGGAGAGAAAGAACCAAAGGTGCAGGGAGCAGCACAACGGGTCAGAGAGAACAAGGGATGAATGGGAAGCAGGGCAGAGACAGCGAGATACACAGTGAAAAACCCAACAGCCATGAGCAAGACACAGGGACAGCAAGAGCAAGAGAAGGATGGAGAGAGAGAGACGGGCCGGCAGGGACACCGAGCAGCACGTCCGGGGCAGAGAGGAGAACAACACGAGGGAACAGGGCAGAGACATCGTGGGGAAAGAGCGAGCTGGATGCAGAGCTGGATGAAGGGATGGAGAAGGAAAAACCAGCCAGGGGCTGCAGGACAGAACCAGAGGGGGAAGATGAAGAGGGAGAAGCGGTACACAAGAACAGGGAGAAGAGGGACAGAGGAGCAGAAAATTAATTGCAGCAGCACAGAAAAGACAGGGAGCCAGGGGGTTAACACACGGAGGGACCGGGATGGAGAAGAGGGATGACAGGGTCCCAGGGCCCGGGACTCAGCGCAGCTCTCACTCTGGACACTGCTGGGAGAATTTGCTGGTTCAGACACTTCTTCCTCCTTCTCTCCTCGCTTTCCGTCCATAACTCCCCTCACTTGGCTGCTTCCACCTAAGGGAACACATAGGTGTCTCCCAGCTCACACCTCCCTCCTTCTTGCTGCTGTGTGCTTAGACCCAATAAATTGGTACGTGACATGGTCACGGGCAAGAATCCGGATGTGACAGTCAGTACTATCATTCACTAGCACATGGGTGGTGGGTGTTTGCACACTTCAAGAATCTCCATTACTATCAGTCCGTGCTGACCAGAAGACACTCTAGCTGGGCTTAATTTAACCAGTACATTAGCAATATTTTTATACAGAAACCAAATCCTGTTTTGTGCCCACACAATCCATTGTCACTCCCATCTGCAAAGTCCTGCTCAGTTGCTCAAGGAAAACTTGTCTGGGATGGGGGAGCTGTGTCAAGGTTTCCCCCCAGCTCCAGCTCAGGGAGGGAGATGGCAGCTGGCAGCAAACCCCAGCCACAGGCACCTTCCTGCCAGGCAGTGGCGATGTAATTGCATCACATTTTTCCTGATCGAGGCTGAAATGCAGGATCGCACTGTACTTGAATCACTGCCTTTTTTGGATGCTGTGCAAATTCCTGCAACTTCCAAGCATCAGAAAATGCACGTGGTGTATGACAGATTTAATCCAGAAATTGTGTCTGAGCGTCTGTATTTCACGCCTGAACCTGCACATTCGCAGGTTCCTCTGGCCAGAGAGACAGACAACAACGTGGTTTCTGGTAAAACACGTCTACAAAGCAGGCAACTAAAATTACAGTGCAGGAAGTGAATTTCAAATATCCTCCTGCAGCTTCCAGGAGAAGCTGCAGAAGCCAGGCTGCAGTGTTTGTTGTAAACCCTCAGGATAAGCCAGGCAGCATTGCTGCGACAGACCGTCTCTTCGTCAGAGCCACAGCTGCGGCTCTTTGTGCTGCTGCTCAAGCCTTCTGGCCCATCAGGGCCTGCAGGAGCTCCCGCATCCCAGTGAAGAATTCCACCAGCTTCTGGAGTGGAAAGGGACAGGGCCTTTTGGCCCTGTCGGGCAGTACCTGCCCGATGGTGTTGGTACCGGCTTTGGCCTCTGAAATGGAGTTGCAGTGGTGAGAAAATGGCTCCATGCCTGGGCTGTTGGATTTGCTCTCACTGCTGGGCACAGCCCCATCTGTCCCAGGATCCAGTCGTGGAAGTGCTGGGTGGAGGTGTACACCCCGGGCTTTGGCTCTTGCACAGCCTCTCCCCCAGCTGGTCATTCCAACCAGTCAGAAGTAGTCAGCGTTGTCATCTTTGCACACGAGAGGACCACCGCTGTCAGCCTGCGGTGAGGAGAGAGGGTGAAGGTGCTGTTGGATGCCCGCTGTCAGCCCGATGGTGGCTCCTTCTCTCCCTCAGCATCTGCCAGAGCTGTGTCCCCTGCATAGAAAGGCTGCTCGGGGGCTGGAGCCCGCAGAGCCTTGTCTGGGAGGGGGTTGTGGGCCTGTAAGAGAGGGGGTCTCTCTCATCATGCAGTGACAGGACAAGGGGAAACGGGTTTAAGCGGAAACAGGGAGATTGAGATTGGACATCAGGAAGAAGTGCTTCCCGGAGAGGGTGGGGAGGCACTGGGACAGGTCGCCCAGAGAAGCTGTGGATGCCCCATCCCTGGAAGTGTCCAAGGCCAGGCTGGATGAGGCTTGGAGCAACGTGGTCTAGTGGAGGGTGTCCCTGCCCAAGGCCCAGGGTGTGTGTGGAACTCAGTGATCTTCAAGGTCCCCTCTAACCCAAACCATTCCGTGATCCTATGATGTCTGCTCCAGGCTCGGGATGTGAACCTGTGGGCTGTCACGAGCACTGGATGAGTTTTCTGGGGACAGTCCCAGGCCTCTGGGACAAGGGGGGCACTGGGCATGACCTGCAGCTGGGGAAGGGGAGGCGAGCCCCTCCAGCAGTGGGACCCAGCACTGGGAGGGGGACCTGCCCGGCACAGCATGCGCTGGGTACGTTTGGGCGGTTGTGACAGGGCTGCCAGTGCTGCTGGAGGTGACTTGCAGTCTGCTCCTACCTGGCAGGCATTGATGCCGCCCTGCAGATACCCAGCACACACGTGGGTGTGGATGGCCCCGCGGTACCACCCGCTGCTGTTGCAGACCTTCACATTGATGAGGCAGACCCTGGCCTCCTGCAGCACATCAGTTGGTCCTCCAGCTGTGAGCACAGAGAGGAATTAACACCAGGCAGCTTGTCACCCCCTCCCCTGGCTGGCGAAACCCCCTCCCTAGGGCTTGGCTTTGCAGCTGAAAGCATCGTGCCAGCGTTTCCCTTCTGCCTTGCTCTGGGATGGCTCAGGCCCCTCTCTCCAGAGCCATACGGCCCCACAGCCCAAATGGCTTTCGCCTCCGCTCTCAGGAAGCCCAGCCCATCTCCCCAGCGTGCCAAGCTCGCACCCAGGGCACGAGTGCTTTTTGGGAACTCACATCTTGCCATCGTGGCACCCCAGCTACTGATGTAGCAGGTTGTCAGCTCCAACACTCTCAGCAAGGCGTCGGGCACACAGGCCAGCTGTATGGAGGAGCTGCACTGGACAGGCTGGGTCCAGTTCCAGCAACGTGATGTCATTCCTCTGCGTGATGTTACTATAGCGTTCATGCACCAGGAGCCGCTGAACATAGCGCACTTGGGCCTCAGGGCCCAGCCGAGTCAACCGGGTGGCACCGACTACCACGCGCCACATCCAGATGTGCCTGGAAGGCAGAGGGAGAGAGGGCTCGGAGCGGAGCCGCGTGCCTTCTGCTTCCCCAGGGAGAGAGGAGAGCAGCACTATGGAGGGTGCGACTGCCCTAGCATGCTTTAGGCACAGGGAATGTCGAGCTGGAGGCTGCCTGGAAGCAGCAGCATGAGCCCAGCCTTCTCTGGAGCAGCCCCTCAGCCGGGCTCAGGAGTGCAAGGAAACATGCCAGGCGTCGCACGTGGTGCTGTGGAGAAGGCGCCTGGGTGCTGTGGGCACACCCCTGGTCCCTGCTTCTCCTTACCTGGCCCCGATGAAGCAGTGGTCTGCTGTGAGGACCCACTGTGGGCTGATGAGGGACTCTCCGCATATGTGCCCCGTGCCTGATTCCCAGGGATCCTGGATGCTGATGATCCAGGGCCAGGCCCCTGGCTGGGCAGCTGTGCCCCCCACGATACGCGACGTGCCGTAGGACGAAGCCATGGGCCGGAGCCCGCAGGTCCTCCTGGAATGGGAAACTCATGACTGTCCTGCTCAATGGCTGCCGCTGCTCAGGCTGAAGGTCAGCCATCTGCCCTCCCCGCCAGGCGATGCACAGACAGCACGGCCAGGGCACCCTGTGCAGCGTGCGGCCATCACCTCGGTTCGACTTCAGCCCCACAGATGAGCTGTGTCAGCAGCCTGGGTGCTGGCAAGGAACTGAGGCTCCCATGGGGGCAAGCAGGCAGCCTGCAGTGAACCCCCCAAGGGCTGCCCACGCTCCCTCCCTGAGCCTCGGGCCACTTACCCACAGCTGTCCCATGTGCCATGCAGGGGCCAGCACATGGCCAGCAGGACAAGGAGCCGGAGCATGGTCATGGCTGCCAGCGGCACGTGGCAGCTGCTGGATACAAGGGATCGTCACCACCAGTGCAGCAGCTCACGGTGCCCGGGGCTGATGTCACAGAGGTGCTGGTTCTGGCTCAGGGGCCAGGTGCAGGGAAGGGCACAACATGGGGGTTCCAAGCAGGAGGGGAGGCAGAAGCTGGCATCACACACCACACCAGACCCCACTGCAGGATAAGGCTGTTGTCCGAAAAGCAGATTCGTTACCTGCTGTGCGACAGGTCGATTCTCACACACATGGGAGAGATACTGTGGTTATGCAGGCCTGGGTGCTGGGTGGATTTTCCACAAATCAAGCACACCAGAAGCCATCACTGAGATGTCTTTTATGCACATTTTACACTATCATATTAGTACCTATTAGTACCCTTGCCACCTCACTCTAACCCCTAATCCTAAACCCATGGTCCCCAACCCTAAACCCTAATAGCACTATCAACCCTAAGCTTTAACTGCAACACAACCCTTACACTAATCCTAACCCTTACTTTAACCCCACTGGAAGGTTACTGGAGTAACCAGTCCTTAGGAGCTGACCTTACGAAAAGCAACACTAACCTGTTCTTACAAGACATGAGGGGACAACCCTGAGATCAGCTCTAGAGCGGCCCTGCCTCCAGCCAGGTGGAGGAGAGGGACAATTGGGTGTATTGGACTGTGTGGATTCGATGGCCTGGCACATCAGAGCCGCAGGAGTACAGAGCTCTAGTGTTGCATCAGTGACGCGAAACAGACACACGTTCAATATGAATGTTCAAGCATGTCTCACTTTATTGCAAAGTTCTTTGCCTTTTTATATCATCTGTTTGGGTTCGTGAAACTTTCCAGCCGCGAATCCTCTTCCTTTACCAGACCACACTAATCAGCATTTGGAATCAATACAAGAATAGGTAACAACAAGACAGGATAACAGCAAAACAGGATACGAAACAGAAGACAAAGAACATTAATCACATAAATAAGCACTAGCTTTATCTCTTGAGCAAAAGTAGTTTTCCGACAAATCACATCTGTCAACATTGTTGGCAGACCACACGTTGCTAATCTTCATCTGTAGCTCATTATGCGCAAAGCAAGTGATCGCTCAGATACATAAAACAGCGCTCGTGGAAAACTTGCAATTATCCCATAATTGGCTTCTTATATAACTGACCCTCGGTTAACTCTTATGCTTGCTTTATGCTTGCTGCTTATATACCTAGGGGAATCCCACAATTCCCCCTTTTTGTTTAATAGCAACGTTTTTCGCAATATTTTGAAATATAGATAAAGCACATTGTATCATACATGGAAAGATCAGCAAGATTAGAATAATGATCGCTAACAGAAACAGCGCATATTTAATAATCATTCGCCACCAACTACCAAGATTTAAGGAATTTAACCAATCATCAAAGGGGTTGCTCCACCCCAGCAATTTTCCCATATTGTTTTCTATTTGTCGGAGTTTGTCATGAATTGACTGGGCTCGATCCGTTAAGTTAAAACAGCACATGCCAGCAAAGTCCTCACAGCCATGGCCATGTGCCAAAAGTAAGAAATCTATTGCGGCTCTATTTTGTAATGTAGCTTTCCTAATGCTATCCATTTCTGTTGCCATTTCATACAGGATATGTGATGTGAGATTAAACTGCTTCGCGGCCCAGCACATTAAATTACGAGTGACAGATGCTAAATGTATTATAGGTATAGATGGCACAAAAAAGGAAAAGGTGGTTATTGTCGGTTGTCCCCATATAATAACATCATCTGTACAATTTTCAGTTACAGTAGAAAGGGTTCGTTTTTTTATCCTCTGCTTTTGACCCTGTTTCTCATATAAGGTCTGCAACTGTTCTAAATGCTGTCTTAGGTAGGGTGGCAAGAATTCGCTTGCACACCTCATTGGCATTTTGAACAGCAAGATCCAGCATTACAGCGTGCTTCGCATCAAGGGCCAGATTAGGAGATTTTTCTACTGAGGCACGCAACCGATCCAGAAAGGCAGCAAACGGCTCATTAGACTGCTGCACGATTTTAGTATAAGGCGGTGTTATAGTAGCAGAGATCTGCAATGCCTTTAAGGCTGCAGCGGCCAAAGCCTGACTCTGTTGCAAAATGCGCCGACGAAGACGCGCTTGTGCCCTGGGGTGTGCAAACGCACCCTGTCCCAAAAGCATATCAGCTGTAGCTGTTTTGAGTGGATCTTCATCCCTCAAGTCTAAACCCTGAATAAGCGCCACATCAATGCGTCGCTTCCAATCATCCTTAAACACCAATTTTTGCATAGGTGACAAAATAAGCGAAGTTAAGGTATCAATATCATGAAGCGTTAATATATTCTGTGAAAAAATAACATCAATCAAATTTCGAACATAAGCATTATCAAGACCATATTCCATGATTGCTTTTTGCAGGCGGTCTAACAGCCGCCAATCAAACTGTTGCCACTCCTTTATCTCCGCACCACCGGCGCCCGGCTGAATATTGACAGGGTATGCCCTTAATGGTCCCAAAAATTCTCCGTCAACTATGGCATCTCGTATAATGCCATGCCACTTTTGTCCCACCTCAGGAGTCTGAGTTTTTACATGCGACACTCGATCAGGGTCATCACGTCCTCCCTCGGCTCCCGCAGGACCAGCCTGCTGACTTAGCCGATAATACAAATCTCGTATCAATTTCGACTGCTGTCTTATCACGTCCTGCAATTTCCCACCTAAATGGGCCAAATCCAACTTCTGTCGAACACCTTCCAACTGAAGATCATCTGCCTGCCTTTTCAATTCGGCTTCCTCTGCTTTAAGCTGTTGAATCATATCCATAGGTTCCAAACTATCGGGTAACGGTGGAAGCTTGCCCGGTAAGGATGAAGGATCAGGGGGAGACGCGGAGGGCATCTCCTGATCCGTCGGTGCATCCAAGAAATCAGGAGGCAGTGGAATCTCAAACAATGACCGAGCTTCTCTAACATTAGCCGGCAAAGCAACCACATCAGCAAGTTTATCACTCACACTAGCAGTCTCATCAGTCCTAGACCCGTAACCCAATGCCTTTTCAGCGGCTTCCATTATTTTGGATTCCTTTCGTGTAGTCATCATTAGTTTGTTGACCATATGCCAAACCTGACTAAGAGCAATTGCCTCCTTTGTGCCTAATTGCACAGACTCCCACAGCTCTTCGCCAAGCTTTTGCCATCGTTCTTCTTTGAAAACATCTTCCATGCCCAGCAGGACATTTTGCCGCTGCCCCCACAATAACAAGTCCATAACATCTTTCTCCTTAAGGTGAATATCATGTTTCTGGGCCAAAGTCAAAAGGATTGCCAATACAGCCTTCACTTTCACTGATACAGTGGAGCCCATAACAAGCAAGCCGCTCACCTGGTACCACGATAATTCTTCAGCGGCGCTCGTCACTGGTCCAGCCGATCTTCCTTTGACCTTATGTCTTATCCTCGGCTGCTCTTAAATCACGAACGTTTCTTCTCCCGATATGTAGAATCACGTCGGGGTCACCACTTGTTGCATCAGTGACGCGAGACAGACACACGTTCAATATGAATGTTCAAGCATGTCTCACTTTATTGCAAAGTTCTTTGCCTTTTTATATCATCTGTTTGGGTTCGTGAAACTTTCCAGCCGCGAATCCTCTTCCTTTACCAGACCACACTAATCAGCATTTGGAATCAATACAAGAATAGGTAACAACAAGACAGGATAACAGCAAAACAGGATACGAAACAGAAGACAAAGAACATTAATCACATAAATAAGCACTAGCTTTATCTCTTGAGCAAAAGTAGTTTTCCGACAAATCACATCTGTCAACATTGTTGGCAGACCACACGTTGCTAATCTTCATCTGTAGCTCATTATGCGCAAAGCAAGTGATCGCTCAGATACATAAAACAGCGCTCGTGGAAAACTTGCAATTATCCCATAATTGGCTTCTTATATAACTGACCCTCGGTTAACTCTTATGCTTGCTTTATGCTTGCTGCTTATATACCTAGGGGAATCCCACACTCTAGTGGACACGGGTGCACAGTGTACCCTAACACCATAAAGCTATAGGGGGGTACAGCCCATCAGCATTTCTGGTGTGACTGGGGGATCCCAACAACTGACTGTGCTGGAGGCTGAAATAAGCCTGACTGGGAAGGAGTGGCAAAAGCACCGCACTGTGACTGGCTCAGATGCCCCATGCATCCTTGGCATTGACTGTCTCAGGAGAGGGTATTTTAAGGACCCAGAAGGGTACTGGTGCGCTTTTGGTATAGCTGCTCTGGAGACGGAGGGAACTGAGACGCTGTCTGTCTTGCCTGGTCTCTCACAGGACCCTTCTGTTGTAGGATTGCTAAAGAATGAGGGGAGACTCGAGGTCGACCCCTAGGATTTTGGGGCCGGGGATACAAGGATCTGAGGTCCACTACACTCCAACAGAAAAAGAGATGCTGTCAGCTTATGAGGGTGTCCGATCTGCCTCAGGAGTGGTTTGAACTGAAACACAGATCCTCCTGGCACCTTGACGGCCAGTGCTGGGTTGGATGTTTAAGGGAAGAGTCTCTTTGACTCATCAGGCCACTGATGCTACGTGGAGTAAGCAGGTTGCACCGATCACACACAACGGTCTTGAATAGGAAATCCCTGTCGCTCAGGAATCCTGGAAGTGATCATGGACTGGCCAGAGGGCAAAGATCTTGGAATGTCACCAGAGGAGGAGGTGACACAGGCTGAGGAGGCCCCTTTGTATAATAAACTGCCAGAAAACGAGAAGTAATATGCCCTGTTTACTGATGGGTCTTGCCACATTGTAAGGAAACATCGAAGGTGGAAAGCTGCTGTGTGGAGTCCCACATGACCAGTGGCAGAGACTGCTGAAGGCCAGGGTGAATTGAGTCAGTTTGCAGAGGTAAAGGCCACCCAGCTGGCTTTGGACATTGCTCAACGAGAGAAATGGCCAGTGCTTCACCTCTACACTGACTCGTGGATGGTGGCAAATGCACTGTGGGGGTGGCTACAGCAGTGGAAACAGAGCAAGTGGCAGTGCCAAGGCAAACCCATCTGGGCTGTCGCACCATGGCAAGATTTTGCTGCCATAGGTTGTCAACTTGGTTGTCAAAGTGTGTCACGTCGATGCCCACGTACCCAAAAGCCAAGCTGCTGAAGAACACCAACACAATCAGCAGGTAGACCAGGCTGCTAAGATTGCAGTGGCTCAGGTGGATCTGGACTGGTAACATAAAGGTGAGCTGAGCCCACCCATGGCTAGGTGGGCCCATGACACCTCAAGTCACCAGGGGAGAGATGCCACATACAGGTGGGCTCGTGAACAAGGGGTGGACTTGGCCACGGACACCATTGCTCAGGTTATTCACGAGTGCAAGACGTCCTGCCATCAAACATGCCAAGAGGGTAAAGCCTCTTTGGTATGGGAGGCGACGGCTGAAATACAAGTATGGGCAGGCCTGGCAGGTTGGCTATATCACCCTCCCCAAAACCCACCAAGGCAAGTGCCATGTGCTCACAATGGTGGAGGCAACCATGGGGTGGCTGGAAACATATCCTGTGTCGCATGCCACTGCCCGAAATACCATCTTGGGCCTTGAAAGGCAAGTCCTGTGGCGACACGGCACCCCAGAAAGGATCAAATCAGACAATGGGACTCATTTCCGAAACAGCCTCACAGACACTTGGGCTGAAGAGCATAGCACTGAGCGGGTGTATCACAGCCCCGACCACGCAGCAGCCTCGAGGAAGGTTGAACAGTGCAATGGGGTGTTAAAGACCACCCTGAGAGCAATGAGGGGGTGGAACTTTCAAACACTGGGACACCAATTTAGCAAAAGCCACCTGGTTAGTCAACACCAGAGGATCTGCCAATCAGGCTGGCCCTGCCCAATCAAGTCTTTTAGAGACTGTAGAAGGCAGTAAGGTCCCTGCAGTACTTGCTAGAACTATGCTGGGAAAAAGCAGTTACGGTTACTCCTGCCCTGGGCAAAGGCAAACCCATTTGTGGCGCTGCTTTTGCTCAAGGACCTGGACACACATGGTGGGTAATGAGAGAAGATGGGGAAGTCCGCTGTGTGCCTCAGGGGAATTTGATTCTGGGAGAAAATAGCCCATAAATTACAGTGCACGAGGGATATAAACTGCTGTATATAACCCTTGGCCTGAGTTGTGTGTCACAGGAATTACTATAGCAAAAGTCACCTGACCCAATAAAGGACAAACCTTATGAGAAGTAGCCCAGCAGTGACCTGAGCTGGGCTTTGGCACGCAGTGATCCCACAGAACACTCCACCTTTCCTGTCCTGAGTGACCACCACAACGGATGGAACCCAAAGTCACAGACTAAATGCACTGAAATGTACATTTTATGGACATTTGCCAAGATGGTCCACAGACTAAGGGAATGATATCCACGTAGGATGGGATGGGAAGGGAGAAGGTGGTTCATGAGAATGTATGGAATAGCATGGGACTTGAGTGTGATGTAAATGGTATTAAATAAGAGAATGTGCTGGTTTTAGCTGGGACAGAGTTAGTTTTCTCCACAGTGGCTGCTATGAGGCTGCTTTGGTTGTGCTGAGCTGCTAAGGAATGTTGATATCAAGTCAAGGACTATTTCAGTTTCTCGTACTGCCCCTGTATTCCCAGATCACTCTCTACAAGAAGCTGGGAGGGGATGCAGGACAGCTGACCCAAACCGACCATAGGGATATCTCATTCCATCCTCAGTCTGGGGTGGGTCAGGTTTCTGGTTCACTCTCTCTTGTACCACTAGGGCTCGCTCTGGGTCTGGCTCTCTAGCTCTGGCTGTGTGTTGGTTGGCGGGTGGGCGGTAGCTGTATCATTTCTTTTCCATTTTTTCCATTACGTATCATTAGTACTATTAGTATTTATTACTAATAATATTAGTATGATTGGTATCATTATTTTATGGCATTTAGTTTCAATTATTGAATTATTCTTATCTCAACCCACTAGTTTCCTTGCCTTATTCTCCAATTCTTCTCCCCAGCCCACTGGTGGTGGGGAGAGGTGAGCGGGCAGCTGTGCAGTGCTTAGCTGCTGGCTGGGGCTAAACCACGACAACAGGGAAATCCAGATCCCTTGTGGGACACACCACCACTAGCAACCTTCCAGGTGCACCCAAGCCTCATCAGGCACTGCCGAGCCATGGCAGCTCCTCTCAAATGGGAGGACTGGGCAAGGAGCAGGCCTCTACCCACAGGGGCCTGAGGAAAGGCTCCCAGCCAAGGAAAGGCCAGAGACATCCCAACACTCTGCCAAGCCCTTTGACATAAATCCTCCTAACAATCAGTTAGAATCCCAGCTCAGGAACCTGTCAGGGGAAAGAGCTCCCAAGTCTTAGAGCACGCCAGGCAACTAAGACCGAGGACCTGACTGCAAGCTCCATGCTGGCGCTTCCCTTTTTGCCAACAAGCTCCTAGGCACGCTGCTTCCTAGGCATCCCACACCTACAAAAGGGCTGGCAGCTCTCAGCTGCCAGCAGCACTGAGCAGCAGCAGCCCCCACCTGTATCATGTGTATCCAGGGCCTTCAGCATCTTGCCGGTGCTGTGGCAGATTTGCTTCTCCTTGTGGCACAGCATCTTCATCAGCAAATCGAGGGCTCCTGTCTCCTTGATGTATGCGCTCAGCACGTGTGGTGAACGGGCCAGGATCGAGGACATATGCGGTGAACGGGCCGGCTGCCTTCTCCTCTTTTACCCACTGCCCTTCCAGCTTCCTCCTGCCCAGCAGCGCTGGGCAGCTGGTACACAACTCTTCTGCAGACATCCAAGGGTTCTCTGGCTTGGTCTCTGCAGAGGAGGCACTGCTGCCTCCCAGCTGCTCTCTCTTCCAAGCTGACAATACTCCACTGAATCAGGTATTCCTGCTGGCTGTTGTGGCCATACCGCTGCCAGAGCAGCTCCTCCGGGTAGGCCTGCAGCTTGGGTCCCAAGCGCACAAGCAGGCTGCCATTCTGCCTCTTGTTCACCATGACAGGAAACGTGCCTGCAGAGACAGAGGCGGAGCGGAGGCAAGCTATTATTTCCGAGCTGCATGTCAAGGAAAGTGTGAGCAAGCACGGCAGTTGCACGACAACAGAAATGGCCGAGGCACAGCTTTTGAACCTGAGATCCTGCACCCAGGATAAAGCTCTGAAGAAACCCCCATTTTGCAGAAGTTGACATTTCCCCTTCAAGAAAATAAGCGTTTCCCATACAAACCCTGTTCCCAGCATTACTGGCACACACAGAAGTAGTTCTCAAAAAAACCAAGCAGAACGGGCCTCTTCAGATCCTCTTATAAGACAGCAAATAACGACAGCAGTCCTGCGTCCTGTTCTCATTTCTGCCACTGGCCACACATGACCGTGTGCAAGTTGCTGCTTTAGCGTTTCTGTCTTCCCTCTCGTTATTTACCACTTGAATCTGTTCAGACTGCAAGTCTACCCACAGTTCAAGACTTCAGGCAGACACTATCTCTCACTGTGGAGCTGGACTGAACTTGAGTCACCAGGTCCTGAAGAAAATACCCAGCAGTTTGTCAGAGCAAGTTCACACACACCAAGTCAGGTCACTATCTAAAAGCCACTCAGGATTTCCTCCTTTGCCTTTATAATGTCCAGCCAATAGGCAAATTCAACTAAATGAAAAGATTGCTACTCTCTGCTTGTTCTGCGGACCTTAGGACTACAAAGAAGCAGCCATGACACTTCTCCACTTTCATCTATACAAAGAGCAGCGTGACATAATTTGCTGTCTAAGACCAAGTGCCAGCAATCAGCTAGCCAACTGCAGACAATACCACACACATAGGACAGACTTTGTTACGGCAAACGAAGGCCCTCAGAGAAGCTCAGGTAGGCGATAGCGAAACACAAGAACAGGCCCTCCTATTGTCACTTAAACACACCAGCAAGAGACGCAGTGAAGCAACACACTGTCCAGCTGATGGTAGCACAAGCATAAGAAAGCAGCTAACATATATAAGGAACAATCAACCCAGGTACAGCCAAAGAAGATATTGACTGTCAAAGACAATGACAGACACATCAGTGTTTCCCAGCTGCAGAGAAGCAGCCTGAACTCCCAAGAAATTCATGCCTACCTTCAATTGTGCCTTCCTTGGGGCTTTCAGCACGCCAGCTGGGAATCTTCCTGCAGTCTGTCTGTAATGAAAGGACCAAGTTATCCTCCTGTGCTTTGTAACAGTGTTTCGATGCTGCACTACATGACAAACAATTGTTTTCCCCAGCGCTGCTGGTACAGTGCCCAAAAAAACCCTACACCAGGAGGTTCACACAAAATCAAAACGTAGTAAAACAACAGTTTCTGTTAATCATTCTTTGGTAGCTTCACCCCATACCAACATTGTAGTGTTCAGCATGAAAAACCCCCTCTTTAGAGCAGAGGTACAACGAAGTAGCTGCGATGCTATGATGAGTAAGGCACACCAGAGTATACGACAACTCACAGATAAGTTGCTAGACTGCTTAAATACCTGCACCACAGCAAATTTCAGAGTCGCAGCAAATGAACATGCCAGCTACGATGACAAGACCATAAAGCACCGCGGCACCCGGCCCGGCCCGGCAGCCCAGCCGGCGCACAGGCAGAGCGTCCCCTCACACCCCCGGGACGGCAGAGCCGGAGGCCTGCCCGCACACGGAAACGAGCGGGGCCGCTCGCTTGGCCTCGGCAACGGCCGCCGCGGAGAAGCCGGCTTTTCCTCCGGGCCGTCCCAGATCCCTCGCAGGCCCCGCTCCACCTCCCGGCCTCTTCGCTCCCCGCTCCCCCCGGCCCTGGAGCCTAGGCCTGCACAGCGCTGCCGCAGCGGGGCAGGGGACAATGGAGCCCAGCCCCGCCGCACGGGGAGGCGGCTCATCCCCCAGAGCTGCCCCGACGCGGGAAACCGGGGCTCCCCCTCACGCGCCGGTCCCTTCGGGAGGTCCCGTCCCCACCCGGCGCCGTTTCACCCCTCCTCCCGCGCCCGGGGCGACGACGTAGCCGAGACTCGCAGCCGCCGCCGAGAGCGGCGCGAAGCAGCACCGACCCGCCCGGCCCCTCCGCCGCCGCGCGGGGCAGGCACCGGCAGCAGCGCCGCGGCCCGCCCCTACCTACGAGTGCCGGCAAGGGCTCCGGGACCTCGCGAGAACGGGCGCGTTAAGTGGGAAACCTTATTTTTGTCTGAGACCTGGGTTTTCGTGGGACGCCTCCGCGGAAGCTGTTCTGCCTGCAGCCTTTCGGCTGGTTTACTGTAAAGCCCAGTTTGTTCTTTCTCCTTCCCCAGGGGCCTGGGGGTGGCACTGCACACACCAACCACCATGGCTGGATGCTCGGAGATGCCAGCTGTGTGACATCTCCCATGATGACACCAGCATCTCTTTTTCAGAGGTCTTCCTCATTCCCAGTTTTTATTTCTCTTGGCTGGACACCATGCCCTGCTCACCAGCACCCTTCTGGAGCTTTCGGAAAGCACAGCCCTCACAGCCCTGCCGTCCACCACAGGCCCCTCTGGCCTACCCGCTGGCTCTGGGCCACCCAGAGCAGAAGTCCAGCTGGTCAAGTCTCACCTGTGCAGGAAGCAGTGGGAACGGAGACTTTTGCAAAGAGCCCCTCTTTGCCACATCACGCCCAGACAGCCCCCACCCCCCCTCTGCAGTACTACCCCCTGTGCTGCCCGCACACCAGAAATGGGTGGGAGGGGCAGAAAAATACACAAGATAAGAATATCTTCTGATTCCCCTGGCTAATAGGAGAAACGAGAAAAAAACAGTGTTGGGAGCTGAAGGCTGCATCTGCCAGAGCCAATGGAGGTCTTGTGTTATGGGGTGTGTGGGGTGGTTTCTCTAGTCAGCAATGACCTTGGCCGAGGCCTGTTGCAGGGTAGGTGAAAGGAAGGCTAAAAGCGTGTAACATCAGCATGAACGTTGCTGCCAGTGCAGTGTTAACCAAAAGTTACAGTGCAGCGACCGTGCAGGCCTGGAGTTCTGGGGTAGTTTCAGCCCTGCACACCCCTCCATCCACCTTGTTTGGCTTCCTTCAGTGAGAACTGCACTGCCTCTGTGCAGGTTCTGGGCTGTAAGTCTGCCCTATCTCAATGTTGCTGGAGAGGCAGTTGAAGCCAGTTGCCGGCGAATTGGGCCTGTTTCCGGTTCCTTTCCTGCTTTGGCACGCTGACCTGTAATGCTCACACCATACAATCTAAATTCTTACCCTCTGCCCACATTCCCCTCCCTTGACAGGTCTAACAGCAGTTAGCTACAATCCAGTGGGTGCGGGTTCCTATCGCGCTGTTAGCATGTTGTTTAAATTCTAAACAAGCATTAAAGGCCAAAGGGCTGAGAATTTGCTTTCTTACTTGATCCTGGAGCAACTCCATGTTTAAGCCTGACCTTTTCTACCCTCAGTACTAGCACAAGTGATGGCTAGCATTCTTGTGGCTCTGGGTATGCTGCTGGGATACTGGGATTGCTTTTGGATACTGGGATTGCTGCTGGGACACTGACACTATATCCCATCAGCAATCTCAGTCTCCCCGGAGGACTCCCAGGGTCCTAGCACCAACCTCAGTTTCCTAGCAGCACTCCCAGTATCACAGCAGTAATCTCAGCATCCTAACATTGATCCCAGTATACCAGCTGCACTCTCATTTCCTCAGCCAAAGTCCCAGTAACTCTGCAGCAATCCCCATATCCCAGCAGCAATCAAAGTATCCCAGCAGCAAAGTATCCCAGCAGCAATTCCAGTATCACAGCAGTGACCCCAGTATCCCAGCAGCACTCCCCATATCCAGGAAGCAATTCCCATTTCCCAGCAGCAGTATCAGGATCCTAGAAGTAATCAATATCCCAGCAGAACTCCCAGTATCCTAGTAATGATTCCTGTATCCCAGCATAGATAGCAGTAGCCCAGCAGTGATTATAATATCCAGGGAGCGATCCTGGTATCTCAGCAGTGATTCAAGTATTCAGCAGCAGTGTCAGTATCCCAGCAGCAATTCCAGTATCCAAGAAGCAATTCCCACTAACCCAGAACCACTTCCCATATCCCAGCAATGATTCCAGTATCCCAGCATCACTCCCAGTACCCCAGCAGAACTGCCAGTATCCCAGCCGCAATCCCAGTATCCCTGCAGCGCTTCTAGTATCCAGGGAGAAATGCCACTATCCCAGCAGAGATAGCAGGTTCCTAGCAGCACTCCCAGTATCCCATCAGCAATCTCAGCATCCCAGTATGATTACCAGTATCCAAGCAGCACACACAGTATTCCAGAAGCAATCTCAATATCCCAGAAGCGATCCCAGTATCCCAGCAGAAACCTCAGTATCTTAGAAGGACTCCCAGTATCCCAAGAGCACGCTCAGTATCCCAGCAGAAATCACAGTATCCCAGAAGTGATCCCAGTATCCCAGTAGCATGCACATTATTCCAGCAGTGAGCCAAGTATCCCAGCAGTTGTCACAGTCTCCTAGCAACACTCCAAGTATTCCAGCAGAACTCCCAGTATCACAGCAGCAAACTCAGTATCCCAGCAGCAAACAGTATCCCAGCAGCACTCCCAATATCCCATCAGCAATCTCAGTATACCGGCACGACTCCTAGTATCTCAGAAACACATCCAGTATCCCAGTAGCAGCCTTAGTCTCCCGGTAGCACTCTGAGTATCCCAGCAGCAATCCCAGTATCCCAGCAGCAATCTGAGTATCCCAACAGTGATCCCAGTAACCCAGCAGCACTTTCAGTATCCCAGCATCAATCTCAGTATCCTAGAAGCAATCCCAGTATCCCAGCAGCATGCACATTATCACAGCAGCATGCACATTATCCCAGCAGTACACTATTCCAGCAGTATCCTAACAGCACTCCAAGTATCTTAGCAGCACTCCCAGTTTCCCAGCAGCAATCCCAGTCAGACTCTCAATATCCCAGCAGCAGTTTCTGTATCCTAGCAGCGATTCAAGTATCCCAACAGTGATCACAGTGACCCAGCAGTGATTCTAGTATCAGGGAGCAATCCCGGTATCCTAGCACCACTCTGTACCCCAGCCATGATCCTAGTATGCCAGCTGCACTCCCAATATCCCAACAGCATGCCCAGTATCCCAGCAGCCATTTTAGTCTCCTATCAGCAGCCCAAGCATTCCAGAAGAAATCCCAGTATCCCAGCAGCACTCCCAATATGCCATCAGCAATCTCAGCATCCCAGCAGGACTCCTAGTATCTCAGAAACACATCCAGTATCCCAGCCTTAGTTTCGCAGTAGCACTTTGAGTATCCTAGCAGCAATCCCAGTATCCAACATCAACCCCAATATCCCAGTAGGGGTTCTAGAATCCACAGTACAATTCCAGCATCCCAACAGTATTGTCACTATCCCAGCAGCTGTGTCAGTATCCCAGCAGTATTCAATATCCCAGCAGCACTCTGAGTATCCTAGCAGCACCATCAGTATCCCAGCAGCACTCCCCGTATCCAGGAAGCAATTCCTGTTTCCCAGCAGCAGTGTCAGTATCCCAGAAGTAGTCAGGATTCCAGCAGAACTCCCAGAATCCCAGTAATGATTCCTGTATCCCAGCAGAGATAGCAGTAGCCCAGCAGTGATTAGTGTACTCTGTTGCTATGAAGTGCTGTCTCCTGCTGGGGGGGTGTGGGGGGGTGGGGGGTAGGGGGGGCGTGGGGGGGTAGGGTGTAGGGGGGAATGCTCTCTCCTGCAGGGGTTGCTCTGTTTCCACTGCTGTAGCCATCCCCACAGTGCATTTGCCACCATCCACGAGTCAGTGTAGAGATAAAGCACTGGCCATTTCTCTCCTTTAGCAATGTCCAAAGCCAGCTGGGTGGCCTTTACCTCTGCAAACTGACTCGATTCACCCTGGTCTTCTGCAGTCTCTGCAACTTGTCGGGTTGGACTCCACACAGCAGCTTTCCACCTCCCATGTTTCCCTACAATGCGGCAAGACCCATCAGTAAACAGGGCATATTACTTCTTGTCTTCTGGCAACTGATTGTACAAAGGGGCTTCCTCAGCCCGTGTCACCTCCTCCTCTGGTGACATCCCGAAGTCTTTGCCCTCCGGCCAGTCCATGATCACTTCTAGGATTCCTGGGCGACTGGGGTTCCCTATACGCGATCGTTGTGTTATTAGGTCAGCCCACTTACTCCATGTAGCATCTGTGGCATGATGAGTGGAGGAGACTGTCTTTGAACATCCAGCCCAGCACTGGCAGTCGAGGTGCCAGGAGGAGCTGGGCTTCGGTTCCAACCACTTCTGAGGCAGATCGGACGCCCTCATAAGCTGCCAGTATCTCTTTTTCGGTTGGAGTGTAGTGGACCTCAGATCCTCTATATCCCCGGCTTCAAAATCCAAGGGGACGACCTCGGGTCTATCCTGGATCTTTCTGCCAGAGACTCCAGGTAGGGCCATTCTCCCCAGCTGCGGTGTAGAGCACATAGTTTACCTCTGGCCCTGTCCGGACTGGTCCAAGGGCCACTGCATGCACAATCTCCTGCTTGATCTGTTCAAAGGCTTGTCGCTACTCTGGGCCCCATTTGAAATAGTTTTTCTTACGAGTCGCTGCATAGAGAGGGCTGACAATTTGGCTGTAATTTGGAATATGCATTTGCCAGAAACCCACAATGCCTAGGAAACCTTGAGTTTCCTTTCTGCTCGTTGGTGGGGACATAGCTGTGATTTTGTTAATCAATCACATCCATCGGGATCTGGCGACGTCCATTTTGCCATTTCACTCCTAGGAACTGGATCTCTTGTGCAGGGCCTTTGACCTTACTTTGCTTTATGGCAAAACCAGCTTCAAGAAGAATTTGAATGATCTTCTTCCCTTTCTCAAAAACTTCATTTGCTGTGTCGCCCCATACGATGATGTCATCAATGTATTGCAGATGCTCTGGAGCTGCACCCTTTTCCATTGCAGTCTGGATCAGTCCATGGCAGATGGTAGGACTGTGCTTCCACCCCTGGGGCAGTTGGTTCCAGGTGTACTGTCCAAGTAAAAGCAAACAGTTGCCTGCACTCTGACACCAAAGGAATGGACAAAAGCACATTCGTAATGTCAATTGTGGTGTACTACTTGGCATACCTTTGACTCCAGCTTGTACTGGAGTTCCAGCATGGCCGGCACGGCAGCACTCAGTGGTGGCGTGACTTCATTCCGTCCCATCTGGGGTGCCAATTTCTGTTAAAGATTTTTCCCCAGACAAAGCGGGTTGCTCTAGGTATGCTATTTATTTAATCACAACTCAGAGTTGGGCACCACCTCAGTGAGTGACCAATGGCCCAAGATCTCGCACAGTTTTTATACCATTCAATCAATATCCATTACAGAAGGTCCAAAGTCTTTGTATATTTCCACTCAGCCTTTCAGTCCCCAAAGATCATCGTTTATCAAAGACCATCACAATCCCCTGTCTCAGCTGCATTCTTCTGTTCTGGCTCCAATCCTTGTTTCAGTTTCAGGGTCTTCTTCAGGTTGCCATCTCCGTAATCACTCCTCTGCCACTTCCATCCTGCACAATTCTGAGACAGACCTCGAGATGTACTATTAAGGGTTTACCTTTTGTCTAGCAAAGCACCTCTGCTTAATTAATTGATCACTCTTTGTTGAAACTGTCTCTATATGATTAGCTTGACTGGGATTGAAACCAGTCTTGGGTGGATCTGTACAAGGAGCAGGTCGAGAACAAACATTCTGGACCTGTTGAGCAGTATTTCAGCATTTTTACAAGACCCCAAACCTGCACTAGAGACTATGAAAGATTCCTTTACACCACTGTGAATCTCCATTTTCCATCAGACTTACTCACTGGCCGGTGGGCTGTTAAAGGGTGAGTGGGTTTTGCTGATCACCCCTTGGCTCTCCAGTTGACAAATTAGCTTCTGGATGGGAAACAAAGTATCTCGGTTGGTAGGATACTGGGGCAGCTGAAGACACAAGCCAGGATTCAGTGAGCTGACTGAACTGACTATTTTCCCACACGATTCTTTTATAATCACAGATAAGGATTGGACTATGCAGCCAAGGGCAATGCTTCACATACACAGGACACACACCATGCATCAGTCCCACAGATCCTGCAGAGGCCAGTGTTCTGGTCTCTATCATCATGCATTCCTTTCTATGATTACTTGCTTGTACTTTTGGAAACATTCTGCAAGGCTGGTCCAAGATCCTGTTTAAGGTTTACTTTAATACAGTCAACAACACATTGGAGGCAGTAGCTGCTTCATCTCTCCCTTTTTTGTGATTCATGCCAACCACAGGATGCTTGGCCTGCTCTCCCCTCCTTGATGACCCTCTGATAACAGAGAAGGACATCCCTCACATCAAGGTCTGGTGTGGCGTGTGTTCCCACCACTCAACACCTGCTGGGTTGCAGCCAACAGCAGAGCTAAGAGACCTTCTTGGTGGCAGTTATTCATCTTTTCCAAATTGTTCCCTGGGGTAATGACATTGCCCAAACAGACCATAATCAAAGGATGAAGACTGTGGTCACAATCTGAATTAGTTGTTTCTACAAACCAGAACAAGATAATCATAATATCATTCTCAAAGATAACATTTATGACCAGGAACATATCCCCCTATTCCTGTCTGGATCTGATTACTAAACCGGTGTTCTCTTCTTCTAGTAGTTATAACTTAGTGCTGGTTTGGGAGGACCCTTAGGTCCTTGCACCCATACTTTAGCTCTGTTGTTAAAAGCACTAGCAGATCCAAATCCTTCGTCACCTCATACAGTTGTTTTCTGTGGGGCTTGTCCTTTAACCACCTTGGATTTTAGAACAGGTAAAATTTGGGCAATCCTAACTTTTGTCTGAATTAGTAGGTCTGGAATGCCACTATTTACCAATATAACTTTAATTTCTCCTCGATAATCAGCATCAATGACTTCCTCTACTATTTCTGTTCCTTTTTCATTTTGTGGTATTGCAAAATCCAAAATTTTCTGATTGGCTGTTGACAATATTTCCCTATGGCCTTGGTGCCACTGTATTCCTAAAACTTTTACTGTTTGTGCCGGTCCTTGGATTTTGCTAGGGTTAAATTCCCACCCTTTATCTCACAGATGTTGAACTAACAATCATCAATATAATGCACTATTTGCATTGTGTCTGGCATTACTAATTGGTCCAGATGTTCAGCCACTATTCAGTGGCAAATGGTGGGACTATGAGCCCACCCCTGGGGTAAGCGAGTAAAAGTATAACACAGATGGGTAAAGTTTCAGTATAAAATTCTGCATCTTGACCATGAAACCAATCTGAATTATTCTGTAATGTGCCTAAGGGTGATACCCAGTGTCCCCTGGACCAACGTGTATCATTATTAGAGATCAGTGTCTCAGGATCCCACCATGTTAGAGGTTTAAAAAGTGGTGGATCAATTATATGGGCCCAGTATACTTGGGCCTGAGTTAAGGGGGGCACTGTAAGGAGACAGAAAAGCACGCTCACTCTCAATTGATCAGAAATTATATATAATTTATATATAATTTATATATAATTTATATATAAGATAGACCAAAAATGTGTTTATCGCATTAGGTTCTGGTCCACATTTTTGCATCATACTACTTGCGGTTTCATCAAGCTGTTTTAAGTCGACCCCATGTCACACCATCATATGTCCTCTTGCACTTGTTGAGGTTGATACTCAGGTGTTTCATCTGGGGGATTGGATTTGTCGTTGTGTCCTTCCAGCTCACAATACAGCTTGATGTGTCGGGCTGGAACACAACGAAGACCTGAAGGTAACAGAACACAACCATACCCTCTTCCCCACGTTGGCAATTCTGCAGGACCTTGCCAATTAGTATAATCAGGTAAATCCTTAAACCACACCTTTGGGTTTTGGGAATGCATCGGAGGAATACTGAAATGCTGTTCTGTCGCAGTTGTCTGTAAATGCTGAGAGGATCAATTTAAAAAATTTAAAGTATATGTTGCATTATCCAACTGTTCTTGTGGGAACATATTCCCCCTTTTTGTCTTAAAAGCATATGTTTGAGATTTCTGTGACTGCGTTCAACAATTACCTGTCCAGTGGGTGAATGCAGAATGCCTGTTACATGTTGGACCCCCCACCATTGAAGAAATTACACCAGGCCCTTTGCAGTGTAAGCTGGGCTGTTACCAGTTTTGATTGAACGTGGTACTCCCATGATAGCAAAACAGCGACTCCAGTGTCTTTTGACATCCTTTACCTTTTCTCTAGTATGAGCTGAGGCACACAGATACCCTGAAAACGTATCCACAGAAATATGTACCTATTTCTTGCGACCAAATGAAGCAATGTGTGTAACATCAGATTGCCAGATAACATGAGGATTTAGTCCACATGGATTGACCCCTGTACCAAGGGAGACAGTTATTAATTGCTGGCAGTCAGGGCATGCACGGATAAGATCCTTAGATTGTTCTCTGGTTAAATTAAATTCCTTTTGTAGTGCAGTTGCATTTTGATAAAAAAAGAACGAGATGCAATGGCCTTTTGAAACTGAACAGTAACAGCCCCAACTGTAAGAGAATCGGCATACCGATGACCTTCTACCAAGGGTCCTGGCAAAGTAGTATGAGACCGAATATGCATAATAAAAATTTGATGTTTCGTTTCATGGATTATCTGGGATAATTCCATAAACATTTGATATAATTCTTGATTTTCAATCTCTTTAAGGTAAGTATTAGGCAGTCTTTGTATTAATTGAACTACTTAATGAGAAACAGAAATAACTGTTTCCAGGCTCCAGTGATATCCCTTTTGACACATTGGGCATAAGGAGTCAGGCATCTTAAGCCTGTTCCTTTGTGATGTTTTTATTTTTGGACAATCTCGATTGAAATGCCCCTCGTAATTACAAGAAAACCATTTCACTGCTGCTTTATTCACAGTTAAGTGTTGAGCTAATGCTATTAGCTAGCAAACTTGCTCGATAGTCCTCTGTGCCTGTATTTTGGCATACCTTAATATATATTCAGCAATTGTCTGTGCTTTGCCTTTAACGGCTGTCAGTGCCTTCTGACAATCTGCATTAACGTTCTCATGCACCAGTTGGAAAAGCAACACTTTAGCTCCTTCTTCATTTTCCACCTCTCTTGAAATGGCCATTTGCAGCCTGTCAATAAAGGCTAGGTACAATTCTTGTGGACCCTGCCTGATCGCTGTAAACAATAGCGGTCTTTCTCCAGTGTCTGGGACCCATCACAACTCTAACAATGTGAGCTTCATAGCCTATTCAAGCTCTTGACGACTCATACTGGCTTGTGCTGCCGCTGTAATATAATGTCCCTGACCAAGCAATCAATCTGAGCCTATATTAACCTCCTGCATGAGATTTTGCATTGCCTGCTCCATCACTAAATCATGATATTCTGTTGCCCATACAGAATACTGTGCTGCTGTTAACACGGTCTTTAACAACAACTTCCAGTCATAAGGACTCATTACATAACTACCCCCAATGGCTTCAAACAAGCCAGCAGTATACGCGCTTTTTGTAAGCCATTCTCCTTTACAGCCTCTCGCAATTATTTAATCATTTTGTAAGGCAAGGCAGCATATTCCGGACGTCTTTGTGGCCGATAAATTACAGGACATGCTCTAAATGTCTCTATATCCCCTTTAGCAAAAGTGGCATCTCAGCATTGCTGTATTAATGATTTTTCAGTATGTGCTGTCTTATCAAGAGAGATAAGATCAATTGAAGGCGTATCCTGTAACTGGGGGGCAGAAGGGACCACAGGCTGACCCTAGTGTTGTTTGGACAGAGGGTACCAAGTTAGCAATAACTTTTACGGGAGTGAGAGGCGGATATAAATCAGATTCCCGCTCAGGATTTATTGGACCAGGATCAAAAGGATTATCAGGTTCAGGAGATGCAGCAGTCACATATTCATTTACTGAATCTCCTTCTTGCTTCCTTTGAAGCAAATTTTCAGCTGGCTCTAAGTTTTGCAGCGCTGCAAACACCGCGCGCCAGGTTATGATAACCTCCTCTGAAACTGTGAGCTGTAATTGTTTCTTACTTGTTATCTCTTCGCCTACTTTTGCCCAAACCTTACTATCACAGCTCCCTTGTGAAGGGAACCAGGTGCAATGTTCCTTTATCCAAAATAATAATAAATAAAATAGTAAATTAGTATGCTTAATGGCTGGGATTTTAAGCCCCTGTTCCTTTAAAATACATTGCAAAATTTCTATAAACAATTTATGTTCTTGGGATGCCAACTGTCCCATGGTTCCGTAATCTCGCAATTTACCCGCCCCACAGGTCTGGTTGATGATTTCTCAGTAGCTGCAGCGTCGTCCTGTTCCCCCTTGTTAGATTATGTTGCTGTTGCCAGAATTGTAGGCCTCACACATGGGGCACCATTCGCGGCTGAAGACACGAGCCAGGATTCAGTGAACTGCATCCCTCCACACTTGTAATGAGAAAGTTGGGAACACAGGTGCAGCATCAGAAGATGGAAAAGTCCTTGAATAGGTGCAAGCACCCCTTAGCAACAAATAAAACACATCACTACTCTTCTCAGGGCAAATTTAAAACAGAACCTCATATCAGCTACTGTGAAGAAAATTAATTCTGTCCTGACTAAAACCAGCACACACATGAGGAAAATTCTTCAGGTAAGTACCTGGGACAAGGCTGCCTGTTGCCCAGGAATTCAGCTGTCTCCATGCAAAGTCAAAATACTCCAAAGCTGCCTGGCAAGCCTTTCGCAGAGCTACAGGGCATGCAACTGACTCCAACATACGCAGAACTCTTTGCCTAGCTTCTCTGGGGGAGTCTAGGAATGTTACCTTCAAAATTCCGTGGTCTCCAGGAGAGGCCTAAACATTCTTCAGCTGCTTGCACATCCTGGGATCTGCCCTCAGCATACACAAAGCTGTTCAGGAACTACTCCAGAAGAGTCTGGGGTTGCTACCTAGAAATTCACCTGTCTCCAGAGAAATCACTGCGTTCCTGAGGATGCATGAGAGAAGGCCCCAGGAGCTACTGGGCATGTAACTGCCTCTAGCATGACAAGTATTCTCTGGATAGCTACCGAGGAGTTACAGGCATCGTCTATCCCGGACTTCAGCAGTCTCCAGGCAGTGAGAAAACACTCCAAAGCTGTCTGCTGGGACTACCAGCAAATACAGAGCAAGGACATGCACCCAGCATATGGAAAAGCCCTCAGGTGGCCTCTCTGGAGGAGTCTGGGTCTGCTACTTGCAAAATTTCACTCTCTCCAGGGTGGGCCAAAACATTCTGGAGCTGCCGGCAAGAGACCCAGAAGAGCTATGGGGCTGTGTGCTGCCCCCAGCACACACAGTGCTCATTGAGTAGCTACTCTTGAAACATCTGAGCCTTCTCCCAGGGAACTCGCCTGTCTCCAGAGAAAACCCAAATGCTCCTGCAGATTCCTGGGAGGAGCCCCAGAGGACTGCCGGACATGGACCTGATTCCAGCATACACTAACACCTTGGGTAGCTCCCTCGGAAAAGTTTGGGATGGCTACCTGTGAGATCCAGCTGTCTCCAGAGGTGGCCAAAACACCCTGGAGAGTTCTTGGAGAATGACTGAGGAGCTACAGGGCATGGACCTGCCTCCAGCACGAAGAATGCTCCTCAGCTGACTAACCAGGTAAACTGGAGTTCTGCTCCACAGGACTTAAGTTGTTTGTAAAGGAAACGTAATCACTCCAGCAGATGTATGGGAAAAGTCCTGATGGGAAAACAAGGATGGACCTGCCCCCAGCATACACAGCGCTCTTTGGGCAGCTACCCTAGAAGATTCAAGGGGTTCCTACCTGGGAATTCACTTGCCTCCAGAGCAATCCACACAACACTAGGAAATTCCTGGGAGGACTTGCAGAGAGCTATTGGGCACGGTCCTGCTTCCAACACACACCAAACTCTTCAAGTATCTACCCTTGTGGAGTCTGGGGCTGCTGTCTGGGGACTTGAGCTCCCTCCAGAGCCCAACAAAACACTTTGGCAGATTCCCGTGGAGAGTCCTGGGGAGCTACAGGGCATGGACCTGCTTCTCATTTCTACCAGCAATCCATGATAGTATGGCAGCATTCAGTGAGAGCAACAATCAATCATATAGCAACAACCAATCTTTCACAATAATCAACAGAGCAGCAACAACAGCAACAGGTGTGTATAACGGCAGGTTCTGGCAGAGTTATCCTTAGGGAGGCAACTTCTCCTCGAAAAAGCAACAGAGAGACTATAGTAGATTACTTACATGGAGATACAATACCAGTGTAAGATGAATGAGACTGATTTCAGAAAGGGCCAAAGCATCCTGAGGTAAGGACAAACCAATCCCAGAGGGGACCCAGCCATCCCAGAGGGGGGTGAAGAAACAACCGACTCCAAAAGTGAGCCCAAAGGGTTTCTGAGCCAATTATGTCACAGACAGAGACTCACTTCAGAGATGACCTGGAGGTGTCTGTATTCTCAGTACCTAACTGTGCTTCAAAGCAGCCCTGCATGTTTCCAGGACGCCTCTAGTCACCAGGCTCACAGCTCCTGGACTTGCAGGAACGCTCTTCTGCTCAGTCATTTCTCTTCTCACCATCCTTACGGCTGCTCATACCTGCCTGCTCCTGCCCTGTCAGCTCCTCAAGCTCCAGGGACCTCACAAGCACCTGCCCATCAGGAGCGTCCTCACTGCCAGCAGCCTGGATTTTTCACCTCCATCCCCATCTTTGTCTCCCATCTCCCCATGCTCTCCTTGCTCCCAGACACATTTCTCACCCACTCCACCACCTTCCAGTGCCTGTGTCTCTGTGTTTTTGTGGCAGATGTTACCCTGGAAGCATTGGCATAGCCCGGTAACCTCCATCTCCTTCTCTTCCCCTGCTGCCATGGTGACTGCACCAGCTGTCTGGTGCACTTGACCTCATGAGCCCTTTCGTCCTGCCTCCCTTCTGCTGTGAAACCCTGTTCCTGCAGAAGTGGCAGCCAGTCAGTGTCCCCTCTGTGGCACCTTACCCGCATCTTCCCAAGCTGGACAGCTGGTGGGAACTGTCACTATCAGCCCTGGCTGTGCATGAAGTCTTCTCCTGGCACGGGCGCAGCTCTGGGTGTGCTGGTTGCATATCGTGCTATCTGATGGACAACAGCAACACTCAGAGCGACTCCTGGGCAGTGTCCAGCTGGGAAGAGCTGCTATGAAGGCTGGTTGGCAGCAGATGTTGAGGCCATGCTGGGGGTGGGAAAATCTGGCTCCTTCCAGCAGGATTTTGGACAGCCTGTTCCCAGCTGTGAGTGCCAGGCCAAGAGCAGGGGGTGGAAACAGCCCCTTCCCTCAAGGGCCCTACCCCCAACCGGCCTCTGTCCCCAAACTAATAAACCTTTCAAACGGGAAGTTTCACATTCCTCCCCAAAAGAGAGAAAAAAAGCCAACCAGTAAGAACATCAGGACATTTCAAATGCTCAGCTCATACGCGTGTTTCCAGTAAGTGTGCCACAGGAATAGGTGCAGCAAGCTTGAACCTGCAAGGCACACATACAGCAGAGTCCAATGAGGAACGGCACATCAGCACCCTTCTAGCACACACTGAACCTCCACTACACCCAGCCTTGACCAAAAGGGGACGGAATGACACAGAGTGACTGTCCAGAAACAGCCCTTGGCTCAGCGGGCATGCAGGAGGGATTTATCAATGGCGCACCAGAAGATTCACGCCTTCCTGCTGGTTACGAAGTAATAAATCGAGTAGGTTGACTAAATACTAATGAATTAAAGGCTTCTAAAATGTTCATTTATTTATTTGATGTACACTGACAGCAGACAAACAAAGCTCAAAGACTGCTAATAAATAGCAGTGATGTATAACAAATTAAATTAACAATTCTAACGATTTATCAATTCTCCACTGATCTACACGGGGTATGCAAAGAGGTAAGCAACAAGAAAGAAACAAACACTAAAAATAAAAGAGGTGCAATGAATAATGTTAATAATTATTCAGGTAATTAATTGTCATGCATTAAATATATTCCAGTATTAAGAAACAATTAATGGTAAATTGATAGTAGCTCACTTCATGAGCTTTTTATTGATTTTTTTAATGTTACTACCAAAGAAGTTGCTACCAACATGCTCCACCACGCAAACCCCAACTCTCGGCAGTAGGGAAGCCAGGTCACACTCACCCCCACACACAGACCCCTCACCTTCCCTTGAGGCCAGGCAGGGAGGCCAGGTCTACCCCAGCACTGCACAGGGAGGCCAGGACTTTAATGGCAGGGTTGAGCAAGGTGTGTCCCACCAATCCAAGACAGAGGGGATGTAGAAAGTCACCTGTGATTGCAGAGGTCTTGAAGCTGCTGCAAGTGTTAATGCACAATGCAAAGAAAGAATACCGACCCCTGGGGCAAGTCTTCCTGGATTTAGCCAAAGCTTTGGACTGGGGGGGGTCATCCCTCTTTTCCCAATTTCTGACATTTGAGTGCTTCTAATACAAAGGAGTAAGCGTAGATGTACCGTTTGATGCAAGAGTTACTTGCTCTTTGTTGGTTTCCACAGAAAAAAGCCTAGTAAAATATTAATAGAAAGTTACAACTCAAAGCTAATATAAATAACTGAGGAAATTAAAAACCACCAAGAGCTTCCCCTGACCTGAGCCCCCAGCCGAACGCAGCTTCACCTGACCTCAGTGCTCGCACCCAGGAGGCCATTCCACTGTTGGAGGCAGCCTGGTGACAGTCTGTCCGGGCTCTGGAAGCATCACTGCTGTGGCCTGCATGGAGTCTGCGCCATGGAGCCAGGGCAGGGTGTGGGTGCCCAACAGCTTTGGGCTGCCTTCCCTCCCACTGCGGAGCCTGCTCTCAGGCCCCCCCTGCATGCGTTATGCCCACCCAGGTGTCTGGAGAGGAGCTGCCCCCATCTCACCTCAGGTCCACCAGCCTTTTCACCAGGCCTTGAACAAAGGGCTCGGGGCTGTCCAGAGCTCTGGCAGAGTCAAGCTACCCAAGTGAAGAGCTGCCTCCAAGGGCTTCCCCCTCCCCACACACGGTTCCTGCCTAGGGTTGCACCGTCCCTGTGGCATACGGTGGTGCCTGCACAGCTCTGGGTACCCCCGGCAGCACAGGCCTGGGCACCCCAGTGCCCTGGCTGTACGAGCCCCCAGATACTTCCCCACGCAGCCCTGCTCCCCTTGGTGCCCAACACTACTGTTCTTCTTCCTCCTCCCCTCGAGGAAAATCCCCTCCTCAATGGAGGTGTGCTGTCATGGCAGGCCACGCTGCCAGAAACCAGCAGGCATGTGGGCCATGAGGAGCAGGGCTGCAGCCGAGCCAGGGCTGCAAAGCCTTGGGAAAGGGCTGCCCTCAGAGCAGGACAGAAGCTCCAGCCCTCTTGCCTGCAGTAGCCTTTCCCTGTCCCACCAAAGCTCCCCCACTGCCGAGTGCAGATTTCACAGATGCCACGGAAATACCCACAGTGCTAGACCCAGTGGTTTGCAGAGGAGGCTTTACTGAACGCGTGGGGGTGTTGCTGTTAACAGCCTGGCTGGCTGGTACTGCCACTCCTTGTGCTGCAGGAGGCTCTTGCTGGACCTCCCTCTCGGGAGCCTCTGTGCCCAAGAGGCGCTCCATGGCACTCACCCACATGGTCCAGATCTGCTCCCCAGAGCTGAAGAGTTGAATACAGAGCTCTGTAGTCTCATATGCATGGAGAGGACTAGTCAGGACACGTGGTGGATCTCAGTCTGTCTGGAGAGGAGGCCCATGGTCCCTGTAACGCAATCCCAGCTTGCTGCTGTCCACAGCATGATGGCGGTCAGGAAAAGACCCTCTTTGCCCAGGGGCTGCAGGGAGTCAAAGGAAGGAAGGGCACTGCTGGGCAGGGGCAAACACTGGGCACGTTGGAGAGCCTGACCTGAGGGGGGACTCCTCACTGCTCACGGCAATGGGCTCTTCCCTGTGCCTTCTTGAGGCGGAAGGTCACTGCTGCTTGCAAAGCCCAGTGGGTCCATGGGGAAAGGCTCCTACTGCAGCAAGGACAAAGTCTCACATCTCAACTGAGTCATCCCCACTCCCTCGGCCCCATTCAACCCCACAGCCCCCTCGATGCCAGCTGTGCTTGGGGATGCAGACAGGCACCTGACAGCGGGGACTGATGCGTGCCATTCCCATGGCAGAAGAAAGGAGAGGATGCTGCCCGTGTCCAGCCCCGTGGCTCTGGGATTTCCTTCCCCCACCCACACCTGCACCACCAGCCCCCAGCTGGCCCAGGTCTGGCCTGAAGCTGGCCAACACCCACGTTTCCAGAGGTGACAACTCCGAAAGGCAAATGCTCAACTTGTCCTCTGGGCTCTGCTCATCGTACATGGATGGCTCTTTCTGCCCTCTCCCGCCACTCCGGAGTGCCCTGAATGCAGGAGCACTGCAAAGAGAGGGGTGAGCACAGGAGATGCTGCTGGGCAGCAGGGAAGATGCGTTGAGCTGGTACAGCCCCACACTGTACAGTCAGCCCTCCTGTTCCTAGGGCTTAGGGACCTTCCCACCTTGGCTCCCCAGCAGCAGAGGAATGCTTTTTTCCTAACTCTTTTCACTGCCTGCAGTACCCGGGCCTCCCACTGCTCCTGCTTTTTTTCCAAGCCTTCAGGTGTGCGGTTTTGCTCATCTTCTGCTGGCATTTCTTGCTCAAGGAGTCCCAGAGCTTGCGTCCTTCTTCCTCTGTGCACACACGGGGCTGTGCCTGCAGGGCCACGGCAATGCAGCAGCAGGCAGCATTAGTTTCTCCGGTGAAAGGCTGGGGGGACTTTAGCTCTCCCCCTCCCTCCTGCCCCTTCTTTTCAACCCCTCCGTCAGCTCTGGGTTGCTCACAGTCCTCACAGATTTGACTGCAGAGCCTTTCTGCAATGACCCCTAAGCCATGGCCATGGGGCTGGAAGCAACCCAGTAGCTCACTATCCCAGACAAGCCTGGCAGAGCTGTCGCCATCACCAACACCACCAAGTCAAGTCTGTGGGTGTTTCTGGAGATGACAGAAGGGAAGGCTGTATTCTAAATGGACAGAACAATCTTCTGCTCTCGAGAAATCCTTACAAGTGCTTTGGCCTTCAGCCATGCACAGGGTAAGGGGTCTTGCATGACATGCCATCCCTATAACTATGCTTTTCTTCAGGTGGATATGACACAGTCCCTCCAGAAGCCCATTGCCACTTACCAGTCCTGTCCTCCTCCTCCCTGGTCTAGAAGGGGCTACAGGTTGGGGTTCAGCTTCCTGCAGTCATTGGCTGCTTCACGCCTCTTTACCTGACTGACGCCACTGCAGCACCACCAGCTCACTGCAGACACATAGCGGGAGGTGGTGTGAGCACAGGGAGACCGCTCTCCAGCCAGGGCTGGCAAGCTGGGTGCCTGCCGTGGCCCCAGAATGCAGGTCCACTGAGAGGCCGGTGGCTGGAGAAGCACCTCTCTCCCCCAGTGCTGCAGGGAGCGGCAGGAAGGGCAAAGTGGGAGAGGAAGCCCTGCCCGTGGCTGCAGAGATTTACCACTTGAGCTTGTCCTGTAGATCCATCAGCTCATCCCTCTGCCCCCTGTGCTTGCAGGTGACCTGCCCAAGGATGCACGTCACCACCTTCTGCAGGGCCTGATATGTCCGTGGGGAAAGGCTCCTGCAACAGCAAGGACAAAGCCTCTCTGACCCTTCAGCAGTGACTCCTGTCTCTTCCTGTACCCAGCCCCACACATACGTGGCCCCATTTGTCCCCACAGCCCCGACTTCAAGGCAGGAGGAATTTCAAGCCCCTGCTTTGGCCCCTGCCATTGGGCTCTAACCCAGCTCATTCCCTTGGCTGGAGAAATCTCTGGGCACTCTCTGTGGCCCCATGGCTCAGGGGTTAGCTCCCTTGACCCACCACTGGTGCCTCACCACCACCCCACTGCCCCAGGCCTCGGCTGGAGCTGACACACTCTTACCGCTCAGTGGGGACAATGTTGTCCTGGTAGACTGTGGGCAGCTTGTCTCCAGCCTCTTCCCGCGCCCCCATCATCATCTCCAGGAGGTCAGGGCTGCAGTTCCCCATCTCTGTGCTAGTCAGGGAGCTGACTGACGATTGCTCAGAACTGGATTCCTGCACAGGAAGACACATTCACACAACAGCCCCCCACCCAAGGGGTGCTGCTGCCCATCATGCAGACTCCCAGACCACTTCTGTCAGGACCCTAGTGGGATGGGGAAAGCCAGGAGGACCTCAGCCTGCCCATGGGGTGAGGCCTGAGTGTCAACAGGGTTTCAGTACAGCTCCCTGTCACCCACCCAGCTCTGCTGCAACACTGCTATGATGTCTTGGCTGCTAGAGGTGCCTTGCAATCTCAGCCCACCTTGCAGGAGAAAACACTCTTTGCCTGCAGGAATTCAAAGTACCTGGCTCCTCTGCATCTCCTTTTCTGCCTTAGCTTTCACGTGGGGCCTCTGCTTTTCTCTAACCTCTGCTTTAGTTGCTGGCGGCATTTGCCATTGAATTTTCTTCCCTTCCACCAGGTCCATTTTCTTCTTTTCCACTTTCAAGTATTTCTGGATGTGTCCTGGAAGCTCCTCCTTCGTGTTGGAGTGTTTGTTCTGGAGGGCAACCAAAATGCAGCAGCGGGCAGCATTAGTCTGCCATGCAGAGGACTATGCTGATTTCATTCCTACCCTCCCCCTCTGCCCCATCTCTCTCTGCCTTTCTGTCGGTGCTGGTTTGCTCCCAGGTTCCTGCAGGCTCTACCAAAGAGCCCGTCTGTAATGACCAGGGAGCTGAGTGACCACCAGACTAAAACCCACCTGGCAGCTGGCTATCCCAGACAAGCCTTGCAGCCACATTACCAACAGAAACACCCACGAGGAAGGTCTTTGGGTGTGTTTCACAAGGCCAATGGAAGTGACAAGTAGATTCTCAGATGACAAGAGTAACCTGCCTCTCTTCAAGTAAGCACCAAAGCAACTGGTCGGAGGTCCCACGCACATACACAGGAGAATCTTGTGACAATCATCATGCATGGAGAGATCCAGTGTGACACACTCCCTGCAGCAGCCTGTGTCCGGTTCCTTTTCTCTCTTCTCAATATTTCTCGCAATGAAGTCTACTGTTCTGAGTTTGACCAGAGGAATCTGTTTCTTTTTCTCCTCCTTCTCCTTCGAGTAGCTCTTCCGGATGGCCAGCAGCTGCCTGCAAAGACACAACAGGCTGCGTTGGCAGGAGTGGAGGAGGAGCTGGTTTGGCATCTGGTGCTTCCCAGCGGCACACCTGCTCCTGCAGCAGAATACGCTCCACCTGCCTCCTCCACCTGCCTCCTTGTGATCAGGTCCACAGAGGCAGAGAAGACCCCAAAATGTCAAACTCGGAAGGGCCCAACAGCCCCCCTAAAACTCAGGATGCCCAGGTCTAGCCCCTCCTGCTGGGGCAACAAGAGCAACAGGGTCCCTTATGCCCTCCAGGACAGTGCACCGCAGTCTGCTCAGTGCTCCGAAATAGAGTGCTTGTGGGCTGTACAAGCAGGTTGGACACTGGGGACACGGTGACAAAAGGAGGGGGACACGACCCCGTGAGAAAAGCAATCCTGCCGCTGAGCTCTCTCTGGCCCTTCTCTTTTGCAGGCGTTAGCGCAGAAGAGGCTCCTGGTTAATCAGAGGAATCCTCTACAGTCACTAACTGCAGGACACCATTCTCGGCAAACAGGAAGGGGGGGATCATTTCAGTCTGAAGGGAAAGCCAAAACCACCTTCCACTCCTGGAATGCATGTTTGCAGTTGGTCATTCGACACATCTGCATGCCAGGAGCAAAGAAAGAAAGAAAGAGCGCTGCCAGCAGAGTCTCCCAAAAAGCTACAACGTCCTTGCTGTGCACCAAGAAACCATCAGTTAGTGGGATGTGGGATAACCACACTTTGGACTTTGTCGAGCCTCTGTGCCCAGCAGAACCATCTTGCTCCCACAGAGACAAGAGCACGGGGTCAGCCTCACCCAACTGACTCACCTGGCACGGGGCTCACTCCGCTCAGCTTTCTGACCCTACCTGGACTTCACAGTCACTGCAGGCAGCCGCCGTGGAGAAAGCCTTGCTCGACGAGGACGGTGGGTCTCAGCAAGATGCTCTAGAAACAGGAAAGGAGACCATTCTTAGAACCGTAGCTTGGTGTTTTTCTGGGAGCTGGGTGCCTGTTGTGTCCCAGTTCCAACCAGAGTGAGGTGCAGGTCTGCTTGAGCCTGTAGCAACACTGTTGAGGCAACCCTTTCCCTCTGTGCTGGTTTTAGTTGGGCCAGAGTTAGTTTTCCTCACAGGAGCTGACAGGAGGTTGCGTTTTGGACTTGGGCTGAGAATATTTCTAACACACTCTTGGTTTAGTTGCTGCTAAGGAATGTTGGTAGCAAGGCAAGGGCTTTCTCAGTCTCTGATACTGCCCCTGTGTTCCCAACTCCTCCACAAAATGCTGGGAGGGGACACAGCCCGGACAGCTGACCCAAACTGACCAAAGGGACATTTCATGCCATCAAATGGCATGTTTTGTATATAAGCTGGGGGAGTTGGCTGGGATGGGAATTGCTGCTTGGGGACTGGCTGAGTGTTGGTCAGCCGGTGGTGAGCAGTTGTACTATTCTGGTTTCCTCCCCTTTTCCTTTTTTTATTACATATTATTAGATTTATTATTATTAGCAGTAGTATTTTCATTACATGACATTAGTGGTATCATTGCTTTACTTCATTTCCTTTTCATTATTAAACTGTTCTTATCTCAACCCACAAGTTCTCTTACCATTTTCCTCTGATTCTCTCCCCCATCCTACTTGGAGGCTAGGTGAGCAAGCAGCTCTGTTGTACTCGGTTGCCTACTAGGGCTAAACCACGACATCATCCCTTTGGATGAAAGCCACGTTTCCTGGGAGGTCTTCGGCCTTTTCTGACACTGGTTTTTTGCCCAGCTCCTCATGCCTTCAGTGCACCATTATTCCCTGGGGAAAACTCTTTTGACAGCTTGTTCTCATCCACGCTCTGAAATGGGGGGGTCCCTGTGAGATGATGGTGATCCCCAAGATCAGACTCAGAAGAACACAGGTCATGATGAGCAGTGATGACTGGGAAACTTGCCTGAGCCACAGACATTTCATTCCTAGCCAGCAAAACCCCATGCTGCTTCTGAACAGCTCCTGAGGGGTTGTTTCTGGGCAGCAGTGAGATATTTTCAAATACCACTAGTGATATCTGTGACATGGATGATCTTCAATGTGGAGCCAATCTCCAATCAGATGATGGTTTAGGATATCTGTGCCATTGGTGATCCTCACTCCAAGAACAGCAGTGGTGGACAGTGTGCCGGTGCCAAAAATGTGTGCTGGCAAGCTGACCCTGTAGCCCAGGGTGAGGAAATCGACCATGCTCACTGTCTTGGAGGTGGCAGTAAACAATGGTGGGTCTAGGTAAAACAGAGCCCTGCTGGATTTTGTGTCTGCATAAAGTGCCAGGAGTTCATTTTATGGTGCGTCCAACGGGACCAAATCCGCACAGTGCTTTGGAAAAATGCAATTTATTTTAGGGACAGCTTTAATTCAACAGGAACAGCAGTATATTTATCTCAAAGATATCAAAGAATCTCATTATCTTGTCTAATTTGGTGAAGAAAATCCAACAGCCCACATTCCTGAAATGGAAACCTGGAAGTTGTGCAAAGAAGACAGAAGTACAAACAAAATGAGAAACAAATGCTATCTTACTACTTGAAGTTGTATTATTTTGTAGTATTTTCAGATTGGTCCAGACTGATCACAAGTGTTGCCTAACTACTCCCAAGAAACCGTGCCTGGACTTATGCCTGGATCTTGTGGTTTTTGCTCCACCAGAAAGAACTCCTTAGCTCTTGATGATTAGTTACAGGGGAACCGATGACATTGTGGCAAACCAATCTCTTGTGCTGACAACCCTGAGAGTAGTCTTCCCTGAGTGTAAATTCTGATGGGGAATTAAACTATATCGCTACCTGGGGGCTTGTTTGCACAAAAGGCACTACAAAATTAAATTCTCATTCTGGCACTATCTTGCTTTTAAGTCTGCCGTTCTGATTTGCAATTCCAGTTCACAATACAATGAGTTTTGGCAAACTTTAAAAACATCTAAATCAAATCCACAGACTGTAAAGCTTTTAACTGTAAAAATCACGAACTACAGGCCAGCTTACCCCAACAGTCCATTTTGTATTCAAGTTCTCTTCCCTGAAAGATATCCTAGGATCCTTCACTTGTAGACAAGGAGAAATTGATCGTCCTGGAGATGCAGAGGGAGTTGTAAGGAATGTGTTGCGAAGGCTGGGTCTGAATATAGACCGAGGAGTAAAGCCAGGAAAATCAGAAGCAGATTCAGCCAAAACTTTAGCTCTATATGAAAAGAATTAAAAACATGTCATTTAAAACAGTTCAATCTTCAAACCTTCACTTGTCAAAAGTGTCCGTTTAAAGTACAAACACAGTTTGTACCCTTTTTTTGGTGTATTTTTTTAATGCCAACATAAAATGTCATTTAACAAATTAATGTGAAGAAACAAGGATATGGCATCTCGTCTGCAAGGTTATCTCCCATCATGGTAATTTTTTGCAATTTCTACACCACTCATCTAAAAGGCACAAGAACTTTAAACGTTACCCCCGATACAGCGACTGAAAACACAACAGAAACAAGTGCATAACAAAAACATTGAATGGACGAGAAATATGGGTGAAGCCTCCCTTTTTGGATGATGTAATCACCGAGTGGTTTGGGTGTGAAGGGACCACAAAGACCGTTCAGTTCTAGTCCCTGTGCCATATGCAGGGACACTTGACCAGGTTCCTCTGAGCCTCATTCAACCTGGCCTTGAAGACATCCAGGGATGGGACATCCACAGATTCTCTGGGCAACCTGTGCCAGTGCCTCACCACCCTCCCTGGGAAGAAATTCTTCCTAATGTCCAATCTAAATTTCCCTCTTTCAATAGGAAACTATCACCAACCCTGAGGTCCAGTTGGCTGCAACACGCCAGAGTGGAGCCCGAAGGGCTCCAAAGATGGAAATCACTGACATCCTTGGAGTGTCCAGCACATTACTAGGATAAATTCTTCACACAGATACAGGCGCAAGAGAGATGCTCCCCTGATGCTGGTTCTTGCAAAAGCGGGAGTGCTGCTTGGGATGTGAAAACCATCAGCCTTGGTGGATTGATGACGGAACAGCAGGTGAAAGTTGACCCTCCCCAGTCTGGGGGTCATCGTGCATGGACACGGCTCTCAGACCACAAGCCCATTCACTGGTTTTTATCTGGCAATAACCAGCATCAAAAATGCTCAGAACATGGTTTCTTTTCCTGGTTTTGCTGGCACAAGAGAATTTCTACTGGCATTGCTCTATTCCCTTGGACCTGAACTGCCCCATGTCAATCATTCCCTTCCTCTCCTGGTCTTTTGGTTGCTTTCCCGGTGTGAACGGCTGCTTGACTTTTCCCAGTTCCTGTGATGTGGAGAGGAGGGCTTGGAGGGGCTGCGAGAAGGTGAGGAGGGACTCTAGCAAGGAGTGTAGAGACAGGATGCGGGGTAATGGGTTAAAACAGAAGGAGGGTGGATTTTGAATAGATATCAGGAAGACATTCTTCCCAAAGAGGGTGAGGAGGCACTGGGACAGGTTGCCCAGAGAAGCTGTGGATAGCCAATCCCTGGCTGTCTTCCAGGCCAGGCTGGGTGAGGCTTGGAGCAACGTGGTCTAGTGGAGGGTGTCCCTGCCCATGTCAGGGGGTGGGACTGGGTGGGCTTTATGGTACCCCCCAACCCAAACTGTTCCATGATTCTATGGTTCCATGACCCGGAGGCTGTAGAGGGTGTACACATGAGCTCCTGCTCGGACAGGGGAGACCTGTCAGGAAAATCTCAACGGACCTCAGATTTGTAGTCAGTTATGTCTTCTCTCTGTCACAGAGACATTGTAACCCTGACAGTGACCCCTAACCATTACCCTAAAGTTGCAACCCTGAAAGTCCAGCCAACAACACCCTAATCCTGACCCTAAACTTAACTCTAAGCCTAACCCTGACCTTAACCCCTAATCCTGACCCTAACCTGCAACCTGAACTAGCCCGCCTCCTAAATGGAACCATAGTGGTCCAAACCCTCACCCTGAACACTAAACATAAGCCTAACTCAAAACCTGACCCCTAACCTCAAGCTAACATTAACCCCAACCCCAGCCATAAACCTAAACCCCGTACTATCCAAAACACATTATGCTAAGCCTAAATCCTAACCCCAACACTAAACTTAACTGCTAAACCCAACCCTAAACCTCACCCTAAGGATCACCTTCCACTAGAAGGAACCCTATCCTCTAACCCTAACCATGAAACTAAGCTCAGTACTACCCCAAACACATCACTGTAACCCTAACAGTAAACCTAACCACGAAACCCAGTCCTAAACCTGACCCTAATTCCAATCTTAACACTAAGGATCACCTTCTGCTACTAGGAACCCTAAGCCTAGCCCCAAATATGAATTTAAATCCAAGACTAACCCAAACACATTATGCTAACCCTAAATTCTGGCCCAAGCAGTAAACCTAACTACTAAACCCAACCCTAAACCAGCCCCAATCCCAATCCTAATCTTACAAATCACCTTCTACTACTAGGAACTCTAACCCCAACCCCAACTGTGAATTTAAACCCAAGACTAATGCAAGCACATTATGCTATAAACTCTGACCCAAACACTAAAAACTAATCAATAAACTTGTCCCTAATCCCATTCCTAATCCTAAAGATCACCTTCTCCTAGATTAAACCCCAACTATAGATTAAACCCCAACACCAACCCAAATACTACGCTGACCCTCAAGGCTAACCCAGCCCCAAAACCAGCCCTAACCTTGTTAGCAGTGCCAGGAAGTAAACAAGCCAGAGAGTAAGAGAGTAGGTAATGGCTTCCGGATCCCCTCCCCTCCTATGCCCCGAACATGATGTACTATGGAATGAAATACTCCCTTGGGCAGTTTGGGTCACCTGTCTGAACTGTGTGTCCCCTACACTGCCTGTAGTGAGACAGCAAGAGCTCGGAATGCAGCTGAAGTATCAGAAATGGAGAAAGACCTTGAACCTGGTGCAGGCATTGCCCAGCACCAACTGAGACCTTATCAGACTTTTCTCAGGGTAAATCCTTCACACAGCTTCATAGCAGCCGCCATAAAGAGAGGTAACTCTTTCCTGACTAGACCCAGCACATAACCCAGCACTCTTTCCTGACTAGACCCAGCACATAACCAAAGGAGTATTGCATTCCATCGCACACAATGCTCAGTACATAAGCTGGGCGGGCAGGGGGGGCCATAGTTCTCTTACTCATTTGCTAGCTTGTTCATGCGTTTGTTAAGGAGTTGGTGGGTTGGTTGGTTTTCTTGGTTATGCTCTCACTTGTGGGGCTCAGTTGGACCCTGCTGTCATTGCTGTTGGGCTCTGGCTCTCAGGCTCTCTGGGTGTTGAGGGCTCTGGCTCTCAGGCTCTCTGGGTGTTGAGGTCTCTGGCTCTGACTCTCTCTACTCAGGACCTGGCTGTGTATTGGTCGGCAGGTGGTGAGCAACTGTATAATTTGTTTATTTTTATTACTTAGTAGTAGTAGTTTTGGTAAAATTATTAGCAGCACTATAATATCCATTTATATTCAGTTACTAAATAGTTCTTTTCTCAGTTCATGAGCTTACTTGTCTTTTCCTTGGATACTCCTTCCCCACTGGAGGAGGGGGGGAGGTGAGTGAGCGATTGTGTGGTACTTAATTGCTAGCCGAGGTTAAACCACGACAGGGCTACAGTGAGGGTTAGGACCTTAGGATGCAATTTAGGTTCAGAGTGAGGGTGGGGTTCTGGTTAGTTTTATGGTGAGGGTGATGAATGTGGGAGGAAACAGTGATGAAGGATGAGGAAAAGGAATTACTTTATGCCTTGACTCCATCTTTAATAGCAGGTAATCACTGTGTTACAGATACCAGCCCCCTGTGATTGTAGACAGCGATGGGGAGCAGAATGAAGCTGATACAATCCAAGGGGAAGGGGCTAGCAACCTCCTGCACCACTTAAACACCCACAGGTCTATGGGACCAGATGGGATGCACTAAAGGGCACTGAAGGAGCTGGCGGAAGTGCTCACCAAGCAACTTATCATCTATCAGCAGTCCAGGGAGGTCCCAGTTGCCCAGAAGCTAGCAAACGTGATGTCCATATACAAGAAGGGCCAGAAGGAGCATCCAGGGAACTACAAGCCTGTCAGCCTGACCTCAGTGCCAAGGAAGGTTATGGAACAGATCACCTTGAGTGCCGTCACATGGCACGTACAGGACAACCAGGTGATCAGGCCCCATCAGCGTGGGTTTATGAAAGTCAGGTCCTGCTTGAGGAACCTGATCTCCTTTGATGACAACAATGGTTGTAAGGTAGGCAATGGAATTTTGCACCAAGTAAGAACAAAGAGCCAAATAATTTGCATAACAGGTAACATTACTCACTTGCATGCCTTGTTAATGACTGTACCCTTGAAGAGGAATTAAGGACTGGTAAAGGTTGCCAACTATTCCCTTGAAGAGGAGCTGAAGACTGATAAAAGGGAACGTCCTGGCACCAAAACCTGGATGGTTGCCACAAGGTGTGAAGTCAACTGTAACTTGAGTAAAGGCAAAGGCAGCAGGGGGAGATTGAAACCACTAACTCAATAAATGTCCCCTCCCCAGCTAAGACCACCCCGCACTGAGCATGGTCCTTGATTTAAGAGGGCACTCTGCCTTTCTTAAAAAAAAGCAGAGAGTACAACTAACTAATGAGCTTTGTTGCAATAAGTTACAAAACAATTAGAGTAGAAAAAAAGAGGCTCTTGATGTTTGCTAAATGGGCTAAATATGCCATACCTTTTTGGATCGAGCTGTGCTGGCTTTGTGGGTTACCACATAGCCCCCATCTCTGTGCAGACATGGAAGAAGTATCTGGGCTCTGTGTGTAAATTGCCTTATTGCACACCAGGTGAAAGAACCCAGATTTTGGGACAACGAGGTGACCTGCTTAGTGGATCAGGGAAAGGCTGTCGATGTAGTCTACCTAGACTTTAGTAAAGCCTTTGACAACGTTTCCCACAACATTCTCCTGCAGAAATAGACTGCTCATGGCTTGGATGGGAGCATGCTTTCCTGGGGAAAAAAGCTGACTGGATGGCTGTGCCCAAAGAGTTCTGGTGAATGGAGTTAAACCCATTTGGCAGCCAGTCACAAAGGGGTGTTCCCCAGGGCTCGGTATTGTGGCTAGTTTTGTTCAATATCTTCATCAATGATCTGGATGAGGGCATTGAGTGCACCCTCAGTAAGTTTGCTAATGACACCAAGTTGGGTGGGAGTATTGATCTGCTTGAGTGTAGGGAGTGACCAGTGCAGACTGGATTGTCAGGCCGAGGTCAATTGCATGAGGTCCAACAAGGCCAAGTGCCAGTTCCTGAGCTTGGGTCACAACAACCAAGGTTGCAGAGGGGTGGGGGTTGGTCTCTTCTCCCACCTGACAATTAATAGGACAAGAAGGAGTGACCTCAAGTTGCACCAGGGGAGGTTTAGATTGGATATTAGGAAACATTTCTTCACTGAAAGGGTTGTCAGGTATTGGAGCAGCCTGTCCTAGCAGGTGGTGGAGTTACCACCACCGGAGATACTTAGGAGGTTGTCGTGGTTTTACCACAATGAGCAGCTCTACCACTCCGCACCTCCCACAGCCCCCCCCCCGTTGAGGAAAGGGTCAGAGGAACAAACCAAGGACAAGCCCGTAGGAGTTAAGAACTATTTAATTATATAAATGAAATTTAGGGAGTTACTAATAATGCTAGTGCTAATAACTAATTTAAGGAACAGAGGAAAAAGGTAGAACAAATGAGACAGGATCTCACCCCGAGAACGGAAAAAAAAACCCAAAACAACAACCCGAAGGGAGAAACCCCCCATGAAACTGCCCGGGGGTCGAGAGCAGGGAGAGTAAGAGAGAAAAAACTTTCAAACCCCAACTCCTAGGCTGATCTGCCTGGCAAGACGCTCTCTTTGCGCGGAACACTCGCCACGAGGTCCCCACAACAAAGAAACCCCCTGCCCCCTTGGCTGGAAGCCCCCTCAGACCCTTCCGCCTTCCAGGGTCGTACCCAACTGTAACACTTTCCATCCACATCCCCACCCCCTCCCCACTGGTCCCACAGTACCACGGGCACCGGACTGGCACCACCTATCCAGCCTGATGTATTATGGGGTGAAGCAAAATATAGACTAACTGATGCAAAACTAAGACAGAGGTGTAGTTGAGGTGCTTAGGGACATAGTTGATTGGTGTATTTGGCAGTGTTAGGTGAACAGTTGGACTCGATGATCTCAATGGTCCATCTGACTGAAACATACAGTGTTCAGCAGGTATGATAAAAGAATCAGACAAAAAGCTATTTACAAAGGTTAAAAAAAAAAAAAAGGAAAGGCATCAAGAATATAGGAGTCAGGCAGGGTGTTTGGGAACAGAGAACATCCCCTAAAAGTATAACATGATAAGGGTGTCTCTCTTTGTTGAGCTAAGTCACAGACAGAAGGAGACAGAGTAAAATAAGAGCTATTTTCACATCTCTCCTGCACAGAATTACAAACGTATTTGAAGAAAATGAACTGTGAGATGATGCGTGTAAAAAATATATTGCTTCTACCCTGACTGGTGATGGTAGAGTTATGTTGTATATTTAGGCATGCAAAGGTGATTGACAGTTCACGGTTATGAATCATGAATCGCAAGAGCAGAATAAGGGGCTACAGTGTGATGAACAGAACGAACCAGCAGCAGTTAACGGAGACCGCCAAAACACAGCTAACTTTCAAGATGTCAATCAAAGGTTTAAAGTGTGGCAAGACAAAGGAAAAAAAAATCAAGGAGACAGGCACACCAAGATAGTGCCATATACATTTCAGAAATCTCTGCACTGATTTATTGTCTTCAAATAACAATAGTCACAGAATTGCATTCTTTGAGGCTAGAAAAATACAAGTGCAATTTTGAAAACATAGCTATGGTAGCAAAAGAAGTGATTTAGTAAGGGACTGGCTTTATGTAACTAGACAGTAATACCAGGTTAGTGAGCATTAGACAATGTCGTGGTTTAACTCCGGCTAGCAAAATACCACAAAGCTGCTCTCACAAAATCCCCCTCCCCTCCTCCAGTGGAGGAGAAGAATCGGAGGGAAAAGAAATAAGGGACGTCGTAAAATTGAGATAAGAACTGTTTACTAATTAAATCTAAATCAATATGTACAGATACTACTAATAATGAAAAATTAAAATAGTAGACAATAAAACATATGATACAATATATACAATATGATACAATTTCCCACCATCCACTGACCAATGCACACCCAGATGTTGAGTGATGAAAAACAGACCCAGAGAGCCCGAGAACCACAGCTCGAGAGCAACTGCAGCCCAAGAGTGATCGCAGCCCAAAGGCCGGAGCCCGGGAGCTAATGCAGTAGATTCCAAATGAACCCTATCGGTGATAACATGGCCAGAAACTCTAAACAACCCACCAGCTCCCACACGAATGGGCCACCACAGGAGTTAGCAAAGCAGCTAACACAGGAGGGTTAGCAAGTTGCCCCGGAGAGATGAGCAAGGGAGTAAGGGAGAGGGAGTCATAGGAAGAGTAATGGCTACCGGACCCCCTTTCCCACCCAAGAGACTGGAACATGACGTACTATGGAATGAAATACTTCCTTGGTCAGTCTGGGTCAGCTACAGTATCCAAAGTGGACAAAAGACCTTGAATTCAGTACAGGCCGTCCCCAGCACCAGCTGAGGCCTTATCAGTGTTTTTCATATCAACTTCTTAGTAACTGCAGTAAAGGGAGTTAACCCTTTCCTGACTGAACCCAGTACAGATGATCAGGTCCATGGTTCTGATACTGGATATGTTAAAACATGAATTATTTCCCTCCATACCTTCCTAAAACCACACAAGTAACCATGACTACCTCTCTTAGCTTTCACCAAGAGACTTTTAAATGGTTAAAAGTCATCCTCACTGAGGGAGAATTTTCTTTCCAGCACTTAAAAAGCCAAAGCAGAGATTTCAAAACACATTCAGCTCCATGTAAGTATTTGTCCCCACATCTACTGTTCTCTGCTTTTCCTCAATTCTTTTTCTAAAAAGGTTATCAACTCCATTTCAGTTTCTCCTGAGAGACTGTCTTGGCCTGTCACCTTGAAGCAGGATCTTACCTGTCTATCTCTTGTTCAGAAGACCAGACCCAGGAAACTATGGGGAAATAAAACCAAATAAGCAGCAGGGACTCACCTGGTTACAGAGCTGACACTGGAGGCTATTCCAAGTTTCTAGCTCCCATCATCCTCTGTTTTGTAAGAAGTCAGCAAAAAACTCTCTTCCTTCTGTCTTGTCCTGTGCCTTTCCCAGCTTTCTGACTCCAACTATCCAAACTGGGGCAAATCAGTACGAAAATTTCTCCAAGATGCTCCAAAAGTCTTCACAAGACCCTCAGGCTAGCAGTTGCCTCCTCCAAGGTAATTTCTGTGTTATCTCCTATATTAGTTTCAGCTGCTACTCCAATCCACTCAGCTTATTAAATAAAGCACAGCTGGGACACTCTGTGCCATCACATGAAGGTACACTTTTTCCTTACACCTAATGTCTCCTCACCCCAAACAAAAGGGTGGATAACAGATAGCGAAAATATTACGTACACTGCACCTCAATAGCATCAACTGTATTAAAAAATTCACAACAGAAGGGACTTATAAAAACTGGGACCCTGCAGAAGTATTACCAGTGAAAGTTCCTGAGACACTGTAGAGCTAGTGTTTTCTGCTTTCAATCCCTGCTTAGGAAAATAAAGAGGCATTACAGCCCAAAACATATAAGACACTAAAAGCAGTCATAACATAAATCTGTCTTTTCTTACTCCAAAGCTATTTCAAAGTTTACCAAAACTTGCACAGAATCATCCAAATATGAAAACATCCAAATAGAAACATTCTTTAAGACTTGCATGATGGATGGTTACAGCACTGATTAAAAAAAAAAGTCACTCTGTCCACGCTGCATTCCAACAAAAGGAAAGGAACTCGCTGGGAACAGCTGGGAGTTAATGCAGCAGGGGCTGAAGATGGAAAAACTGGAAATAGTGACTGAACAGCAAACAGCATTCTTTCTCTTTTCAGTCATCTTTAAGTTTTAGTTATTCTTAAGACTTACATTTGTGCTATGATAGCTTCTTTATGAAAAATATATGTTTAAGTGAATTAAAAAAAAAAGTTCTTGGACCTTAGAAACACCAAAAAGTCACTAACCAAGTTCCCCTAAATAGGGAACATGAACATTGGAGTTTTTTCCCCTTAGCAGGGGAAGAAGGGTTAGTTTTAAAAACATATATTAAACCAAGCAATAGAATTAACTTTAAAAAAAAAAAATGAAAGAAAAAGATGGGATTGACTCAATTGTCCAAAAAGGGCTATTAGTCATTACAGTCACATTCACATGTGTACATCTGGCTGAACACACATTCACCTCTGCTGCTCAGCTTTCCCTCATGCTCCTGTTAGCGCTGCTTGGTCCATTACAGCTAGGCACAGGGGCTGCATCTCCAGTCAACTCTCAGTCCCTCAAACTTCATCATTCCAGCACCTAACAGACACTTCACAGCTTCAAACAACAGTCCTTCCCTCACCTCTCCCCAGAGCAAAGGCAGAGGTGTGGGGAAAGGAGCATGGAGGCTCTTCACCACAACCATGGCAAGGAGCAGCGAGAGCCCACTGACAGTGCAGTCTCAGCAAAAACTCTTCTCATGCAGCTATCAGATGCTGAAATCTCACAGGACTTTAGCTAAGTGACTAGGATACTTCAGTGTTACTGCACTGATGCTAATCTTGTCTGATTTAGAAATCTGTCTCTCTAGAGTACTCATTTATCACATTTACTGAGTTGAGTAGAGTTACTAACCTGTACTAACCATAAAAGTCTAAGCCCAGTGTATCTTCAGTTCTAGTTGTTCCTCCTCCAAGACCATCTCTTTATCTGATTTGTTTAGACTCTACTAAGAAGTGGACAAGACAAGGTTTTAATCAAATGTAAGCAGTAACAACAGGTTTTATTCAAAACTTCCAGTAAAGAGGACCCACTAGTTTTGGAATAAAGGTACTCAAAGTACTACAGCTTATGTGAATATAAAAGATCAAAGAGAAGAAAATAAACCAAGCAGTTAAAAAAAAATTAAAAATACATATTTTTTTAAAAGTTTGAAATAGACCCACACAAGGATTTTGAAGTCCTCCAAACAATTAACAGTTACTAGGTTTGGCAGAACAAGATTCTCTTACAAAATTAAAAGCCTACTTCTGTTACATAAACTGTATAAAACTGATCAATAGTTAGAGCACTCTGTACAATTTTGTCTTGAAATGCATAGAGCTGCAGCCTTCAAACTGCAACTAATTAATCATTTTGTCCTCTTCACGGGTAAAAGAATTAGCCAGCTGCACAATTGTTTTGGAGGAGAACGAAGAGGCAACAAATAGTCAGAATTAACAAAATTAAGCTGCTTTAAAAATGAAATGCACAGCAAAACTCAGACCTCAGTTTAAACTAACAAGCTATGTTTACAATGTATTCTACATTTCAGTTGTCATTTTCCTTTCCTGCTCCCACCTCCCCCAGTTCAAATATTCCTAATTCCTTTATGGTCTAAATCTAATTCATTTCTAAACTTTCAAATACACCATACACACATTTAGCAAAAAAACATACCTAACATTCTTACAGCAGTATGGTCATGACACAGTTTCAAAGGTTATTACACAGTTACTGACATTAAACCTCACGGTTTGTTTTTGTTTTTTTTCTTCCTTTAAAAGAGAACAGGAACCATCAACTTAGACAAATAGTTTTAAAGCGTACTGCAAAACACAGACTTCAACACTGGCTCTTAGTCCCAGAGGACACGGGAAGACAGCCAGCACTGAACGTAAGGAAGAAAAAGAATCTCAGAGTGCCAGCTACAGGAAGATCCTTCGGGAAGTCGATCTGACAGACTGCAGTTTTGGCTCCGTCGTCCCTGTTGCACTAAGCCCTGCAAATCAACTTTGCAGTAGTACGTTATAATGTAAACTAAAATTCTTGGTACCAACAGTATGTCAAATGGGTGTTTTGTTTTGGTTGGTTTTTTTTTTCCCTGAATCCAACAGTTGGTCACAGAAATCAAGTATTTTCATGGCTCTTATTCAGCTGTTGCCAGTTCAGGGGGTAAAAAAAAAAAAAAAAATTGTGTGCCTGACTCATACATCCTTCAAGTACATGCAAGGCTCCAAAATGCAGGAGCTTGAGTCCTTTTAAGACACTGAAGATATAGGATTATGAGGCGAGCCCATCTGAGTAAGTACTTTATCCAGCCACTGAAGTGGACCATGAAGATGTATCTCTATCCAGCATGGAGTGCTCGTTACATCCTGGCGATGGTATTCAGCTCCCCAACCCTGCAAACAGAATTGTAAGTGGAGAAAGAAAAGAAAAAAAAAAAATCTTAATTTATATTATCAAATACATGAGAAGCATACTTCAATCATCATCTTGTCTCACAAAAAGCAAAGCATCATTCACAGGATGTACATGATAAACTCAGCAGTTAAGTCAGAAACATTCCTCTTTGGAGAAAAAGGGCATGGTCATTCCCCATCAGGCTATTTCTCAAGTCCAGACAAGATGGGTTTTGTCTCAGCGCATACCTGATTCATTTACAATAGTTACCAAAGATATAAGCAGATATTTAAACAGCATTTGAAATAATTTCATAAGTGAACCGTTTTTGGGGCAGGTCTGGAGACAAGACTAAAGATAGCGGCAGGTACAGTCTGCCCTGCTCTATACGAGACTCTAATGAAGGGATTACCCAGCTCCCAACACAGCTGGCAAGCTGCTATAAACACTGCACAGTGCAACAACCAATACACAGGAGGCCCCATGCAACCGTCCAGGCAATGCTGCTGTACAACTCTATAGGATGAGTAGCTATGAACAACCTAGTCTATTCTAGGAACCCCTGTCCTAACACATCTGAAAGTTTCTATTCTTCTATCAAGAGCAGCACTACAGTGTATTACCATTTTCATTTGACTACTTCTGTATATGTGACCAGTCCTTTTATATCAGTACCCATGTTGACACCTACAGCCACCTCACACATCTTGACCTTGCATGCCCCCTAGAATAGAAAGGTATTTATATTATTCTAATTAATTACTGCAGCTCCTAATTAGGGTGCTGCTGGTCAAGAAAGATTTAGAGGATTATGCTATCTAAACTCCCACAACCACTTATAACGACTTACACGGAAAACTCGCTCAACTCTCCAAAAATACCAGCCAGAAACAGAAGCATGAAGTTCCACTGGGCCTCTTACAGATGGCATGGATTCCCATGTAACAATGGGCAAAGAAAAGAGCAACAGCTGATGCTACATCACGAACTGGTGGTGTTTCCACTTTTAGGCCAAGTAATGAGTGAATTCTTTTCAAAACCTATTTGTGCTGTATCCCACAGAATTAAAAAGACAAGGCCTACAATTCCAGAGTAATTATGCAAATAATTCTATACACACACACAATCTATACACACATTAAATAAAAAAAATTCAGCTCAAACACTAAAAATATACGAGAGGCAATTGAATTACATTAGAATAGTTAATAGACATGACAAATGTTCCACAGGTGACTACAGACTTACGTGAGGAAACATTTTCTGCAAGTCACCTCAAGTTTTCAAAGTATATGCCTTAGATAGAACTTAAGTTGTCTTTGTGGACAGAATTCTTCAAGATCTGTCTTACGCTTAATGACATTATTCCATACCTAAAATTCAACAGGTTGATGGAAGGTGGCACTGGAACCATTCAAAATCACCACATTAAGGAAAAAAGTTCATTTTGCTTACAAAATAATCTCAAGCAAACTTTCATATACCTTTACAAAACTCATACGGAGAGTGCACATCTTGGTAAGCTCATACACTGTCTCAAAGCCATGGTTCACTGACTGAGCCAAAAGCTGAGCAAACTCTTGATTATTGAAAATCTTCAAACTGCAGCCGCTGGGGATTTTGCAGACTGTGGTGGGATGGAACCCGTGATGGTAGTTGCAGTTCCGACTTTGCACAAAAATACTGCTGTCACTAAGACATTCAGCATACACTTCCCCACCAACATAGTAGAGATGAACACCTGGGAAGGTTGACACAAGGAGGTTAGACTCATTCACACTGTGTATCAATTTTTCATGCTCATTCTCCACAGACAAATGTTTCTGCTTGAAGAGACAAACATTAATTGCATATCAGACCATCAGCTGTCTGTCTTCAAATTCAATTTTTACTTTTCTGTTTCATCAGTGGGTGAGTTGAAAGGAGGGGATGTGTGTAAATTCATGTATCTATAAGGTAAATTGGTAATTCCTGCATTTTAACATGCTGTACATTTAACATGCTCAACAACCATAAACTAACAAGTACTGCAGTAGTTCTGATGCAGCACATGGGATGGTTTGACCACTTGAACATTGTTCTCATTCAATTTATGTAAAACAATGATTGAGAATGCAAAAGTAAAAGCAGAAACCCACTGCATAATTTGTAGATACTAAAGCAGCCTCAAGCTGGATTCTCTGAAAAGTCCTGAGTGCTGTTTTGGGTAGTGTGAGTTTTTTCAGCTTGCATTAATTCTAGAAAGATGGAAAAATAAAATGGTCATTATATAGCCAGTAGAGGTTTAGATCAAGTATTAGAAGAAATGTCTTCACTGAAAGGGTTATCAGGCACTGGAACAGGGTGTCTGGGTGAAGTGGTTGAGTTACCATCTCTGGAGGTATTTAGAAGACGTGTAGATGTAGAGGTGGTGCTTAGGGACATGGTTCAGTGGTGGACTTGACAGTGTTAGGTTTACAGTTGGACTGTGAGAGTCTGATCTTAAAGGTCTTTTCCAAGCTAAACAATCCTGTGATTATTTATTCCTCAGATGTATCTGTCAAATGACAGTATACACCAATTTCATCTTCCTTCCCTTTTCTACTGCCTCCTTCCTCACCTGCCAGTGGTGGTAGCAAGCCCCAGAAGAGCGACATACAGGGAACCTTTGTGGAGACTTGCTGTCTTGCAGTAGGACTCAATTCCAAAGGCTTTGAGAAAGCAAGAAAATTTGCCTTTTTTTTTTTTCCTTTATTTGCTGCTTAAACCTCTCCCCTCACACAATAACACAAATCAGAGAGGGGAACACACAGAACTTAAAAGCTAAACTGAAGTCAAGTCAGAAAGCTTTGCCTGCACTCTGTCACTTAAGATTTTGCTGCTGACCATGCACATACCTGTGTGAGTACATACACAGTCTCACCTCATCTGCAGAAACAGTTATTGCTACGCCTTCAAGTTTGGGATTTACTCCTCCCTCCTCAAAGACTAATAGCTCTACATCATCATGTGTACACATTTATTTATTCAACAGCATCCTTGTCTCTTCCACACTCTGCTTTGGTACATAGGCAGTTAAGTGCTTCAGCAGAACTCTGCTTGCAGCTGGGTTCCTTTTAACAGAAGAATTAATGAGTGGTTGAATAAATAACCTGATACTTGGTAAGATGGATGGGGAGGAAAATAAGGAAGAAGTGTTTGGACTTGAGTGGCACAGCACAGGTGTGGTTTACTGCTGAGCTGCACAAGCCCTCACATAGAGAAAAGCTTTCTAGATCCAGGGCTCAAACTTGAAGACCTGACAATCCTCTTCAGTTTCAATTCTTTCCTGCTCTGAGAAGGAGGAAGATACTTCATTAATTGGCACTTACACACCCTTCTGCTTGGGCATGCTGAACCCTCAATCGTCTCAGAAAATTTAGAGCTTGCTAATAATGTAAACATCTACAAAAATTTGTCTGTCAGGAATGTTCCATCGCAAGGGGGCAATGTCAGTTTTACTTGTCATTATAGGCGAGTTCTCAGAAAAGAGGAGAGTATTATCTCAGAAAAAAAAAAACCACAGAAGCTTTTCTCTTTTGCAGAACACTGTCACAGCCGTAGAAGAGAAGCACAAAACTCCCACTGAAAGAATCAACAGCCTGTGAAAAATGAATTTGGAAAAACTGTTTTAGCAGGCTGTCTCTCTAAATACATGTTAGGGTAGCTAATTTATGTTGGAACTAAGCGTAGATAAAAATTTGGTGCCAAGAACTGTAATTTTGATTTCCATATGCATCAATAAATCAAGACACTTCATTAGACAAGCTGCCTTATGCTCTTATCCTAAATAAGATTATGATAGCCTTCAGTCAATTAAAAATTGATTAAGGGTAAAAGTTTCCTGTCATTACACAACAGGTAAGAACAATGCTTTATTTGTAAGACCTGGCCAGAAAAAATATATATTTACCAACACAAGCACTTACCCCACATACTTGGGAAGACCAGGTATTGGCCCAGGTAAGTGGCCCAGGTTGTCATGTCTAGGGGAAACACACACACACCCCAATGCCCCAAAAACAGATGCAAAGATCCAAAACTCACCTTTGCCAATATGCCGCCTAGTGTTCTCAATGGTGGAGTTGCGGTTAACATTCGAGAGCAGCCCCAGGCAAAATCTGTTCTTGTTGTTTGAAGGATCAGTGAAGCCATCCACCAGGATGCTGGTGGAAGAAGCGTGGAACGCCTCCCCGACACGATTATTCAATTCATAGTAGACAATGGAGCACCAATGCTTCGGTTCTTCATAAGCAACTGCCTGAACATCTGTAAAGCAACAATGGAAATGTTACAATCTAATGGCACTGGAATATAGGCTTGAGATGTAAAGATTCGTAGACCTGCAGATTTTGGATGAAGATCACTGAAAGATGATCTGGATAAGCTACTGCAGGTAAATGAAGGCTCTTCTATCTTCAGTTATTTTTGAACTTTTCATAGCCATAAACATACAGTAGAATAATTTCACCTCAACTTTACTTGCACAAGACTCACAAAAGGCAAATGTTGGCACTAGGTACCCACAGAAAAGTGCAGGAAGCTCCTGGGCACATACCAGTACCCCAGTATCCCTGATGTATTTTCTACAACATGCTATGGTGTGGGCCCAGGCAGCAGATAAACACTGCAATTACACAGTTCAACTTTCCAATGTAGTAAGTGAACTTACACTTCAGTTCGTTTTACTCAGCTACCAAATCACAAGTCACCTCTGTACTTACTGCCAAGTTGTAAAGTGACAGGGATAGCATCACAAAACTGCACGAGAGACCATTTGTAACTTTGGGTACCAAGTATGGCAAGTCAGATCAAATATACAGTCAGCAGTCAGTCTTCCAGCATTTGGGGTATGCACAAGTCTTTCTGCTGGGCTTCTTGGGGAAAGGGTAGGAGAGATCAAAAACTAAGAGACTGACATTTGTCTGCAGAATATGTCATGAAGCACATCTTCAATATGAACAGATGCTGCTTGGGATCAGAGACTGAACAAGGGCATAATGCACAGGATCCTAACAATTATGCTGGATTGAAGAGCAGATGAAACAGAGGAAGTTATTATTTAATGAGAAACTTTTACTCATCGAGTGCTACCAAACGCAAAATCTGCAACTGTTCATCACCAAACGAATTACTTGTTGCCTCATAGCAAGGATTTCTCAGAACATGGTTTTGTAGACTGGTAAAAAGAAGCTCCTCCTCAACAGCTCCTCTCTGAAGCTGGGAATTGTGCAGCAGGCCAACAGAAAATTCCTAGTTCACAACTTTTACTCATCAACAGAAACACATGGAAGTCTTGAGGTAACACTTGTGACTGTGCCTAGGGAACAATTTCTTCAGATGATACCAAAGGTCTTTACTGAAAAGTTTCCCAGTGGGTGTCCAACAACAGCATAGATTTCAGATATCCCCACTCAACACACATTCATTCGAGTGCCAAATACAGCTACAAATTATTAAACTGTCTCCAGATAAAAGGAGGCTAGCAAAAGGATGTGGTTGCTTTCCGTGGTTCCTTTTAAATGAAGGAGACTATTTCACTGCTAAGCCTAGCACAGTTAGACTTGCTGCTACGATACCAACTTTGCAGATTAAAGATCCAACTACAGGTCAAGGTGCTAAAATGTAAATCAGACTGGTATTATGGGAAAACTTGTTTTTCTGACCAGGTTTCCTTCTCCTAGACCCAAGACTCTACTGAAATCAGTCAACTAAGACCAGTGTTCATATTTTCCTCTGTTCACAGATCAGACCGCTATGAGTTTTCCAAAATGTGCAGAACAAAAAAACCCAAAAAAATCCCCCCAAACCAGTAGTACACAGCAGATACAAAAGGTGTCAAATAATCAGAAGCAAAATAACACATCCTACATCACTCTGCAAAACTTCTGAGCACAGTGCCTACTGCTGACCAATAACTTGCTTAAAACACTGGTAAAAAGGAGCTGATCTTTCCTGACACCCTAGCATTTTCTATCCTTTCACATCACATTAAAAAAAGAAAAAAAAAAATCTGTCATTAATTATTAGTAAGAGGTTACTACACTTTTAATTCCCATGAAGATGCCAGCAATTATCAAAGCTGCAGCTTTGCCCCAGTTCTCAAAGTCAGGAAGAAATCTTGCCAGCTGGCCATTCTTACAGAATGAATCATATCTCTCTCACACAGATTTCATACTAACTTCCTTATATTTGCTTTAAGTCATGCAGAGCAGGTGCGTTTAGCCTTTCTATTCCCAGCATGGGCCAACAATGGAAATTACCCAACTTCATTAACAGGATGCAGCTTGTTAAATCAAATCCCTTAAGACTAACAAATCACCATGAAGAACATGCTTCTAAAAAGTTTGCAACAAAAATGCTGCAGAAAGTTCACAGCAAAAACTCTTCTTTCAAAAAACCCAAAAAACCCCAAACTGGTGCAGGTTGTAAAAGTAATGTAATTACAGCATACATATATGAACAATAAACACATGAATGCAGACAGAAGTAAGGTGGTGGTGTTTGTATTTTTCTCTTCTAGTAGTTCAGTATAACAGATTTTCCTCTCTGCCCCTTCATTTAAAAAAAAAAAACAAAACACCAAAAGAAATCCCCAAAAGACCCCAAACAAATAGACACAATCTTTATTTTGAAATGGTTGAAATTGAAAAAGCAAGAAGAACAATGTAAATCCTTTTCTTTTTATCAACTCTCAAGTAATAGAGGAATTCTACAGTACTCTGTTTTGTGAATGACACAAACATGCAGAAGTCTGCAGTTAGGCCCAAACACTGGTAAATGTCCTTTGGCCCAGCAAGGACTATACATACACACAGAGTATACTGGATCAGCAGAAAGTGAAAATGTTACAGGTAGGGTTTATCACATGCAAAACTCATTCCACGCAGAGAGTAAACACGTTAGCACAAAAGCTAGCCAAATTGTTCTGAGGGGGCAGATATACCACCTGAAACCAGACATTAAACTTAACAACAAAACAAGTAACAAAAAAAAAAAAAATTCAAACAACAGTGAATTTGTTCATATGCTTGTGATCTTGATAATCATTCTGGCATAGCATCCAGCTTGTTGCTCTTTCTTGGCATGGGCCACAACTGTGTAAGCTTACGTGTTCTCTAAAGGGGCTATTTCTCACAATGCGATGAATGCACTAAATCTTTTCCTTAGCAGTCATGGCCGGCTGCAAAGGCTTTAAAAAGCAATGTGTAAAGAGATGTCTGTGTCATAGTACATAAAGCAACAGGTTATTGGTTTTTTTAATACAGATTTTAAAGTCAGTAGCAATGCCACACCTCAGGCAGACAGCTCTCAATTCTGAACCAAGTGATATCACTGCATGACTCAAAGATGGAATAAAAAGGGGAAGAGGCGATGGAACAACACAGAATACAAAAAATACCCAAATGCCCTTATGACTAGGAGAAGGGTAAATTATTAAAAGCAGAGCATACTCCTTAGGAACTGAAGTTTAGAATTCAGGAGAAAAACATAGTGAGACAAGACAACATTATGAGATGTACCGCCTCAGAGAAAAAAAAATACAGATATTCCAGTTGTCCATGTAAAATGTTTCCGGGTGTTTACATAACTGACAGTATTAGCATTCATGCCCTGATCAAGTCTTTGCTTGGAGAGCTATACTTGACCATATCTACCATCATCCACAATTCAGTAAGCTTTATATAGCATTAACCGCATTGTTTCAATAAGTCAATGTAATCAGAAGAGAGAAAGAAGTTCCAGCCCTTGCACACGTGTCCTTTCAGCATCACACGTAGAAATGTGCAGCATCATAGGAATAATTTTGGTTCGGTGATAAGTGGAAGTGCCAGATACAAAACATTGGGAGTAAGAAAGTAATAAATCCCATACATTTTACATTTTTAAAGAGTCATGTGATAGTAAATCTAGAGATAAAAATTTTTACGTCTAAATATGCATTTAGAAAAAGAAGCTATTTCAGCCCTTACAACAACAGACAAAAAATTACATGGCTGAGTTTTTTTTCTAGAGCTAAAAATTTCTATAAACAACATCCATCCAAAATTAAAACTCAATTATTGAAAGTTAGTTCTGAAAGTTCTCTACTCTTAAGAAGCAAAGCAGAAGATGAGAACAAAGTGTTTTTACCTCCTCTGTGTATGTCCGGGGGAATTGCGGGTGCCATCATGTTGGTATCCATTGGCTGGGAGGTATCATGTGTCATCTGATCTTCCGGAGGCAGGTAAGCAGGAGGGGGAGTATCAGCTAAATATAGAAAAGGCAGAGATACACTAGTCCTTTCCTCTCTTGAAAGTATATATACATACCCACATAAACAGTTTTAGCATAGAAATGCTTCCAGCCTGACTCAGCTACAAACTTCCACCCACCAGAAATCTGAGGAAGCAATCACAGATCTTTAATCAGGAAAGCAAAGAATTACTGTGCATATTAAGCAAAACTGCAATAAAAATAAGTCACTTCACACCCATCAAGTGCCACAAGAAAGCTCAGCTACGTGTCCAGCCCACATTTTTTGCAGGTTGAAAGTGCCATACAGACATTAAGGCACAAAGAAGTCTCAGGACCAGATCAGAAATAGATATCGAATAGGGTAAATATGAACACAAGTTAGAGCAGAAAACTTTCAGTTTGAATTTTTCTATTTCCAACATGATTCTATCAGCAAAGTATGCAAACATTGCAGACATATCCAGGGCCTTATTATTGTCATTGCAAAGTATTAGCTCTATTTCCCTAGACTAGCAACAGTAGAAAGTGTTCAGGAACCTGAACTCCACAAAAGTAGCCACCTGGGTCTGGAATTTATCTGCCAGTGTCTCTTACTGGCTGCACTGCCTTGTTCAGGACTGAATCACCAGCATAAAACCAGCTCATGCACAATGACTGTACTCACTAACACACTGCTTTTGGCCCCATTTGAAGCACCCCAGCCAGGTACTTGGATTGCCCTCCAGCTGCCTGTTTCACTTCTGGGAAAGCTTCCCAAACTGCTTCCTAGAAGCTGCAGGAAGTTGCCAATGTCACCATTTCCCAATACTCCCAAGGACACTATCCTCCAAATCAATTGCACAGAAGTATATGAAAAAGAGAGAAACCCTTGCCTGATTGCTGCAAGCTTTCACTGCAAAACCTGAGATTAGATTACCACTGTATTAGCCCTGGTGAACATGGCTGCTGCTCATCCCACATTTGCTTCCATGACTGAGAGCACGGATTCCAAACTGCCACAGTAAATAATCACACTCCAAAACGCTAAAACCCAAATTTGGATCAAAAAAGAGGCAGGAGAATCATACCACTGCTTTGTAAATTTGGGATTTTTTGTGGGGTGTTTTGTTGTTGGGTTTGGGATTGTTTTTTAAGAAAACACAAGTTAATTAAATCTATTAACTGCTTATTGTTTAGGAGATACCCTCATTTGGACAGGAGCGCAGAGATGACAGCAGGACTGCAACAAAAACTTAACAATCTCCACTGGAGTTTAAGTCTCAAGTTCTACTAAGCCTTAAATGTTGGGGTGTGTGCAAACAAGACTGTTAAGACCACAAGCAATAAAATTAGTCAGCATCTAGAAAGTTTTCAAGATCTCTGGTTAACTGCTTTGCTCCCTTTTTGTATTTTCCAGCAGTCAGCCTCTTTCCTCATTAGTGCAAGATAGACGACTGTCCAGAGCTAAGCATCAAGGACATTGAATTAGGGGAGAGGTGAAGGTGCCAATTTCTTCACTGCAGCTGCTGACTCGTCTTCACAGGCACATGGACAGAACAGACCCCTCAAGGATCAAGTGAACTTCCACGAGCCAGTGTTCAAGAAGACCTTGTTAGAGAAGCCTTTATCTCTGCTGGAAGTGCCCCAACACCACCAATCATATTAAAAAAATAAAAAAAGTTGCGGCAATTTCTCACATTTTTTAGAAAAGTCAATACAAACTCTCTTTCCTTCCCTCCTACCTCTGCAAATTCAGTAGTTTTCACTCATAAGAAAAATTTTGAAGAAAACAGTGGCAGCAATCTATGGATGTTCATTTCACATAATAGGAAACAGACTTTCACAAGTCTGCTGCTTTGTTTACACACACCCTCCCTCATCCTCTGAAGAAAACATGCAAACAGAAGATTAGTAACAAGCATTTGTATGGAGTCCTTCTCCAAGCATTTAGATCAAGACATCTGCCACAGGCTGCCTATGCAAGCAGTTTTATCCATCTGCATGTAAAGACCAAAAAGAAAAGACAGCTTTCACAGAATTTTCTACAGACATCAGTCAACAAAGAAAGGTTGTTACTTCTTGGACTTCAGAAAATAAAACAGCCTGAAGATTCCTTTTCCGGGCCTTAAGGAACTGTTATTCAACTGAAGTATATTTGTTTCTTGAAATTATATCATTATGTAAAGAAGTTTTATCATCAAGTAGTAGTAGCCTGATCCCCCTGAGAAACACCCTTCTTCTGCAGAACTAAAGCCTTGTGCTGAATTTATGATGACCCCTTTCCTAAGCAAGGATGATCTGTACCATTACACTTCTTGCACATTAAACACACTGTTGAACTGGTTCCCAAAGTATTCTGAATCCCAGAAGAGTTTTATTGTAATGTTTTAATGGTGTCTCAGAGAGGCACAATATTAAAATCTTCAATATTATTACCAGACAAGGCAATTACATAGTCTTTATTACCTTACATCTCTCAGCTTGCTACTGATCACAAGTTGGCTGATAATTTGGTATTATCAAGTAAAAAAAAAAAAAAAAAAAAAAAAATCACAATACCGGTGATGTCCAACCACCTTCTCCCTTCTGAAGAGGAACAGAAGTTGACCGTACCTGGCATCTGGAAAGGACTTCCTGGGTCTGAGCTGGCTGGAGAATGTGGGTAGGTGGAACTGCTGCTTCCAGGTGAGTTTGGATAGCTGCTGTTGGGCGAGTGGGGGAACGGGTGACTACTGGGTTGCTGAAAAGAGTCCGGGAAAGTAGCGTTGTGCGGCATGTGGGGCTCATTTTGTCCCAAGTTGCGGAATTGGGCCAAAAGGCTGTGCTGAGGGTTGTACTCGCTGTGCCTTGGAACCAGCACTGGAGGAAGGACTGGAAAGAAAAAAAGAGGGAAAAGTCACAAGGTTAGAGACTCAGTTCTGAAGGACTAGGGTATACAGGGAAGAACACATTGTTCCTCCCCTAGGGCACATTCACATCCATCTTAAAAACAAGGCAGTCAAACCTAGGAGTACATGTCTAAGCAAGAACTCTTTTCCTTATATTCAGTTACTGCATAGCTTGAACTTGTAGCGATTGTGCTAGCTACCTGGTCTGCCAGATGGGAGCCTATTTTCAGAGGGCCAGGGAAGAAGAAGCAAGAACAAACTGTGATTCTGCATTGTAGTTTTCTTTGCACAAAGAAAGGCTGGGAAGCAGGTGCGTTACAGTGCTGATGTGCAGTTCGTCCTGCTAATCACGTAATGGTCTGCAACCCAAAACGTTGCTAATAAGGACCGACATTTTTTCTGAAGGCAATACTAGCATGCCTTGAACTCAGCCTAGTCCCAACAGGTGTAATTTTATTTTTAACCTGGACTATGTTCTTACAAGTTAGTATTAAAACAGGTATTAACTCTTCAAGTCACTTTACAAAATGTGCAATTTAAACAAAACTATGTAGTTCAGAAAAAAAAAAAACAAACAACTGAGCAGCAACTGAGCTCAAACTATGTGCTCCTATGGGATCAGAGAAGCACGCATCAGAAACTGCTCATCTCGCCACACTCCCAAGGCTTCCTCACCAGCAGGAAACAAAGGTCTCTTTTTGACCGAGAATATGAACATGACAACTCTAAAATAAAAGAATCAGCTCTTTTTCCAGTGCTGCAGCTTCTATCTTTGAATGCCTCACAAAGCAAAGTCTGAGCTACTCAAAGGATTAAAAGCTAGTCTTTTTCTAATTTGAGACTTTTGGGTGATGGGGGAGAGAGGAGAGGCAAGGGCAAGGAGAGGGAGATCTGTGCACAAGGAAGTGGAAGTGAAATTAAAAGAAGTTATTCCTCTCCACTCTGCCCCTCTTCGGCACTTTCATTTCCCAGCTCCATAGCTGAGCAGGACTGGAAGAAATCCCCTGGGATAGCCTGCCTTCAAGGGATGGTGCCAAAAAACTACAAAAAACAGCAGACGCAAGCCAGGCTCCCATCCCCTCTGCCCAAGACTCCTGCCCTGTCCCCAGCACCTGGTGGGCATGCAGAAGAGGAACAGGAGCGTATATACATGACAAACTTACAATGACATAACTATCACTCAGATGAAGAAAGTTTTTTCTGAGCAAGCTGCTTCACCAAAAGGCTGAATTACAAACAAATTGCAAAAAACCCCAAACCCAAACAAACAAACAAAAAAAACCCCCCACATCATCTTGCCAAGATTAACAAGTTCTTCCAAGACATTGGGGCATCTTTACTCTTCCAGCACTGATTTTGTGATACCCCACACAAAACTCTCTCTATTCCTAAAGCAAGTTACAGATGAACAAAAAAAAAAAAGCCACTAGTGGCATTAACGCATGAAAAGTTTGATCCCAGAAATCTTCCTTGAAAATAGACTGAAAAAACCCAACCCAAATCCCCTCACTACCGAAATTAAGGCTGCCCATTAGAGTCAGAAGCAAGTCTGAAAGATTTAATCTGCTGTCTCACTTTCTTGCAGCAGCTTCACTGAAATTCCAACAGATCTCAAATATTTGAAGCAGATGTCAGCCCTTAAGTAGGTTTTGTTTAGATATGAAAATTTTAAACAACTCCATTTTGCAAGGAATAGACAAAGTTCCTAATTATGACTTTTTATGAAACAGAATGCAACCATCTGACATTCTGTGGAAGTTCTCAATCAAAACAGACCCCAAGAGAAGCTGCATCTCCCTCAGCTGTGCAGACCATCCCTTGCCTCTAATGAATTCCTTCTCACATGTCACTGGAAAAGGTCATTAAAAAAAGTTAATCAACATTCAGGTGGACATCACAAATCCCCTCATTCACAACATGGCAAATGTCAAACCCAGTCTCACTGAATATCAGGATCTCTCAGTATTAATCTTGTTCTGTTAAACCCAGCAGTCCTTTGCAGTGAGGTCAAGTACTATTTAATTGTCATAGTCAACATTTGCTGGGCTAATAAATTACCAGGGAAAAAAGTAACAATGAGATCGTGTTAAAAAGTATTTTCCTTTTCCTGCCTTTATGATTCTTCCTCATTTTTCCAAGCATTAAAAACACAGCTTTCCTGTCTCTTTCTTCCCTATGGATGAAGGTCAAACCATTAACTTTTCTGAAGCTAATTTGTACAGAACATCAACTACCTTTCTCATCCCCTACCTCACATTAAACAATGACACACGACATCACAGGTAGCCACAGGATTTATAGCATTTTTAAATAGCAGAACAGGATATTTTCTGTATGCTTTCTGTAATTAAAATAAAGCGGTGTCAGATTTTCCCATGGTGTGTACGCATGTTTTCTCCTGTTGGGCAGAACCACTGGTGAAGTTTAGAAGGACTCAAAATAAGAACAAGTCTCCTCTTCCCAGCTCTCTCTCACACAAAAACCTACACTTTTTGTCCAACTACTTCAGCCTGAAATGATTAAATGCCAACTTTTTCAAAACACACATGGAAAAGGGGGGGGGGGGGGGGGGGAAATACACCTGGTATTGACACAGCACAAATAGTCTCTAAAATGTCACTGCAGAATTTACTTTGATTGCTGTCCCTAATTCACATCCTCCCTACATACATACAGCCTTAAACAAGGAGGAAAAGCCCTGAAAGGCCACATCAGGTGGGACAGAGGTTACAGCGCCCCCATTAGTCCAGCTCCAAGACAATCACTCACTGCCATAATTTGATCTCTCTGCAGCTCTCAGGCTTTTTTGCAGGCTAGCTGCTCCCACTGGAGTCACAGGGGAGTTAATCTGGATGCTGTTCACTCAGGAGTGAAGCCCTTCGCAAGTATGGAAGAATGCCAGGAGTTCAAAATGCAAAGGGGGCTGCACACCCTTCTTGGTCCCTTCACCACTGGATAAGGCGATTAACTTCTAGTCAGGTTGCAGACCTCAACCACGTGGAGTAACAAATTACTGAGGCTCAGTACAGCAGAAGATGAGGCTGATCTCTGTTGCAGCTGCCAGCTCCAGGAAGAGGTATAATTGAAGGGGAGAAAGCATGAGAGAGTTATTCTGTGCTAAGCCAGCACACCTGTTGCTATAAAATAATGAAGCACAGCACATCTTTGCTGTGCAGATCTCCGCAGGACACTGCTCACACAGTGGGCAGACAGAATTTCTCCCTTCCCCTTTCCCTTGTTCAGTGGAAAGGAACACAGATACAAAAAAAAAAAAAAAAGTATGTTAAGATTTTTCTTAAATTACCATTGTTTCTATTCAGCAGGGATGCAGGTATTTAAACATACTACTCCATGCACTGTTGTCGTAAAAAGCTATTGCAACAGATTTGCACATTCAACATCCCTGAAATGGTTAAAAACAGTTAATGGAGTAGAAGCACAAGTCATCTGACAACTCGATTTCCATAATTTCTCAAACACCAGATTAAAAGGTTTTATGGGCTATACTGTGGCTAAATTTTGCTCCAAGATTTTGTGTTGATGTGGACCTGGAGTTAATACCTGACTACTAGCAGTACTGCTACTAGTAATGGTTGAAGAGGAAGATAAATCACCTGGAAGCCAGTCTGGGTATGTCTGTGGAACTGTAACTGAGAAGAGATCCTGTGTCTGTCAAGACAGCCTGGGAATTGGGTAGCTTGTTTTTACCATGCAAATAATACCCAGAGTATGCCCGCACCAGACAAGTGGAGCTTATTAAAGAAATTACAGCTACAGGCAATTTTGCCCACAGGGCTATTTCATCTAGGAGCCAAGAATGCCGTAAATACAGAGGACAGACCAAAGAGAACCTGGCTGTTCAGATTAAGTGCTCCAGCTAACCACACCAAGAAAGAAAGGCTTTTATGAAAAGGTAATGGTGGCCCTTTGAAGAGAGCAACTGAGCTCTATGCTTTCAATCTCCAGCGTGTCATACTGTTCTTCACAAAACTAACAGGTGTGGTGCCACAAAGTAGATTTTCTTGGGGTTTTTTTGTCCTGTTTCCACATTCTGGAGATAATGACTTCAATAAATTGGAGACTTTCTATGTTTGTTAATATAATTTTTTTTTTTTTTTAAAGTTTCTCTAAAAACCTAATCCAAGCCAAAGGACTTGCTATACTTTCAAAGTAGCATATTTATCTATCCTGATTGGTTTTGGTTATCTTAGAGAAGCCCAGATGACCACTGGTGTCCCTCAAGGGCTCATTTTTTTTTCCCCTTTACATGTTACATTGATACTCGTGTAGGTAGCTCTCTTTCCATGTCTGGAAATTGAAAGACCAAGCAATGCAGTACAACAAGGCCCACATACAAGAAAGCAGACTTGGATCATCATTCCTTGCAAAGCAGATTCTACTTCTTCTGTGATCTTCATAAAACAAAATAAATAAAAACATGAGCAACTGCTGCTGCACTTTCTGGTCTTAAAAACCATGATAACTTGGTTGACATGTGTTCTGTAGAAGTGTTCGTACAGGCTTATACCACAACAGGGCCCTCAGCCCTAATGAAGACCTGAGGGCACTATCATTAGACAGCGCACTCTAATTTCCAAACATCATACAGCTGTATTTTCATATGAATTTACGTAGTGACACATGTTTTACTAGAAAAATAGAACTGTGGGTTGGGAAGGAGGGAAATCTTCACACACTAGCTTGTGCTATCTGGAAATGGGTATGAAAACGTGGGGCACGGGGAGGGACTTGCAGCTTGTACTCCACGCTCTAGATACAAGTTTGTCTTTGCAGGATTTTCTAAGAAAAATGACGAGTTAGAAGAAAGAAATGAAAACCAACAAAACCAAAAAAAACCCCAAAACACAGCAGCAGTGTTAAACTAATGAATTTCAACACTCCTAAAGACTCCTAGCTTAATTTCTTGCCTTTGAGGCCACAGCAGCTTAAGTTGGCTGTGGCATCCTGGTGAGCAGCCCAGTCCCGCGGTGGGAACAGAGCAGGTACCAGTGTACGCTCATCAGAACATGCTTAGGTTTGCTTGCTGTCCACAGCATTAGAGAGTCACTGAAGCATGCTGACTGGAAGGTCATGCCAAGATCCTGCTTGTAAACAATAAAATGCCAAGTAGAAAGAAGTTTTAATGTCATTAGGTTTTCCCCGTGTTGTCCAAAACAAAACCTGGCAAAATTGAATATTCTTTGACCAGAAGACAAGTTCTCACATACAAGAGACACCTACTTGTCTACACTTAGGATAGAGTTTAATCTTGGTTAAAAAAAGTTAATAGCATTGTGGCAAAAGCAATTCCTGAGGATCTAGGTACTTTATATTGTTCCTGGTTTAAGCAAGGCTGTGCTAGCATGGCTTTGCTTTACTCTTTTCTCAAAAGAAGAAATGCCAGCCTTTTAGACTTCTGCTCCAAACCTATGTTCTAGTAATTGCAAGGGAAAAGGCTCAATAATAGCTATTCAACAGCCTGTTTTGGGTGATCGATGGACAAACATGCCAGACTTTCGATTCCGGGAGAAAGCAGAGGGGTGTCTTGTTTTCTCAACTCTTATTTTGCAGTTTCAGTAGAACCCCACAGCTTGATTTTACATAGTTTCAACTGAAGATTTGCTTTGCTGGCTTTACTTTTACATCAGACATCTGGTCTAAATGCATTTGGCAAGTAATATTAGTACATTTCCTGCATTACAATATTCAGCTAACATTAGATTTTATTTGCGGATGCTCCGATAAGCTAACGTTTTGATTAAACTGACATTTATCAAGGCTAATTCCAGAATTTAATACTCATTGTATGCACGTTAGTAAAGGAGTTCTTGTAAGCGGATTTGGGGGGAGAAACAGTCCTGATATAGGAGGAAGTTACGGTGTGATAGTGTATACTAACTCAGACATTTACACAGACCAGAGTTCAAATTAACTCTTCAAAAGCCACAGTCACCATCCTACTGAGTAGGTTAAAACTTGGAAGTCTGGTCCTTTAAGCCAGAAGAAACATCTAAATCTGATCAATTTTAAAGAAAGGAGAGGGAAAAAAAAAAAAGGACACCTACATATCCTTCTTGACAACTTACATCCCTTTATTGCAGCTCATTTTTCCAACATGTGGTGAGGTTATACAAGGAAAATCCTGCCATTAGACTCCTTTCTGCCTCCTAATTTCGATCCCTCTCCCCCAGGTCAGTTCTGGTGGGGAATTCTAGAACTGAATTCTCCAAAACTGAATTGAAAAAAGTTTTACACAACTTGAGAAGCAAACTGACAGTTGCTTGCTATTTTGGGGAACCATCCCATAATTGTGTTCACCTGCTGTAGCATGCTATTTTTAAAGGCACACCCAACAGCAGCATTACAGAGAGATACAACATAATTTCTCAGAGATGACATTCTCTGCTTCCTCACCCCCAGCCTGCAGAGGTGCAGAAATCCTCCTATGGAAATCATGCTGTAACAAGGATTTCTCTAAATTGCTTCTACATATTAACTCTGGAGGGACACACCAGTTTTCCCCTCCCTTATGTCCCCTGGAGCCACTTCCCTTTTGCCTTCACTCTGCCCTGGCTGGAATTAGCATGGAGGATCTCACACCAACTCCTGTTCGCCCAAGTGTTGGGAGGGAAAAGGTAGAGGCCACCAAGCAAGCCCCAGGACCCCAAAGTACCCAGCCAGGCAAACTCACAGTCTCAAGGGGAATTGTAGCTTATTCCCAACTTTTCTATCCTGGCTCCAAATTTAATGTGGATGGGCTCTCAGCGCATGACAACGCGATGGTCCCAGGAGCTGTGTTGGAGCCCTGCCACTTGCCAAAAGGAGCAATAGTGATCTGACAGGCAACCCGCTGCAACAGGCTACGTCAGGTTTGAAGCACAGGGGGAGTACACAGTTACGGGTTTTTAAAGATCCTCTTCTCAGTATACAGTTTGGGAATATTAATTTTATATATAGTGATCCTAGGCTAGTCAAGTGCAGGGGGACGAGACAGGGATGGCTAATTGACCCATTTCATTTTTCCTTAAAGCACTGAGAAAGAGCTCACAAGCATGACCAGACCAACATACACAGCCAAACATCTGTGTGACTTCAAATGGCATTAAAAACCTCCTTTAAACCTGCCTCATTTTTCTTTCGCTGAGGACCAGAGCTGCAGTGCTGTACAGGGGAGCAGTCAAGGAGCATTTACTTCCAGGACCACGTGAGTCTAAGCCTGCCTTATCCAGGATTTCCACCATTTCAAGTTCCTTTCTGCGCCTCTGGCGTGCAGCCTTACGGAGATTAACTTACAGCAAACAGCAGAGGAGATCAAAGACAAATAGGAAAACAATCAGGTTAAAGTCACAGGCAAGGAGTCCATGCTGAGAGCAAAACCAGCACAACACACCTACTGCTCTCCTTGGAGCCTGAGGACCTGGCCTCTTCTTGAGGCAAAAAGCAGCTGTACATTCAGGTTAAATGTTTCTTGCTGAAAACCAAGCTCGCTGAAACAGACATTCACTTTGGATTCATGGATATAATGGAAAGGAATATCACGATCTTCAGGCAGAATTGGAAAATTCAACTATCCTGACAGTGTATTTCTGTGTGTCATGAAAAAGCAACTGCTGCTTATCCCCCAATTTGGGTGGAACATGGGCACCATCAGGTTCATAAAGCCCTTGATGTAAAGTAGACTGGAGCCAGCTCTCCAGACAAGAGAAGCTAAACAGGGGAAAATCATCCACCCTTTTTTACCTACACTTCATTGGTAACTGCAAAAAAAGCCCTGAGACAGTGTGGTTATTTTCTGCCTCCAAGTGGCTGTGCTAATGGGCTGATCCGTGTAACCAGACTATTTCCAACGACAAACTGGTCGGTCCTGAAGCAGCCGATCTTGGTTCCCCCTGGCGCTGCATGCTTCAAGCACAGTGCAGCATCAGTAAGCACCTCCAGAAACAAGTACTGAAAAGTTAACTACTGCATTTGCCAAGGCAAGTTGAAGCTCAGTCAGACCAATGAAGAGTAGGTTTCTCCCAGGCCTGACCCCTGAGGAGGTATCAGCAGGTTCTGGACACTCAGGAGACAGCATTCAGTTGTGGGGTAGCCACTTACATAAACACTCTGCATCTTCAACCGCTTCCCACACACGAAGCCTAAGTGGGTAGTTAATTCCTCTTTTGCTTCCTTTGTAACATACTATAAACTCAAATCCTCTTTAACCTAGCAGACTGATGAGTAAGGAATACAGATGGAACCGAGAGCTAGCGCTCACTAGTACTTTAGGAAAATGAAATACTGTTTCTTCATCTTCCTTCCCGTCAGCTAAGGCAAAAGAACTGAACCTCATCCCTTAAAGCCACATTAGAGGTGTGATTTATTATTACTTTTTCAATAGCAGTGTCAATTTAAGCACCTCTTCGTCCTCCCTGCTCCCTCTCCATTCAGTCTGTTTTGCTGTTAGAGCAAACAGGATCCAGGTTTTAAAAAGAGGATTCCCCTCCATCCCCTGAAATTCCAGATGATATCTTTCACCTGGTCCCACTGACATAACTGGGGACAGAGGCAAGTGACAGAGGTTAAATCTCCACAGAAAGCAAAGGAATAAAAGAAGGGAAGGAAGTATCTCAGGAGGTATCTCCTTCCACAAATTCTCCAGCAAAACCTGAGGTTATCTGCAGCATTTTCAGAGATGAGGAACATTGTGTTCGCTTTTCCCTCACAGCCTCTACATGTGCTCTGCACCTAATTATTGCTCAAGTCTTGATCACACCTAGGGATGGTCCCAAACCAGGTATGAGCCCAATTTCCAGACATCTCTAAACCAAAAAATGCAACTGAGGAGAAAAAGCAGATTCAGCCAAGTGAGCACACCAGTTTAGCTGAGTGTACCAGCTTTTAAAAGGCATCAAATTCAGACCCTGCCCTCCTTAATTAAAAGCTTTGCTTTGCCTTGCCGAAGAAATTTGACAGCCACTAAGTACCCTACACCAGAAATAATTCTGCACATAACAGACATACAGACCGTCAGCACTGAGCTACTGTAACACATCTTGAGTCAAGTACAAGGTTGTATTCCCATCCCCACCAACAGAACAGCCCCTACTTTCTCCTCTCATTTCCCACCACCTCCACTCCTCCCCACACATTGTTGGTACAGATATTCTTGCAGACACACACTAAGACCCGGAGCTGCTCTGATGAGCCTGGAAGATAACACAGCAGGTGAGGAAAAAGGATCTGGTTCAGCAGGCTGCCACACAAACAGCTGGGCTGGCCCAACTCGGGAGCAGGAGTTGTGTGCGTACCCCACCACAGATCAGATAGGGTCTCCATCGCCTGCGGGGCAGTTTGCTGATACCAGGCTGCCTGTCATAGGAAGGTCACCCTTCCTCGCCTCTACCCCGTGCCCCCATCCGACTCCACAGCGAGCGAGCCGAGGTCACCAAGCTTGCTAAGCTAACTGTGCTAAAAAGTAGTTCTCTGTCCATTTTTTTTGCTCGACTTGCCACAGGATCAGACGGGCACCCATGCCTCCACAGAGCTCTTGGGCAGGCTAGGCACGAATGTGGTACTGCCGCATCACAGCCATGTACCTGATGGATGCCACCTTCCCCTCCCTGCTGGGGCCAGCACAGCCTGTGCTTGGGGACACCTGGGAGGTTCCCTGTTTGAGGCTGCTCATAATTTTCTGCCTCCTCTCAACTGTTTACAACCGGTTCCTACCTAGCCTGGCTAACTGCAAAATCTCTTGTTTGGATTCAGGTGTAGCTCTCTACCTGGCAAATACACCACAGCATGCCAGCACTCATGTTTTCCAAGCTTATCTTCAAGCTAAACAGCAAGGATAGAATAAAGGTAGAAAACCCATGCGTCCCCCACTGGCACCGTGAAAATAGAGTCACATCCACAGGGCTAGTTTCCCAACATTACCCAATGTTACACATTGGAGGTTTTACTGCTGAAGCTTTCCTCAAAACTTACACAACACTGCAACAAATCACACAGCCACCAGCAGAAGAGTAAGAGTGAACGTAGAGATGCCATCCCACACCCGCACCTTAAGCTTCAGCTCTCCAGTAACCGGATCTGCACAAAGCAGGTAAATATAGACCACGGCCGTTAAGCAGAGCCAGAACTTCACCATGTACCTTGCACACAAGATGTGCATGGTACACCATCTGAGCTTCCAGTTTCGTTTAGTCAAGAGAAAAAGTACATTTCTAACACTCCTGGCTGCAATGACAGCCTTGGAAACACAAACCTCGTGATCTGTTGGAAACAGTGACTTGTGCATGAATTCCCACTACCCATTAATCTCAAAGTGTAAGCACTTATGGAGCAATAACGGTGTTTTAATGTCCTGGCAAAACCAGGGAAAAAACAGTTAGAATTTGGGAGGACTGTCAGGAAATGAAGATAAAGGCAACGCTTGGAGGACAGCAAGAACGAGGAAGGGACAGGAAAAAAAGAAGTTCTGAGGCACAGCTCTCCAAGCCAAAGGGGAGTTCAGCTACCACCTGTTTCCATAAGCCATGCTTCCCACTCATCTCCATGCAATATCCCTCAAAACAGTGGCTGATCTGTGTCTAACTAAACACAAAACCCTCCTCCTTTACATACCCATCCAGAGAGCTCAGTAAAACCCCACTCTTGCACTGCGGCAAGCTGTCCAAGATGTAACTTCAGCATACACTGACCCTCCAGACTTCACAGAGCACCTCAGCAGAAGTGAAGCCAAGCTCCCAGGCAAACCAGAATTCAAGCTTACAGTTGGCAACTTTTTGCTCCATTTTCCAAATACAAAACGCGTAAGATGGCTTAACACCCAAACCCCAGCTTTCCAACCACTTAAACTACTTAACAGCACTCAGCTAAAATGTACATCTTAGTCACCTTGTGAAAGTTTTATTCTGTTTTTATCTTGCATCTCTCATTGAAGGGACATTCACAAATACCTGGTTTTAAATATGGTATAAATGGTCCAAATTGGAATGTTCTCAAACTCAGTAACTGTTTCCAAGATTAAAGTTAAAGATACAAGTTAGAACATGTCCTTCAACATTACAGTAAGTGCCCAACTGTTGCTCAGTCGGACAGAAATATATGTCTTTCAGGAGAATCTCAATTTTCAGTATTGTGGAATACTGAAAGCAAGCAACTAGCGCAGACATATGCAGACAGCTAGCAGTACAAGGACATGACTATTTCACCATCCCACTTCTGCTTGACACGGAATTGTTAAGAACTTCTTTAAATTAAAAAAAAAAGTTAAGAACTGTTTTTCAGCGCAGAGTTCTTTTGTTCAAGCTTCTACTGCATAAATACTTACATTATGGGTTTTACCTCTGCCATTCACATGATTTCCAAGTTAATGCTAACACACCAAAGGGAAATATTTAACATCTAGATATGCACTGTGTGCTGCAGATCCAAGATAAATGCAATTTCCAACCTACAGAAAAACAATCTTGCAATAACCTTATTTCCACTGTAGCTCTTAAGCTGTCCATGCCATTCTGCAAGGACAGTTTCACAGTTTATGAAAAGCCTAACAGAGATGGACTTCCCAAATTTCAAGCCAGGGAAGTCTACCCATGCCTGCAGCGGATTTCTGCAGATGTCCCTGTAAAACCTCACAAGGAGCTAGAGACCAGTGTAAATAACGTCCAAGCACATTTCATCTTAACCCTGGAAGTATTTCCTGGTAATGAACTTGCATAAGTAAAATTAAGAACAGATTTATCAAAAACAGGTTTGGCCTTTGAATAAGAAACAGAGAGAATAGGTTGCACCTTATAAAACAAAGTGGGGAAATGGGTAACAGGTAAGCAAACTGTGCTTACAGAACAGCTGACAATAGAACTACTTCATGTACAACCAAACACTGATATCAAAGCTTTAAACTGAGTGGATTATATTCTGTTGTCTAAAGTGACAGTCATTTCAAAAGGCCAAGATTGTGGAAGATTCTAAACACAGTATTATCTTCTGGGGGATGAAGATACAAAAATAAGAAAAGTGAAATAATAACAATACCACTGCTACCACAGTATGTCAGAATGGTTTTCATACACAGACTACAAGAATCCTTTAGGTTAGCTTGCAATGTTTCATACAGATTCACCGATCTGCACAACTCAGTAAAAACCAAATTATTTGAGATTAACAGTCACCAACAAAAACAGGTGATACCAGGCCTAGCAGCTTGAGGCACATACTCAGACTATGCCTCTGTGTAGTGATAAAACACTTACACAAGTGAACCATTTGCCATCTGAAAGGGAGAGCTGCTAATTAATGCCTACATCCAGATAAATTGCAGACAAAGAATCTAACGTGCAAACAGTCACTTCTGCTTATTTAAGCTGATGCATAACATGATTAATTGCCACATGCTGCATTGTTGAGATAAGGTGTAAAGGTGCAAACAAGGAAGAACCTACCAGGACTCTCTACTCGCTTGTAGTGGTAGGGATTGATGCAAACCTCCTTCTGTTTTGAACCAAAGGGAAACTCACAGCATTCCAGTGGTTTCAGTTCGTGATGGCTCTGCAGGTCCGGCCAGCGCCACACTCTACAGTAAATGACGTGCGGTAGCCCTTTCCGGTGTGAAACCTGAAGCCTGCCATCCAAAGAACGAGGAATTGTGACACAGTTGCTAGGCTGACCAGGACAGCTTAATGCTTTTTCCAGCTCCTCCATGGCACCTTTTTTCTTCTTCAGCTTTTTCACTAATGCATCGACAGCTTTCTCTGCCCATTTTTCTTCTTCATCCCCCTGCTTCCAGCCCAACAGTCTCTTCACTGCTGGGCTGGTGAAGGAGAATAAACTTGTCACATTCATGGTGACCCCACAAAACCAAGCAGGAGAGACTGTCCTGTTCTTCCACCACCACCAATGTACAGCAGATTGTGTCAGTAGTCAAAAGCAGCTGCCCTCAAATAATTCTGGTCTGTTCTCCTTTTCAGTCCTCCAATCCCAGGAAGGCAGCAATGACATCCCCCCTTGATGGATGCAACCTTCTCATTGTTCTAAACCCTTGTGGCAGAAAACCTGCAGGAGAGTATCAGAGGAAGATAAAAAAAGGATTTTATCTTTTAAATTAACATACAGCAGTTAAAAACACCCCCCCTCAACCCTCAAGAGTGGTGTAACCAAAAACCAACCAACAACAGAAGAACCACCACCAATGTGCTGAAAGCCTCCAGAACCGGACTCAAGGCACGTCGGATGAAGACTTTCAAGCAGCAGGGCCTGCTGCTGAACCCTGAATATCCCCCTCCCCAAAACAACCCTGAATAAATGAGGTGATCACCCTGGAAAATAATGACACAGCATAAACAAAATCAAAGAGGGTGGTTGTGTGGTGTTAGTGTGAGGAAACAGCAGGGGGTAGAGTTGGTGGGACAACTCCCTATCAGCTCAGTTCCCTCACCCTGTTTGGCCTCTGGGATTTTTGTGACACACAGCAAGGGGGACGGCAACTGCACCTGCTAGCCTCAAAAAAACCCTCCTGCTCACTGCCCAAGCATGGCTTCAGTTAGCACTGTGAGAAGCTAAATAGAAAAAGCCAAACCACAAAAGATATGGCTGTATTCCTACATATATTCCACAAAAGGGCAAGGGTCCTGTATTAGAAATGCAGTTCACTTCAAATTTAGGCTAAAACGGTCCCTCGGGTTTCAACTCTCACTGTGAAATGTGAAGGGTGCTCCCCTCTGCCTATCCTGTGGTTGCAACCTTAATCAGCAAAATGTCCCAAGGAACCAGTGCAAGATCAGCAGCACTTTTTATTTATTTCCGTGGGAACAGCTGGAAGCAATATGCCCCAACAGCATTGTGCTACCCAGCTCTCCCCAAACTGCCAGTGGTACAGCTTGAAAATCACTGCACCAGACTTGCATATCCCACCATCTGAAACAGAAACACTTCAGCTTCACCTACGACTTTTGAGGAACAAACCAAAAAAGCAGAAAGGAAACTACAAAGATAGTTTCCTTTGTCATGTGAGATGAGTGAGGGCAAGTATCTCCCCACCCCACCAAAAAGCCCTCACTACTCATAAGCAGACCATGAGAAAAAAATATAATGAACTTACTTCACCAATTACATCCTGACCCTTCCAGCTGCAATGCCTGTCTGATGTACTCAAGGACACATGAAAGAGCGGGAAGGAGGAGAAAGCCCTGAGAAGAGGAATTTAGACAACACAGTGGTCCTCGAGCTGAGAGACATGGAACAGGGATTAAGCAATGGGTGAAGAGGGGGAGGAACTCCACATATGAAGAAGGCCCTGCTGTGAGCAGCAAGTTTTCTACTTGCCCGGGCTGGGAGCAGGCAAAAGGCTCTGCCGAGGCGAAGTAGGAGTGACCCTGCACTGGCAGGGAGGGGAAAATGAGACAAAGAGCACTAAACCACTGATTTTCAAACAGAGCATGAAGACAGACAGGAAATGTATCCTGGACTGGATATCAACAAGTTGCAAAGGAAGAGGGAAGGGGAAAAGGATATGAATGTTTTTGTTGCCACCAGAAAGACACAAAAACCCCCAACCACCCAGCAACTTATACACACAAATAGAAGGTGTCAGCACACCAGCATCAGACAACATTGTAGTTATGCTAAGAGAAGATTGCAGATTTTAAAACTGGGAATGCTATGCCACACTCACCCTTCTGACTACCATGCACTGGAATGGTTTCAGAGCATACCACTATATTTTAAGTACTTTCAGCTGAAAACCATCCACTTGCTTCCAATTGAATTTGTCACTAATTATTTAATTGCAAAGGTTCCGTTTTATTAGGCTGAATGCATAAACTGCATTTATATGATGATTATGAACTTAGACACAATCCATGCCTACCTGCACTTTGTATTGGTACTTCTCATTCTGTTTATGCTAAAAATTATATTTGAAATAATAATGTCAATGCTGTGGAAGATTTGCATGAGTCCGGAGCAAACTTAAGTATTTATTTTATTACCTGGGCATGTGCTATACTGGTAAATGAACTGAAACTCCATTACTGTCACTGACTGTACCCCAGGTATACTTTATCCTTACATGCACTGTAAGGAGCTCTATTAAAATGCTGTCTTAATTTGAGAACCGTATTACCAGAACCCCAGTACATGTACTTCAAATGTGTCTGTAAGTAACAGAGTTATTCTCAACTCATATATAGTCTGTATCTCAATTAATATTCTAAATATCTTTTTTCTGTGTCTTTCAAACAAGATTCAGGTTTCACACATGAAAGTTACGGGTTCCAGCTACACATCACCAAGTCATCAAGTCAAGCTTGCTACTTCACATACATCTGAATTAAACAAAAAATATTTAAAAGACTTGAAGTTGAAGTTCTAATAAAAAAGAAAGTACAAAGTCTAGATCTTGATCCAAACTTCTTTCAACATCAATAGTGAATGCAGACACAGTTTTACCTAGACCTGACCCATTTCCACCAACCTGCTTTAAACATAAGTGGCCAGCCTACTTGCTGTGAAAAAGAAAAATAAGGTCCCATCTATTAAGACTGTATGCTTATAACAGTGCCTGAAAATACAACCCTAACATGAGCTAGTACACAAGCTCTGCAAAGACTAAGATGGCATTCAGATGCAACCCCCAGAGTAGTCAAACCATAGGAACACCTTTCCAAAGTTTTTGGATCAAATCCTGCAACACACGTGTCCCACACCCACAATCATACACTTCAAAACTTATTTCACCGTCACAAAGGTATTATCCTAACAGCTGGCATCCCTGCAGCAACAACTGCAGCAGGAATACGCTGGGAGCAGGAGGAGTAGCATTAAGTACAGTACTAGTAGACAGGCTTGGAAGTAATGCACCTCACAGGACCCACAGCCCAAGGACTCCTGCCAAAGTCTTGCCTTTTGAACAAAGCCGAAACACACTCCGAGCCCCGAACAAGCCACAGGATAAAGGGGGAGAAAACCCACAGGCAGCATAGGTGGAGTTCTTCGTTTCCAAGAAGCCAAGCGCGTCCGCAGTGCTGAGACCTTGCCAGTACATTCCATTTCCCTTTCTGCCACTCTTGGTTTCTGCAGTGTATCATTTCCTGTATAACTTTTGCACAAAGTGGTCTTATCAGCCGGAAGTGCAAAATAAAGATTAAACCATGAGTCAGCAGATGACATAGACCGCGTCTTTCTTCCCCAAATGCACATGCCCTTCTGGGAAAGTGGGAGTTAGTATTTCCAATAGCTAAGTGACCACCAGCCCTTGAAGGGTATGTTTGTTCACGAGGTGAGGGTGAAACAGAAACCAAACAGGACACGCTCTAAAAGGCAGCCTGGAATCCGGATAAAGGAAGTTGAGTTGTTACCCACTTATCAGCCACTCTCTCCACATCAAAACCCACGTACTTTTTATTATGCGTTCTGTCTGCTGATGGAGGGGCTGGAATCAACAAACTTCTTTTAAAACCCAAAGATGCTTAATCTGTCTTCTTTCTGTGATCTTTGGACTAATGTACAAACCTGTACACAGTTGTAAAAAGCATTATACATATAGCTGTTTAGCCAGCCCCCTATTTAATGTTTTCAGTCAAGATGCCCAAGAATGAAGTTCTATTTTTCTAGAACAAACTATCCTCAAAGCAGAGATAGTTACTCTGTCAGCAACACCAAGCAAACAGTAAAATATTCAGTGAAACAATTTTCAAATTCCCACAGAAGATCCCATAGGAAACTGTTTCACTTCGCACAAATGACGGGTTTTGGAGGGCAGAGAAAAGGTTAGGACTATTAGACAATCCTCTCCCAGGGGCAGGGGGAAGTAAAACGACTCCTAGCCCAAGTTTCAAGCAAACAAGAAGTGGCTCTAATTCTTCTACTAATTTCATTATTTGTATTACAGGCTCAGCAACACAGGCAAAAAGGGGCAGGATATTTAAATTATTATTAAATATTCTATTTAATTATATATTTCTTCATATAATACATCATTGAATGTATTTCTTCATATAATACATCATTGAATGTATTTCTTCATATAATACATCATTGAATGTATTTCTTCATATAATACATCATTGAATGTATTTCTTCATATAATACATCATTGAATGTATTTCTTCATATAATACATCATTGAATGTATTTCTTCATATAATACATCATTGAATGTATTTCTTCATATAATACATCATTGAATGTATTTCTTCATATAATACATCATTGAATGTATTTCTTCATATAATACATCATTGAATGTATTTCTTCATATAATACATCATTGAATGTATTTCTTCATATAATACATCATTGAATGTATTTCTTCATATAATACATCATTGAATGTATTTCTTCATATAATACATCATTGAATGTATTTCTTCATATAATACATCATTGAATGTATTTCTTCATATAATACATCATTGAATGTATTTCTTCATATAATACATCATTGAATGTATTTCTTCATATAATACATCATTGAATGTATTTCTTCATATAATACATCATTGAATGTATTTCTTCATATAATACATCATTGAATGTATTTCTTCATATAATACATCATTGAATGTATTTAACTATTAAATATTATTTAAATATTTTTAATATATGGTCAGCACAGGCATTAAAAGGGGCAGGAACCACAGTGAAGACAATTACATAGTTGTTAATGGAAAAATACTGTCTAGTCTTTGACTACATTTTTAAAATCTAATTTATCTTCTTTTATTCAATGTACCTCCTCCCAGCATCCATTACTTATCGACAATATAAAGAAATAACAGAGATTTTAATTTGCTGTTTTAAAAATATTTAGTAATTTACATTCTCTAAACGACACATCTTTTCAGCAACTCTTCTACTCAGTACAATATTTAGACCTTTTTTAAAAAAAGAAAAAAGATCAGATTTTGTCATAGAAGCCAGAGAGCTGTCACTTTACTCCTGCAAGAACTACTTCCATGTATTACTAAAAAGCATGCAGCTGTAATGCTAGGATGTGTTACAACAGGTTGTGCACTAACTTCCTCTGGCTCCCTGTTTTTGGAGCAAGGGGCAAAAAGTTTCTACTTCTTTCTTCACGTGATGCGACTTGTAAAACAGCAAGTCCAGAGTCTTCAGCTGAATTACTTTCTTAATCAGAGTTCTTTGTTTGCACCTTCTTATAGCAGAAGATCAGATCCTGCTCATGTTGGAAAAATGCACGGAAACCTAGTAGAAGCTTCAGTGGCATTACTTGCTGCAAAAAGACAGCGTTTTATTTCAAAGTGCTGTAGAACTCATTAGAGAGTTTATACAGAGCCTGACTTGGCTTCCCTTGTATTTCTGAAAAGAACAAGGAGAACTAAGAAAAAAAACCCAAACAACTCTTCCATGTGTCTTCTTGGCATGGTAGAAAGAATTCAGAAAACCCACTTAAAAATGCGATCGTCTGCTAACTTCTGCTACATATCATATTGATACAGGTATCAATATGCAGTACATACATATATGTATCAAGTGCTAGAGGAAGGAGAGAGCACACTGGTGCTGAAAATACTTCAACATACTTAACGGGAACAGGTAGCTTTTTCCTGAAACTGCCTTAGACTCCATTACATCAGCCCAGCAATGACAAGGAGGACAATTCCAACTTGTTCTGGGAAGTAGCTTGTCTTGGATCCCAAGAGACAGAACAAAACACCTAGCCTGACAAACCTCCTCTAGGACCCCTGCCCATGCTGTCTGGCAGAGGCATTGCCCTTGCAAGAAAACCTGCCATATATAGGAGGGTTTTCTCTGGACAATGAGATACTTGTGTGCACCCTCCAGTTCAGCAGATGGTGGGACAGCAAGAGTGCCACATAAAGAGCAGGTGCTGGCTGCACCCCAGCTAAGCTAACAGCTGCCCATACCACTACCAGTCCGAAACACCTAGCTGTTCTCAGCAGGGCAGTTCATACTCGCCTTTAGAAGGACTTGACAACTTCTAACTTACTTGATAAGCCAAATCAAATCCACGAGTTGTGACCCTGAGCACCGAAGAGCAGATTGACTGCTCACTGAAAAGGAGACAGCAAGGCCAATGTATGCTTTACTGAAGGAGGGGAGGGCAGCAACAGTGACCCGAACAACAAAACCCCCACTGCTCAGTTATGCCAGAGAATGAAGAAATAACCTTATATTATCAATACTTGGCAGCTCCTTCCCAATGCTCAGCCCAGTTCAAACCAAGTACCCCATGTTCAGCCAGTTTCTACAAGGAACTGCAGCTTTTCCTCCTGCCCATCTAGCTCGTTGTGGTTCTGACAGCTTCTGGCAGACAAGGCCGATCCTCACTCTTGAAATCTCAATTACAAGGATTACAAAAGTAAAACAAAGGCAAAATTTTACCAGTTTTCTGGATTTGTACTCTGCCTTCTCAAACTGAAGGTACTAGATTTGAAAGGCTTAGGATAACTTCACTGTTGCTTCTCCAGGGGAAAATACCTGGTTTCCATATACATTAGAAACTGAATCCTGTGTTACAATCCAATTAAAATGACATAAATGTCTTTGTAAGCAAATACATACTTGCGAGAAAAGCTGAAGAACACAGCAAAGGTGCTTTCCTGCTTTTAGCAGAGATACACCAACAATTAAATTTGCCCTTTTAAAAAACACTTCTTCCCAATGCCTTTGCAACTGTTTTGACCTTTTAAAAACTGTACTCCTGAAAACAAATTTGAACACCACATTTTGCAAAAGGTTTATCTACACCTTCACTTAAGCACAGCTCCTCCTTGTTTACAAGAAACACCAACATGTACAGTCTCTGAAATGATCCCTGAATCCTCAAATCATGCAGTTTTAACAGGACTTGAGAAACAATGGTACATTTCTCATTTGCACTGCTGAATTTTACTTGTTCCTGTGTTTAGACGCATCTAAGGCTCCACAAAGTCACAAACTGCTGGCTCTTCCTTTAAGGCATGCCGGTCTCCTCACCATGCTGATTTGACTCACCAAGACTACAGAAAAAAATAACACCAAGTTGGCCAAGTTACTTGGTCAGGAAGCCGGAGAAACCTGGTGCACACCAGGGCTGGTACAAGCAGGATGCATCAAAATGTACACCCAGGTGTGGACAAATCCCTTCTGGTGTCAGCAAGCAGTTGGACTGAACCAGATGCATTATCAAAGATTATCTCTAAAACCACACAACTTAAAATATTAAGTGAAGTCAGGAAGGAACTGTAATTTGATGATTCAATCAAAACTCTGGCACAGATGGGATTACAAAACTATGAACTTCACTAAACCTATAGGATGAATACAGTGCTGGGAACCACAAAACTTGCCAGGATGGTGTTCATGAAGTTGTTTGGGTTTTTTTGTTTGTTTGTTTTCTAAATGCTATGAAAGAGAAGATTCTTAATTTTTCATGCTCTCTCAAACCTGAGAGCCTCTTAATCATCAAATTAAGACAAAACATTCAAAATAAAAAAATTATCCAAAAAACCAGCCATCAAGAGACAGAATGAATTCCCAGCCACCACAGTGGGTACTTCATTGTGGATCTTTGGGGGAGGTTTATCCACTTCACTTGTGCTATGGGCTATTTAAACTCCACACGTTGTCCCAGTAGGCATCAGGAGTGGGCAAAGAGCTCAGTCAGTATCATTACATGACACAGGCCAAGACCAGAAAAACACAGAACACCCTATAGACCAGTTTGGAGCGCTGACTAAGGCTTTGCAAACATGGGATATCCACGAAGATATAGTGACTAGTCTAGCTATTCAATTAGTTGGAAGTCCTCTTCTAAAAGGTCAAAAAGCTGGGGGAAACGGGAGGGGGGGTGTGTGTGTCCCTTTCATCATAAAACTCCTGTATAACTAACTCACTTTTTCCACAAAGACCATTCCCTTTCCTGACTTTTTGAACTGTCTTTAGAAAACAGGTGTTGTTTACAACAATAACAAACACACATCCGTATGGGTGTGTTGATACACACAAAGGCAGGATAACTGAAATCTCTTCCTATATTTAGATCTGTCTGGTCAGCTCTAATTGCATAATTTAATCAAAACCCTCTCCAATGGAAACACATCCATATTCATCACAGGCATCAAAGGAAACACCTTTACAAACTATATCCTTTTACAAACCAACACATGGTCCCACGCCACTTGTCCAATTGTTGAATTCCTCCTTTGGGAAGGGCACAGATTTTATTTCTTTTTATCAGCTGAAAAAAGCATTTCCCTCCAATTCATCAGCACAGGGTGGGAGTAACTTCCTTCACAGGTGAGATGGGGAAAGTTTACTGACATGTCACTTTGTCACTTTCAGGGATTTGGGGTGGTTTTCCTTTTTTTTTTTTTAGGTAGTTGTACATTTGCAGCGTAGAGGGAAACCTTTGAAAACAAAAATGCCCATCATCACTCAGGTGTCAAAATTTTTGAGTAAAGCTCATAAAATGCAAGATGCATTTTGTCTTCACAGAATGGCACAGCCCAGTATAGACTGCATGGAATTAGAAGGGGCTTTGTCAGAGTAGTGCTCCAATGGGGTATTTTTAAGGAGGGAACCCCATCAAATGCACTCCAGTTATGCTCAGCTTATGGCTTATGCAAGCCACTGCTTCTACAAGTGATTCCTTCTAACAAGAGCATGCACCAATACAGTTATATCAGCTGCATTAAACCACTTCTGAAGACTGTGACCCAGACCTCATTGATCAGAGATTAAGTAAAGATGTTAAGCTACAGCTCAAGATTCCCAGCTTTAAAGCAGAATGTTTCACCAAAGCCAGAGGCAACAAAAACTGAGAAGGAAAAATTACTTATTCACTAATAAAAGTGTTATTAGATCAAGCCTCAGTTAAGCAGAATAAACTGATGAAAAGTAAACCAAAAAAGGAACATCATTAAAATAGTAAAATCTTTTCACAGATTTGTCCCACACACACCTCTTACACAGTTGAAAAAAGAACAGCTGCTTCAATTTGCCAATACTGAACACATTACAGTGCATTTCATGAGATGCTTCAGTTTTTTTTAAAAGGATTCCTCTAACCTTCCCCTTTTTTGTCTTATTTGCAAAACTGAAGAGGTATTTTTTGCCTTTAAATGACCTTTAATATACTTTATTTTCATCATGTCTTTAAGAAGTCAGGAGGCAGAAGGAAAGGTCTACGTTAAATTTCGTGAAGTATCCTGCAATTCACAACTACCCTTCTGGACAAAGTGTTCAAAGATGATACAGCTTTCCAAGCCAAGTTTATACAACCCAGAAACAAACATCACGAATTGTCAGATTTCCACCGTCCAGTAAAACATTGTTTAATTATGCTATGCCATTAGTGGCCTCCTGAAAACCGGGACTAGACAGCAGATGACACAACACCCAGACTGCTCCTGCTTGTCAGGACAGTGAGCAGCAGCTGCACTACCACATTGCAGCAGATACTCCCTAGCAGTATCCTGGGATTTGTCAAGCGACCTGAACTCACCAGAGCCTTTACAAATGGAAGGAGCCAAGATCACAGTGCTTAGAGACTTCCCTTCAGCTTACACATAAGAAAATGAGACTCTTAAGATTACTATTTACAGGCAAGTACAAATTTACAGGGATCCTCCTGAGGTCAAGGAAACCTTGGGTTCGCGGTTACATCAGCAAACACAGATCTAGGTTGGTCAAGGCTTTTACTGGCATGTGAGGTACTAGCCTGAGTTTGCCCCCACTAAAACCTTGAACTGCCTTCACCTATACCCCAATGTAATCCTGACACAGGGTATAATTTCACCAATATTAAAAACCATGCTTGTGGAAGAATAAAGCTATTGACACACAACTACAAGAGCATTTACACAGTCTCTTACTTTCACAAATGTTTTCATCCAGAAAATTAACCAACAATTCTTGGTTCGACTGAAGACCGGGCACTAGGAGCACTAGCTTTCCCTTGAACCAGCAGGCACACTTGGCACAAAACAAGTATAGCACAAGTATTGCAGTTGGAGGCCACCAACCTTCTAGACAAGTCGATTCACCAACGAAATCTAAAAGCTCCGTTCGCAGAAGCCTTTTATCCACAGACTGACTGCAACTGAATTGGTCATCAGTGTAATTTTTTCCTGCCATACCTAAGCCTGTAAAGCCTTGTTGGCAGGAGTACTGTCATGGAGAGCACTGGGCTGCAGCTCAGGAGATACAACTGTTTTCCTTCAGGCAAGCCGCTTGTTCACATCAAGCTGAGTGGACAACAAAACTCTGGAAGGCGACTGATGGAGAGGCAAGCATTAGATAAAGAAAGCCAGAGGGGTAACCACCAGCACAAGATGTTTGCTGGCAGGATGGCACCAAGCCAGGTCTGAGACCACGTGCCATTACCCCAAGCAACAACTCCACCCCATGGAGGACGTGGGCAGTAAGTCACTTGGCCAGAGGCAGCTTGCCCTGAGCGAGAACTGATGACCACTGCAGCGAGGGGCCCAAAGGCAGCGGGGCTGAGAGCGGGGCACGTGCCAGTGCTATCGCACTCATCGCAGCCAAGGAAAGTGCCTCCTAACTACCGCTGACAGGAAATGGCCGAGCACAGACCCAAAAGTTGCAGACACACCTTCTGCCTTCTAGAAGCAGAGAACCAGGGCACCCCCGTATGTGAGGATTCCGAGAGATCCAAAACACTGTGGGATGAGGCAAAAGAAGCCGCCACAGCCCTGCGCCAGAACATCTGCAGAATCTCATGTCAAACTGTTTGCTCATGTTCCCGAGATCAAGGCTTTGAAGGGTTTTGTACAAAGGCTTCAGACCACAGATAGGAACTGATTGTTTGTACAGCACTTGGCAATCGCGTAGGTTGAAAGGAAGTGGGAGATAACCTCCTACATTGCTTACCAGGAATACAACATGAGAAAATGGCTGTAACCTATCTATCTGATCCCCTGGTCATCTGTAAGGTTTCTATGCTTCTGGAAGAGGAATTGAGCAGCATAAAGAATTACTCAGTGCCTCCTCCTTATCTGTGAGATTTTTTTATTAACAGAGCCTATATGATTCCTCATATGGAATTAAGGCAACTTACTATTCATTCCACCATAATTTTCCAAGACCAGACCAAGTTTCAAAACTCAGGTTTTGCAAAGTTGCAGTAATGCAACCTTAAAGCTGAGACACCAAAACACAGCGTTTCCCGAATGCCACATGCCCTGCCAGGTCAGCAGCAGGCTAGCTAGAACATCGATAACATTTTTCAATTTTTCGACTGCTGCCTGCTACTGAACAGGCATGGATGTCCTAGCGCAGAGGCCAGGAGGACTCCAAGCCCCAAATATGTCATGAAGTGAGACTGCAAGGATGAACTTTCAGGACTTGCAGCTTTCCAAGACTGCTTACTTCTTGGCTGAAAGCTAGTGCACAAAAAAGAACAGAGATATTTCAGACTCCTTGTTTTTAAGATGACAACCTAGATGCCTTTAATTCTGGGGCTGAAACCAGTACTCCCCGGTTCCTGAGATAACAAGCCTTTAGGTTCAAACACCCTGGCTACTGGCTGGCCTGGAAGATCAAGAGCCCTCATGTACCAAGTCAGGGAAGGCAAGAAGCTAGGCAAAGGTGTGATGGAAACCTCCCTGTACTGAGAAATACAAGACTTCATTCAGCCAAAGCAGCCTGCCACCAGTGCTCCTGGTTCTCAATTGCTCCCAGTTCACAAACCACAGGAGATGCATCAGGGCTGACCATGAGCAAGAGTCATAGCTGATAAACTAGCGGGGACAAGGGCAAAGGGAACAGTTATCCCATCAACTGCAGTAAATAGCCCTGGAGTGTTTATGCCCGTTGTGTTAGATGAAGTTTTCTGCACAGAACAAAATTTCAAAGAAGCCTATAGCCAAGCCAGAGGAAAAAAAACAAAACAAAACAAAGAAAAACTACAGTAGGGTTCCCAAGTGTCTGGATAGTTCCTTAGCACAGCAGAAGGCTACAGGGGAATTCAGCGAGAACCTCGCCCCAACACTACTACTAAAAAAAATAACCAAAGACTGCATTTTAAATTTGCAGATAGTCTAACTCCTTGAAGTTAAGAAATATATTACAAAGCTGCAGTGTTTGAAGATCTTAAATAACTAGCAGTAACAAAAAAAGGTAAGGGTTTTAAAACACATTTACCAAATGCTGTTGAAAGAAGTGATTTCTGCATTTGAGTAAAGTGCATTGAAAGCCAAAAATCTGAAGTGACTTGTGCAGTGGTGCAGAACCCAGGAAAGCTACAAGCAGTGCATTGGCTTACAGCTCGTATCATCTCCAGGTGTCCTAGTTGTCTTCACTGGCAGTGGTTTCTGGTAATGCCAGCCCACTTTTTCAGAAGGGTTTTTAATGGATTTAATATTTAGCTTCTCTCTAGTTTCTTGATAATGCTGCTAACAGTACCTGGTCTGCCAGCTGTTTCAAATTACTTAATCCACTAAAGAGGAAAAGAAAGTTTCTCCTACTAAGAAGTTAAACTTGGAGACATTCTTTTCCCCATGAGGAAAACCATTTGTCCCCTCTCAGACAGAACATGCAGTAGATGTGCTCTGCTCATACGGTTGCATTAAACTGGAAAAACATTTTTAAGACAGCTTGCAGTTTTTGCCAGCAAAACAGCACTTGACCAGAAGAGCTTGTTTAAGCGTTCCTCATCGTCCATCCTTCCTCATCCCCATAAAATATGCTGTATCATTAATCACTGTCGGGTTGCTGCCAATACAACTACACTGGGGCTTTGTGACTGACGTAACTGTTGGCAGTCTAACCTCACCGTGTTAATCACCAACATAAGTATCTGGGAAAAAACCCTGTAAATTAGACCTTTCCTTGGCAAGCATATTAAGGAAGTCTTCATCTGGGAGTACTACAGCACTCATTTATGACTGGTTACCTCCAACAGCTGCCTTGGGCCAGCAAGGTCACAGGTCCACCAACAGACAGGCAGCTCTAACAGCTTGCTCCCACCCAAAGAGAAAAGGTTTTTCTTTACTCCTTTGGGTCAGCTTTGGTACTCCCAATTTAATTTTCCCCCTGCTTACACTCTGTCAGCCAAGTCACCTTCCTAATCTGGCAAAAACAACAACAAAAATGTTCTGCAGAGCAGCTGGATCAGTTTAGAGCAGGATGAGCACCAGTCACACAGCCAGTGTGTGCGAAGAAACCTGTGGCTGGGGTTGAGAAGAGCCAAACTGTTAGAGAGTTCTCTCCGTGTAGTGGACCTGCCACACCCGCACCCCCACCCCCATTTAAAACAATATCCAGCACAAAGATGAGCTTGCACTCAGACAGTACTTCAGTCAGTTTACAAAACCCCGTCTCAACCCGAGAGCAATGAACTCTGCCTCAGCTGGTGCTGAGTAACCCAACACTCCAGCAGGCACTTTAACTCCCACCTCCTACCACTGTCTTCCTCGCTAGGTAACTAGACAGCAAGCTTCAGGGAAGAGTGATTTCATACCCACCCATCCAAAAATACCACATGCCACAGAATTTTAGGCCGAGAGTATTTATAAAATCTTTTCCAGATGAAATCTAATACGACACATTACAGAAACTGCAATGTCTTTATTAACTTAAAAACGTAAGATAATGTAAAAGGCTTTTTTTTTTTTTTTCCTTTGGCTACTACACATGAGGGGAAGCACTTAACACTGACACTAGCTAGCATGAATAATAAAGGACCTGTTATTAAGTATGCCAGGCTGTAAAATGAGCAGCAGGCAAAAATGCAAAACAGGAAACTATAATAGCAGAGATGGCAATTTATACATATGCCAGATTTTCCAAAACATTCAGCAAGTTCAAAATTCACATTTTTCCAAATAGTATAGTTCATCACTGCATTCACCAGGTAATTAGCAGAACAGGAGCAAAGACATAAGCAATGTCTGTCTATCTAGCTATCTCCTCAGCGATAAAAAGGCAGAATTGTCCGACAACAACAGGAAAGACCAAGAGACTGTGTAAAGGGAGAAGAAACTCTGGTCCTGAACGTTGGAGATTTACAGTGAGACCTCAATAAAGCCACACATCTCTGTCTTGCTCATCCCTCCCTGTTCAGGGAAGCACACACTTTAGATGTGTTCCTTGAATTTGAAATTAAACTAGTGTAATCACATTACGCATTTAACAATCCCGGAGGCAATCTAGGTGGCCCTGTTTTAGTAGGGGGTTGCACCAGATGACCTCCAGACACTCCTTCCAATCTCAACCATCCTGTGATTCTCTGAAGTTCTCAAAACAGCCACCTGCTTATTGTTTGAAAACAAGAATTTGGTCAACATCAGAAAAGCAGCTGGCTCAGGAAAACTGGATAGAACTCTGGTTGCCTCAGCACAAATACAAAATCACACCAAGTAGATAGAGACCGAGCTCTATGTGATGTGCGTAGCCACAGTGACAACACAACTGTTTTTTAAAGTAATATGGCATTTTCACCAGAAGTCAGACTCAATGGATTCAGTGATATTAATCAAAAAAATCATACATTTCAACACAGGACAGAAGATCTGTCCAGAATTCTGGAAAGAACAGACTCTCGTGAATTATGATGAAAATCTCCATCAGATCACTGTGCTTCCCTGATTTTGACCACTTCACCAAGTCCTGTTTAAAATGGCCTGTGACCTTACTGTACTTCTGAGAAATTCAAATACAAACCAGGGAGAGCCGAAGGCAAAGCAGAGAAAATCATTATAAGAAATAATTCCTCTCCAAATTTTACATAACTTCTAGAATATTTTCAAAGCATCCAGAAGTCTCTTGAGTTGCCTCACTCCTCTTTCCTTCACTGCTTGTACCCTTCAAGTCTGGCTTCATTCCATTAAAATACAAGTCATCTGTTCTCATCACTGTCACCTTGCTTCACATACAGCTCTGGTAAGGAGCCACTTTTCTACCCCTCTTTTTCCACTGCTTGTGGGCTACTGAAATACTCCGTTCTACAGCGGTTCACATACCATGCTCATCACTATAGCACCAGATACCTTAAGCAACCATGCCTAACCCTTGTCATGTTCATGTACTGTTTGTCTCCCAGCCCATCTGAAAAGGCAAGATGGATTGACTCATTTTAATATACATGAAGTAAGGTCAATGGGGGGGAACCCAAACCACCATACCACAAAAACCAACCAAACCAAAAAAAACCCCATGAGATCAGGTCAGTACAACAAGTTAAGAGAGAAAGTCCTCCCTAGGTTAAAATTAAACCAAACCAAATCTGCCTTCCCCAAAGTACATTTCAGTCAGGAAACTACAACAGTGGTAAAAACATGTCAAATTTCACAGTGGAGCATTTAGACATCAAGAGAAAGACCTTCCATCAAACAGAACTGTGTTTTATTGATGAGCCAGTTTCAGTAACTTTTCAGTATCCATAGGCAGAATCTACACTCCTAAGCAGGTGGTTGTGGTCTAACTTGAAAATAACTTTCTTGTTTCACACAACACAACTCAGAAATCCCTGGGAAAAAAGGCAACTGGCCAACAGTGAGCACAGGTGTACTGCGAAGGTTTTGGTCCTACCAAAACATTAGCAGAGTTTGTTTTGCAACATCTGGGGAGGGCTAGAAAGGAGAAGAAAGAGTTAAAAAACAACAAACAACAAAAAATCCAACCCATTCACTTTTTCTATTCTTCAGCTTCATAATTTACAGGGACACCACAGATAATTCAATCATCAGGTGAAACAGGAGGAGATGGCAGTTCCACACCACCTCTCTTTCACACACACTTCCAAATTTTTCTTGGAGAAAACTGGAGAGCCCTCTTTTCCACTGCCTCAGGAAATACAGCTCATTACAAGCCACATATTTGTCCCTCAACATGGCAGCTGAATGAAAGTCCTTAATAGTAAAAGAAATGCAAGACAGCAAGGACATTGCATTAATTCCTCCCACGTCAACATTCACATGAAACCTGACAGAGGTGATATATAAGGGTAGAATAAAGTCAAATATGCAACTCATTCATAGCACATGACCAAAGAGCAGATGTTTCCTCCTCCTAACACCCTAGAAACATTTAGGTGGAAACCACAATTTGTTGCAACATGATTGTCCAGTTATTTACTTCATCTTCACGCAAAACTGATTTAATGCTTTTAAGCATTTAAGCAGCATTTAAGTATTTATATATAGTTACTACATACACATACCTTGATAAATTTACAGGCTCCTCTCAACTATATATAGGTTAAGTCTACCTTTATCTGATCCAAATGATTTAACTTTCAACAGCAGTGAATGTTAATTTAGCCATTCATATGTGCACATGCACACACAGCATACCTATCAAGTGTGAATAACCCCACATATATACCAGCGTAAGAACAGGGTATCTTTAAGAGTCTCATGCCCTGATTTCATCACACTAAATCAAACAATGCTGCTATTACTGTCAATGCTTTAAAATGCTTGAAATCAGAATTCTCGAATGAATTCTAAGAAAAATATCATCAGTAAATCAGTCTTTCATGTAAGCACAGAAGAATGAGATACTAATTCCCAATATTGAACAAAGTGAGGAAGAAAAGCAAGCAAAAGTATGATCAACTATGGTCACCGCGTGCCCCAAAACTCTGGGCATAAAGGCTTCTCTGAATTCATAAAAAACCTTCTGACCTGCTACATAAGCATTTGTTCTGTGCGCACACATGCTTTTTTTACTTTCATCTACCTAGATGAGTTTTTAAACCCATACATTAGTCTAGCAATCTCTGTAGAAGAAAGCTCATAATGCTGTAAATCCTGAAATCCAGCTTCCACTCATGCATGAAATCTGTGCTAAGAAGATATGTTTTCAGGTTCCCCTTTAACAACAGTTCTGAGTACTGAAAGAATGTCCATCAGCCAAAGCTGGAGGGCAGACGTGATTCTTACACCCGTGCTGGGACCGGAGCAAGGAGACAGTGAAAACTTGTGATTCTGTCTATAATCACTTCAGCATTGCAAAATTTCTTTAATGGGGATCTTATTTCCAAGTTACCCAATATTGGATTGATAGTCCACAGATCACTTCGATGTGGATTGGCATTTTAATGACAAAAACTTGCAAGTTAAAGACTCCTGAATACCATTAAGTACTATAATTCAGACTGTCTATACTGGCTTATTCAAACAGTGTCATCTGCTGCCATGCTGGGTAAAGCATTCCCTTTATAAGCACAGAAATCTGAAATAATACTTCAGAAATCACTGGTGAACCACATTAATGATTTGCTTACATGCCAAGTCAACATAATAGTTGCCTTTGGATGACATTGCTTTGAACAGTGCCTAAATATAATGGCTTATATAAAGGCATGTTTAAAAATAATTTGTTTTCCTCCTTGCACTCTAGACTTCGTCTGTGCAGGCTAAGGAAATGGTGAGGGAAGAACAAAATGAGAATGACTGGTGGCATCTATTCTAGTATCACTTTCCCAGGTGGATACCCCATATTGAAGTAAGTGTGACAGAGTCCAGTACAATCACAGAGCTAGATTAGAATGAATGCATTGTGCAAGTGTCCAAAACTGCTGTTAAAGCTTCAACTCTCCATCTAAACTCAGCTCTTACACAGCCTCCCAAGACACAGCACTTACAAGAACTCACAACTGAGTGAAGGAATCCGTATGTGTTGAAAACCCTTTGTAACTTAGTGACAGCCCAACCCAGCACTGCGGTCACACAGCCGTGCGACACTTCCACCATAGCAATCCCAGTGCCACATTACCCAATACGCACCCTCTCCCTAAAAATAACCTACAGGAAAAAACAGACCAATCTACACAACTCAGTAGAGTTCAGCCTTACAGGCACTGAATACTTGACCCCACACCGCCTAATCAGAAGTAGTGTGCTCCATCTTTGTTCCTATTCAGCTATGAGGCACCTCCAAAGCCAACACACGCATGCATAAAACTAAAGTGGGGCGAGATTCTGTACGATCTCAGTTCAATCTAGAAAATGCTTTATGTTCCTTGAAATTAGCCTGTTCATTGTATGAAACGTTTGGCTTCTCTATCCCCTTAAATAACAAAGATGCCCCCCACTCAAATCCACACAAAACCAAAAAGCCTCTGTAATGCAAATGAACACTTGTCAGAGGAGGAGGATAGGGATATCTGTGGCAGCCAAGAGTGTCCTCCTCCTCACCTCTGACCCACCCTTGGCAAAGACATCACAAAAGGCTCAATCTAACAGTTTCTCTGCTTATTTTGAATCCTGAAGAATCATAGAATGGTTTGGGTTGGAAGGGACCTTAAACATCATCTAGTTCCAACCCCTCTGCCATGGGCAGGGACACCCTCCAGTAGACCTGGTTGCTCAAAGCCTCATCCAGCCTGGCCTTGAAGACAGCCGGGGATGGGGCATCCACAACTCCTCTGGGCAACCTGTTCCAGTGCCTCACCACCCTCTCTGTGAAGAATTTTTTCTGATATCCAATCTAAATCTACCTGCTTTTAATTTAAACCTGTTACCCATCAGGAATAGCAACATTCTAATGGAAATAGTTATACAACAGCCTGCGGAGATACAATTCTATCCATTAAAAGTATCAATTTAAAATAACTTTGTTCCCATTCCAAACAAAACCCCCTGCTCTAGCATAAAAATCCTCTATGCTGTTCACCATGGCTCAAGCAAAACAGCTGGAGAAGCACAAGATGCCTACATAGATAAGCCTTTATGTCACCAGCATTTCAAGCCACGCTTGCCAACCTAGTATGTATGTTTTAAACTCGAATTTTCTGTTTGGTGAACTTCTAGGAACTGCATATCATCTTTATTAACACTTGTACGCATTCAGATTTTTGAGATACTGCTATACACAGAAGAAAATCCAGTGGAAGGATACTAGTCTACAGCTACTAGAGGGAAACAAGTGTAGTTATTATGGGCAGAACAGACCTTTCCCCACACTGAAAGCACAAATGGGCGAGTTTGTCATCAAAACCTAAAACGGAAATTTAAAACAAACAAACAAGCCAAACAGAAAAAACTGTAAGTAGAATCACTTCATTAACCATAAAGCAATGTGCAAAATCTGATTTTCATTTTCACAGATTTTATGTTTCTCTCTTTGATAAGGCAGTTTCATTTATTCATCTGCACTGGCACAGCAGAAGAGAGCTCCATATCCACGTTTCATAAGACACTGCACCCAAAAGCAAGCTTTAATTCTTTTATCTGCCACTCAGAAAGCACCATAGCTAAAGTACATCCTGTTGAGATGCAACTGAACCTGGAGACTAATGGATCTCTCACCACTAGTGACCATTTATTTTCCCTGCTTCTCTCTTCTGACTAAAAATAAGAGCTGTATCTTTCTTGGCTGAGAAAAGCTCAGGAGATGCATTGCAGAGCTCACACCAATTCAGGTATGAAGAGTTGGCTCAGGCACTAACACATGCAAAATCCTCAAATCACCCAGCAGCACGCTGACTGGTAGGAAGAAGAAAAATGGAGTTTTAGCAGGATTTTCCTGAAACACTTCATAGGGATTTTATCAACAGAAACAGCAAGACCGAAGATGTTTACTACATAATAAATGCTTTGCTACCTGCAGCATGCTACTTTCTGCTACTTAGAGCAGAAACATGTATCTGAAGCCACAGCTGCCTTCACTAAGTAGAACGACATATGACAACCCATATTCAAAATTACAGTCTCTGTTCTCAAATAAGTTTAGCCATATAGTTCAAGATACGACTAAGATGCTCTGTCTTTTACAAGAACTCAAATCTGCAGCAACATTTCCACAGGCAATTACAAACTTTAGTAGGATAAAAATATTAGGGAAAAAAATCCCAAATAATTGGCTTGTCTGCCTGTCACTTTGATATCTGACAGAACAGTCTGCAGGTAAAGACTAGCTGATTTTGAGGCTTGAGAAATGTTATATAGAATTCTGAGATATTAACTCGCAACCAACTCCCTGCACACACTTCCAAGCTGCACATCCCTTTATCTATTTCCGTTGCTAAGGACTGCAAGAAGGAGTTAACCTAAACTGGTTCAGCATTTACTCTTCACAGTGCCACAAGCTTTAATTTCAACTACTGTTTGCATAACTTAAATAATTAACATGGTGCTCTCTTTATTTGAGTCTTAAACTACCCATATCTGAAGCACAATGGGACATGTCACAGACACTTGCTTTGCTGCCCTCATAATATGGTTAAATTATGATGACTGAACTAGTGGGCTCACATCATAGACTTTCACAGGTTGACCCCGTGTCATCCTTATGTATCATTTTGCACCAGTTCAGTGCTGTAAATCAATTCAAGATCTCCAGCAGGTTGAAAAGGCTGGTAATGATGCTTTCTCTGCAGTCTCTGGGGACTCCACATTATACACAACTTACATTATTTATAAAGCTGAGATGATGCCTCCATTAGGCTTGTAAAACTACTCAAATGAGCTTTTATTTTACACACACAACTTGGGCTTCATAGAGCAGAACACTGGTTATACATAATTTGCAGTACATTCATTTTCAATTTAAAAAAAAAAGTCACAACCCCTTCTTTTTTTTTTAAGTTTAAATCATTATACCAAACAATGAAACTCAATCTCAATAATTTCCCAGTATTCAGAATCACAAGCAGTACTTTTATTAACCTTTGTATTGCTTTTCTTTACGTTCATCTCCTTACTTTGTGTTCAGACTACAGAGGAAAAGCAAACACTAAACTCATCAGCTTTCAAACACTGGATTTGATAGTTAATATTTATACAGGAATATCTCCATCTGTTTATACAGTCATTTTTCTCAAATGTATTGGATCATCACATCTTCAAGGGCACACAAAAAGGCAAGTTGAATAGGACAGAGATGAGTAGGAAAAAATGTATTTGATTACATACCCAATGGTTGATGGGGTCAAAACTGAAGCAAGGACAAATCCCTACCCTTAGGTAATTCAATCACACCTTGAACTGATCCTCTTCAGTAGCTGTGAAAGTTGGAAGTCTTCTGGATCACCCAAATCACGGGAAATTTCTCTCAAGTGTCTACTTACAGTATGAGGTGAATTGCAAGATTTCATCCCTAAGACCAGAGCAAGAACCTCAGAAGGGCTAAATACCTTTCATTTTCTTACTGATGCTTTTTCAGTCACAGTAAAGAAGCGAGCACACAAAACCTGCACTAAAATCCACAGAGAACTTCTCAAAACCTTCATAGCACTGCTCTCTGCTTCAATGGAAAAATAGAAGTATTAATCAGTTGCAACTAAACCACAGCTCCCATAATTCAGCAGAGTAATTACTGATAAGCAAAAGAAAAAATTAAGTCAACATTAACACCTCAGGCTCCCTCACATGATTTGCTCCTATTGTCTGACAGGACAAGGTGCAGACAGCTAGCCAGATGAAGACTGGCAGAGTCACAGACACCCTCCTGCAAGGAAAAGTGGCCTCCCTAGCTTCAGTTTTCAGTCTTGTTCTTGAATGCTGCTTAAAAACATTTATAACTACTGGGGGAGCGGGCTGGGGAATGAAACAAAGTTTTCTCTCCTTTACTTCTCTGTGTGCAAAGAGAACCATCACCAATGACATGTCTGAAACACAGCTTTTTCCCAAGCATGTGAGTTTCAAGATGCCGTATCTTTAAGCATCGACATCCGCTAAACACGGACATGTTTCACGAAATTATCTTTTCCATCTGCTTGTATCCCCAAACACACGTCTACTTTTACTCCTCCCCACCTGGATCTAACAATACTTGTCCTCCCACACACAAAACTGTTACCTTTTCACATGCAGTAAACGTCATTTTTTTTTAGAACACACCAAAATAATGATTATTTTTCAGAATAAGCTGTAATTATTCAGATACCGTAAAAGCAAACTCTAAGGTCAGGCCACGTATCTTCTTCAGATTGGTCTACTAACAAAAGAGCAAGCACAGCAACCCTTCCTCACTCAGAACTCCTACTGACTTCAGTTTATAAAAAAATAAAGGTCAGGATTTGGCCCAGATCCTTTCGAATGCATGACTGAGTATTTCCACACCAGTAAATTTTAATAAAGTTTCAAGATCTATATTCAGGATAAGATTATTTGGCTGTAGAGCCCGAGTGGAGGGAGAATATCTCATGAATCCAGAACTCCTAACAGGGAGGAGAGAAAAAAAAATTAAGTGAACTTTCCTTGACCTCTAAGCAGAGATTTGTCATTAAAGGGAAGGGGAAAAAAAAGAAAAAGGCAGGGAAGGGGGCTGCGGAAAGAAAGGGAGAGGGGGAAAAACAACAAAAAGAAGAGACGTTAAACGGACAGGGATGCGGATGGGCCGAGGCAGGGGGTGAAGAGCTTTTCCTCCGCAAAAAACAAAGGAGGGCACTTGCCCCCGCCGGCCGGGCTCCGCCGCGTCCCCCCGCGGGGCGCACAATGGGGCCGAGGCCGGGCGGCGCTGGCCGAGGGGAAGGGCTCTCCCTCCCGCCGGGCCCGACGCGGCACCTACCCGCAAACTTCGAGCCGGGAGCAGCGGGCGGGGAAGTGGCCCCGGGTCTCCCTCGGGCTGCCGGAGGGACGCCATCATGCCGGGAAGGGGACGAGAGGAGGAACGCAGCGCTGCGCTCCCTGCGCGGGGCGGAGGAGCCTCTCACCCACGGCGCGAGGCCCCCCTGCCCCGGGGACCACCCGGGGGAGCGGGGTCAGGAGGGAGGAGGGAGGGCGGCGGGGCGGCTCCGGTACAGCCGCCCAGCGGGGAGAGGCGAGGGGACGCGAAGTTGTTACCGGCTGCCGGGCGGCGATAGCGGAGGAGGGGAACCGGGGCAGCCGCGGGACTCCGCTCCGCTGCGCTCCCGCTGCCTCCGCGCCTGGATTGATCTGGTCTCGCTGGCGTCAGGCAGTCGGAGCCGCCCAGCCGCCGCTCGCCCCGCTGCCAGCGCCGCTCGCCGACACACACACTCACGCACCGGCCCGGCAAGGGATCCTCTCCAAATTACCGGCCCCGCTAGGAGCGCGGCGAGTCACTTGGGTGGCTTTATTCCTCATCCCGGTGCCTTCGCCCCGAGGGTCCAGCTTGGTTCACTCCGCGGCCCTCGGAGGTGGCGGAGGTTTGAAAGGCTCTTGCTTATCCGCGCGAGCGCGGCTGAGATGCTCCGGCAGCTGGGGCTTTAAGGGAAGCGCCCAATGCCGTGAGACTGGCGATGGAAGTTAATTCCTGAAACACTTTGAACTGGATTTCATCCTGCCTCTTGCTTACAAGTGATTCACTCCTCGATTTAGTCTAGTCTTAATACTGAACTAATTGCTAATAATAAGCTCACTCATCTCCAGGTCCTGCACCTGCGAACCTCATCCCGGCTGTACCTACTGCAGTTACGTCCAATTTATGCAAGTAAACCTATTAAAGCGCATGAGGCTTCTTGTGCAATCAGACATATATAGTAATGAAGTCTCACCCCTTCGGCCCTCTTGAAATGAATTTGAACTCTATTTGAGTCTGCAAGCATCTGCTTGAAAGTGGATCTGCCTGGAAGTTTACAGCCCACTTGAGGAATGGTCAGTCTCTCTTGGCTACTGTGTCCACAGGAATCTGTACAGTGCTCCGGTGAGCATAGCGCAAGCAGGATTGAGCTGAACCTGATTCTTTAACAAATCCTTTGGTGTTTACTCTGTCATCATTCCTGGAAGGAGATATGAAGTAACAAGTGCAAGATGTTTCTACATGAGAGAATATTATGATACACCTATGCAGGCATAATTACATCTCTATACTTATGCTAGTGAATTTTCATGTGCACATGAAGTTCAAGGTGTGGTATTAACCTCATTTTAAAACCCAGCAAAACCGAGGCACAGAGAAGTTAAGGCCCTGAGAGTTTCACCACGTGAACAGTTGTCCTGGATGTACTCACCTGCTCACCCAGCTGCATGACAGGTCTGAAGACACAAAACTTCAATGGCTTGCCCAAAGTCACAGAAGGAGCATGGCAGCAGCAATAAAAAATACCCAGTTTTACGGCTGTGAGGTTATCGACACTTCTTCCTAACTTCATAATCTAAAAATTCATCCATTTCTTTGTCAGGTAAATGCTACATTAATTGCCAGCGGGTAACTTGTACTACGTTGGTTGGTTAGCGTGCTACAACAGAGGTGTAGCGAGGAACTCCTACACAGCATGATGCAACAGTATTGATGGAGGAAGCCTGGAATAAAATTAGCATTTTACTGCTTAAGTTTTGAACCTTCAGTGATTTGAGATGAGTGAACTTTGATAATCAGCTTTAACTTGCATTTTGTGGTTGTACTGCACACAATCACCGTCAGCACATCAACTTTTTAGGTGCAATCACGCACGGATACATTGCAGCACTGGGCTGCAGATATAACGGGTAAAGGCTTATCCAAGACAAATTACAATGGCTTCAAATTTTGCCAGCGTAATGAAGATATTTGCAAGTGAGGTACAGAAGAAACATAAAACTGCCACCGGTTTTTGTAGTGTGGTAGTGCTTGAATTAGGGCCAAGTGTCCTAGGTCAGGAGTGGTGGATGCAGTAATATCTGCCCAAAGAGCTTGGCAGCCTCGGTGATCCAGCCTCAGAGAAAGACATGGAAAAGGCCTTACAATGTGCTCGAGGTCTGCTTGGCTCAGCTCGGGTCTGCAGGCTGACCTGGCAGGACTGGGGCAGGCAGCAAGCTCCATCCGCTGGATCCTCCTTGCTGGGGTATCTATTCAGTGCATGATTAACACTAAGCAGATATGACAAGAAGATAATTAGGGAGGCACTGCAGCTTGTCAGGTGTCTTGTTAGGACCACATTTTTACTGCTTTTGTTGTTGTTAGGGTTGGCTGGTTGGTTTGCTTTGGTATGAGAGAATCAAATTATTTTCTATTTACACTGAGGCTTGGGGAGGATCACATTAATATGCTCCTTTCCCTAAAAAGGGCTATAAAACAGCCTAGAGTGGCCTTTTGCTGATGTTTAATAACCAGAGCGGTTGCTCTGGAGAGAGCTGGTTAGAACTGGCTTCAGCCAGATGGGTTGCATGAGAAGGCCAAAGGGAAAGCAGAAACAGTGTGCCATGGTCAAAGCTGCCACAAGGCTTCCCTGGCTGGGCTGTTTTGGTACGCAGGGGAGACAAAATCTCACATCTGCCCACTTTTAGTATGTTCAACTCATAGCTGACTGTCCAAATGCATTACTCTGTGGATAAGCAGTATCAGCACCGTCTTACTTGTACATTCACCGGTTCTAATTCCATCAGCTACCTTTAATAGACCCTAATTAAACATCATTAGCATCTGCCTAGCTTTTCTGAATAACATGAGGAACCTGAGAAAAGGAGAGCAGAGAGGCATGTACACCTGGGTGTCTGGCTTGATGCTACTCCTACAACAGTGTTCCTCCTCTGCACTGTACTGCTACCTCAAGAGGTGACAGAGAACTTCTTTTTGTTTGTTTCCTCTCTTCACTCTGCAGCTATATGATCATTCAGACTGATGCAAGGAAAACAGACCATGAGGCTGGGGCAGTGAAGAAAGAGAAAAACCATCCCTTCTGTAAATAGCCCGACTTTTCATCAGATTAGGTGTACAATCCAATGACACCATCAGTCGTAAGGCCTGTGAACCCGAATTCTAATGGAGCTGGGGCACTTAGGCAGATAAACTTCTAGTAAGATTCTCAAAGGAAACTTTAATCTCATCAACACTTGTTAACATCACACCAAGCACCCACCTAATCACCTTTAAAATCTGTGTCTCAGAAACAGCTTATCAGAAGGCAGAGTGCTAAAAGATACTCATAATGCCTCATATTTTATACACTTATATTATGCAACAAATGTTTAAGAATTACTACTGCTGATACTCTACTACTACTATGAGCTTTCAATCTTCCTCTAAAATCAGAGTTTATATGCAGATTATGATTTAGTATTTCTTGTTAACCTCAGGCAGGCTTCATCTGTCTTATTCTTCATAGAAACACAGAATCATAGAATGGTTAGGGTTGGAAGGGACCTTAAAGATCATCTAGTTCCAACACCCCTGCCATGGGCAGGGACACCCTCCACTAGGCCAGGTTACTCAAAGCCTCATCCAGCCTGGCCTTGAAGACAGCCAAGGATGGGGCACCCACAGCTTCTCTGGGCAACCTGTGCCAGTGCCTCACCACCCTCTCCAGGAAGAATTTCTTCCTGATATCTCATCTAAATCTCCCTGCTTTCAGTTTAAACCCATTACCCCTACAGGCCCTTGTAAAAAGTCCCCCCCAGCTTCCTTGTAGGCCCCCTTCAGGTACTGGAAGGCTGCTATAAGGTCTCCCCAGAGCCTTCTCTTCTCAAGGCTGAACAAGCCCAATTCTCTCAGCCTTTCTTCATAGGAGAGGTGCTCCAGCCCTCTGATCATCTTCGTGGCCTCCTCTGGACTCGTTCCAACCGGTCAATATCCTTCTTAAGCTGAGGGCTCCACAGCTGGACACAGTACTCCATGTGGGGTCTCACGAGAGCAGAGTAGAGGGGGAGAATCCCCTCCCTCGACCTGCTGGCCATGCTTCTCCTCATACAGCCCAGGATCTGGTTGGCTTTCTGGGTTGAAGAGGTTCCAGGGTTAAAGAGTGCCTTCTGGAGACAGTTTAACTCCAAACTCACTAATTTTGCTTCACCTTTAGGTACACCAGGTTTCTGCCAGAAAGTAGAGTTTCACGCATAATTAAATTGTATCAAACACATAACTTATTATTTACATTAAAATCACTGGAGTAATTTTCTTTTTAGCCATTACCATGTTGCCCTAGCGTGGGAAAATACCAACAGTATTTTCAGAGAGAAGAGGCAGTTCTGTCAAGAAGAACAATAGCTTTCTAAGCACACTTGATCTCATTATTCACTTCTTTCCTAGGCTGGCTAGAAAAATTTATCAGCCTCTACCCTTCATGGCTTGTCTGCTTCTTCTTTGAATAGGTGAGGTATTAAATAAGCCTCCCACCTCAGCATTATTAAAATAGGATACGCAGGCTGTTTAGCAACTACACAAATCTGTTTGGGAAAGGTGCCTCAGGCAGAAGACAGCATGTGGGAGAAGGTATGGAGTATTTTTAAGAGGTCATCATAACTGTGCAGAGTTATGGTTTGCCAAACCTGGATACAAGGACCTGTCTAGCCACAGCAGGTCAGAGTTCATAGCTGATTTCCAGTGTTGAGAAAGGCACTTGGGTTTGAGCTAGTTTGAACACTCAGCCTTGCACCACCGCAGAAATGGTACAGTGGCATGGGCCGGCTGAACTGTGGCCTCCAGAGACAGGCTGAACGGGGCAGCAAGATGACAGCAGCAGAGCTGCTCACCCAGCACTTTGTCCCCGTTAAAGGGGGCCCAGTGGCCCTCTTGTCCACCCTTTTTATTGCCCACCTGTGCTGCTGAGTGCTCTGCACCCATCACCAGCACTTTAATGGGAATGCAGAATTATCGTCGTGGTGGTACCTCGAGCTGCTTAAGGAGGCTGGTGCTTGTGGGAACTGTTCTGGTGCCACCCTTACAAAAGTGATTTCTGCATCCCCCAGTAGAAGCCAAAGTAAGCTGGTTTATGCCAGAAGTTGATCTGTCCTCATCCTTGAATGCCAAGATCCAATTTTGCCTCACTGAAGAGAAGCTTTGAGCTTGCACTGTGTAGGTTACACACAAACAAAGAGGAACTAACTGGTGAAAGGCCTTGGAGACAGAAGTTGTGACATGAGGGGTCTCTATACTCCTGCTTTGGTGTGTCCGGCCATGTTCTAGAATGAACCCTTCATGAGTTTGTAGAGCCAAATGTCTACTTGGGACCTGCCTTAGTTTCCTGACTCACTCTGATATGCAAAAGAACAAAGAACCCGTTTCACTCTTAGAAGTTCTTCCTGAAGTGTGCCACCATAATTAAGTGAGATTCATATAGAATAAATGTGGAACTGATAATTTTACAAGGTTATTATTACATGTATTTGCCTCTGTTACATTAAATAAGGCTTCTGCCGTAAATCTATCTGCAGATGCCAGAAAGGTCTTTGATCAGATTGAGTAGTCATTCATCTTTTCCACCCTTGAGATGATGGGATTCAGACTAAAATTCATTACTTTCCCAAGATTAATGTGCCCAGCTGAAGCTGCCGAGATCTTTATTAAAAGTTAGGAATCCAGAGGGTTTAAGCCGAAACAAAGGACTAAGCAGGGCACTCCCTTATCTCCTTTATTGGTTGTTTTCTCTATAGACTCTGGTGTAAGGATTTTGCTGCAGCAATATTACACTGCTGGTAAGAAGGGAGGTTGCACTCTGTTCTGATGGCTGATCACATGCTGCCACGATGCACAGTATTTCTGCCCACTGTACTGCACCAGTATTGTACTCCCTGGCACGTGGAAGTCTCCCTTTGGATCTTGCCTGCGTCCATCGAGATGCTTTTGAAGGTAGTTTCACTTTCTCTGGCTATCACCTCGGTAAGAGACAATGGACTTCATGTAACCAAACATCACTTGTGCTTCTAAAAGTAAATTTCTCTTCAGTAACTCAGCTTAAAAAGATTTACATAACTGGAATAACCTAGCTCTATTACTGTGTTCTTGGAAGACACTGCTAAGATTAATCTTATCTCCCATTTTAATTACTGTTTTCAAGTTCTTACAGTCCTTGTCCCAGTTACATCTTGTTGCAAAAACCACCAGAGAATGATGATACATTAAAATTTATTGAGACAGGTGGCAGATATAAAATTAAAGCTAATAACTATAAGAAAAGAAATCAAAGGTGGTTTGGCAATTCTGAGCTCTTACTGCTTGGTCACTCAGTTGCACTGGCAGTACAGCCAGTGCACTAATGACTGGTGCTGAGAGAGTGACTGTGTGTCAGGTCTTTTCACACAGGGCGAGGAGTGCCATGGTTGTGCAGTTGCACTAGCCTCTGCGGACTAAATCCCAGTTCTTGGGATAGAACTGGACTGTGGTGATGGATGAAGGCTGGGCAAACCATGGCAATTTTCTGGATCCAGGGCTCTCCTTTATACCCAAGAACAACTAAATTACACCCTTGGAAGACTAACAGAGTCACACATATTGCATTGTACTTCCACATTTTGATTACATTTTGTGACAAAATACTCAGCCCATTATATATATAATGATTAAAAACATTAAAGAAAAAGGCACCATGTCTTATTTTTTATTCCCCATATAAATGGTACTTATCTGGAGTAATTTAGAAACCTCTTTTCAATTCTTCTGAACTGATGCAAGTCTAAGTCACACTGCCCGAGTTCAGTGTCACTCTTGGCTGTGTGTGTCAGCAAGAAAGCAGTCCCACCCTTCCTCCTCCCTAACAACGGCTGATCATCCCTAACCCCATGTCACCCACCCCCTTTGTGCTGGCACAGTTGTTGGTGCAGCTGCAAACTGAACAGGCCTAGGGAACTGATCTGGCTGGACAAAACAAATGTTTTCAGGGGCTCATTTTTAATTTGGATCGGTTCCCTGATACAGTGCATTGCGTGGTTGACCAAATCCTTGTGCTGATCCTGTGCAAGGGCAGGACTGAGGTGGGAAGAAGAGCAAAAACTTATCTTTTTGATAGTGGTGTTGGCTTCAGCCAGTTTGAAGTGATTATGCAACTGCGGTGGCCTTAGTGAGCTCTTATTCTAACCAAGGAAAAATACTTTCATTTTGAGCACAACTGCAAACATCATTTTAGAAGAACTACGCTGAGCATAGAAGCAGGGCTCACTTGTGAATAACAGAAGGCTAGGAGAAAGCATGATAGGACTGAAGATTTAAGTGAGCTGGTGTGATCACTGCATATTAGAAAAGTCAGCTGTTGGGCACTGCATTATATGGTGAAAAGCAAAGACCTTGTTGCCTTTCTGCTGTTCATGAACCAACAGAGGCTAAATGATTGCAAGGATCCCAACCAAAGTTATATCAGTTGACTCTTCAAAAGGCAGAATTGTGCTTAGGTGGCTTAAAGAAGCCGATACCTGGGCACCGGGTATGCCTGGATTCCCATAGGTTTTTTTGTTTCCTGTATTCTCCAGTTCTAGAATTTTCCTTTGCTTGGGGTGTGGAAGAAACTGAAATCTGGAGAGTAAGTAAATAAATATATAGTTAGTCATCCCAACACAATGGGTTCTTAGTGAGTTCTCAATAACAGATAGCGCTGACATGTACATGTATTGTGTTAGTTTCCATTTGCACTTCCAGGAGGAAATTACCATGTAGGTATCAAACATCCTGGCAGTCACAGAGTGTTGAAAAAGGTTGCTCACACGACAAGAGCATTTAGACCAATTTTAAACTCCCCTATTTTCTTGCTTGACCAAAAATAGCTGAATTTTTCACAAACAAGTTTGAGCAGCTTTAAAAGCAACTCTCTCTACACTTAACATACCGTTGTACAAACTGCATCTGTAAATCCTCACTATAAGTAAAAATTGGGGGGAAAAAAATTAAGTTAAACCCATAAAAGTTGTGACTGATAAAAATTAGTGTTGCTGGTATAACTTTAATTAAGTATTCAGTTTGGGTGCATCCTAGTAACCGTCTTTAAATGTGTGCTCTTATATGTTCCTTCTTAAAGACCCCTGTCTTAGTGAACAGAACAAAGAGTGGTGAAATAATGGAGGGTGATTTTGTTTTGTCCCCAGGTTCAGCTAGCCATTATGAAAACTGGTTTTGCAATACTTACTTGCAAAACTGAGACTCAACTGAGGCTCGCTTACAGCTCATAACTCATCTCTTGACACAAAATTAATCTTTCCTTTCCCTGCCAAATTTCATCTTTCTTCCTGAGTGGACAGGAACACTAGAGCCTCTCAAAAAAAGTTCTCTAATATTCAGCCCTGGCAAATCAATTTAGTTATTCTTTATCCTGTTTTCAGAAACACTTGAACAGTTTCACTGACATTTTCTACACATATTCTGCCTGAAGCACACACAGTGGACAATTAATGTTTGATGAAGTTCTAAACACATAAAATCAATAAAGTCTCAAAGTAGGAAGTACTACGCAACCTGGATTACAAGGGATGATCTCAGTCCACTAATAATATAGTTTAAAGTACTAAAGCATGCAACATGTATCCAGAGATTCTGCTGTTGTCAGAGATGTCAGAGAGAAGGGAAAGGACTACATGGCTTACCAACACTTAGGAAAACAGTTTTCAAAATACCACAGTCAATGGCTCTTTAAAATGAGTGAAGGAAAATAACCTCAACACAATGCAAAATTAAGGCACACATTTGCCTTTTCAGACAATTAGGTATGAAGCAGGTTTCAGCTTAAAGCATTGTATCTGGATGTCTAAAAGTATCATCCTACAGAGAAGGATCAGATGCTCACTGTGGACATCACCACAGAAGGCCCCGGAAAACTGCAAATAGCAAGAGATAGCAATGCTGCCCCACTCATGCTGAAAACCTGCAACCTGCAAGTGGCCTTGCAGTCAGTGCACAGTCAACCATGCTCTGCAAAGTCCAGTATGTGAACCCTATGGCTTGGAGCTGCTCACGTGCCTGAGGCCTTCTGCACCTAGAAGACAGCACTGACGGACTGTATCGCCCTGGTTAAGCAAAGCACACACTTGTCAGAGCGTGATCAGATGGAGAACTACAATTTATGGATCTGCAGTTAGGCAGGCTTGTACTGTGATCTCATCAAATCTTTAACAAAATAGGCCAAGCTTGGTCAGTGTTCAGATGAGATACACTCCAAGGAAAACACTATAAGAAACAGTTTAGGATTCGGAATTAGAATTCAGCTGACAAAACTGCTAAAGCACTGTCCCAGTTTTAGGCTGGATTCCCAGATGTCTGAGGTACCCAAAACAGGTCCCTGGCCTGTCATGTAGAAAGGGGATTGTACTGTTGGGACCATATTTCTTATGTTTCAGATAAGAAATAAAACGACCGTTATGCCTTGTGATTAATGAAATAAATCATTCTTGTCTTTGCTTGCAGACATGGCATTTTCAGAGGCAGTGTAAATGGAGAAAGGGAATTTGTTTGGTTTCTGTGGTCGTGGTACAACCTGCTAGCCCTCTTTCTGCAAAATCCCATTTTACGGCTTTTCAATAGTAGGGCACCAAAAGCAAGTAATTTAAATTCCATTAAGACTGCAAATGTCTTGAGAACCTTCTTGCAAGACACATGCAAAATAAATCAAAGTATATAATCTATTGCTTTACAGATACATTCCTTTTCCTTTACATTCACATTTTCCATCTATTCATACTCCCACTTACCAACCTTTGCCTCAGTTAATTTCCCCAGATGCTGTTTTAATGTGGTTTCATGCTTATGTTGATTTTAAGCTCCTTGGTTCAAATCCCGTATCTTTTTTCTTTGCCTGCATGTAGATTTTTATGTGTATCTGTCATCCTCCAAAAAATATGCAAATTTTTATCTCCAAAAAATTAAAGACAATGACAACAAGGTTTCTTGGGAAATTAGTCAGAATGTAACTAATCAAACTGAAATTTAGCCATGACACCAAAATGATACCACTGACTCAAGAGGAAAATGCTTGTGAGGACTCTGGTAATTGCAAGTGGTCAGGACTCTGCTGTTCTATCTCCCTCACAGTGTAACACCTCCTGCATGCTGTGTGGTGCAGGATGCTGCACAGTGAACACTAAGGACAAAATGAATTTATACACCTCGCATTCTCACTATGATTGTATTGCTCAGAGGTATCAGCCTATCAGTCTACAAAAGAATTAATTTCTAGATTTATTTTTTAGGTTGAAAGGCATCCACACATTATGTGCTTGCTTTGTTTTGATTTTTGTTTTTTCTTTGCCTTATGGTCATTCATCTTTGACGAAAGTGAATCAGAGAAGCAGTGTTTGCCTTATCGTTGATTTGTGGTGTATAATCATGTTAAAGACAGATCACTGGTCTCCTCCTTACTACAGTGCCATTTATAACACACAATTATCCCTGCATGGTGCCGTTGTCACGATATAGTGATTATAAACGCTTGTTATCAGTGTGGAGCCAGCTAAATGTCATGTGTTTCTCTTTAAAGCTGATTTGATTTTCCAGAGCTGTCTGTCATCCTTGAGGTTTTCTTTAGTGCAGCTCAGTTCTCAATCCACACACAAGTGAGGTCCTTCAGTGTGAAGGGTGTGGGGCAGAATCTGCGTACTGCTCCCACCTACTCCAGGTAAGGAGTACCATCCAGAAAAAAGAGCAGCATGTCTACACTGGGAAATCTCCAGCTGTTGCCCTGCACTGAAAGGAAGCCCCACTAATGGCAGTGACAAATGTGCCAATGACAAAATAAAGGGGAAGGAGGGTTTGAATACAGTGGCATTGTCGACAAAATGGAAACGTACTAAAACACTCCAGTTGGTTTTAAAATGAGCTGGAGAAGATGTAAAGAGGTCTAAGTCTTAATGACCTCAGTTCCACAATATGCCACTAATTAACCTTATGATGAATAAATGGGAAGAAAATAAGGACTGACAGTCTAGGTCAGTCAGTGGTTTGACAAGCCCTTTTCTAGCCTTGGCAAGGGGGGGCCTTGGAAGCCTGTATGTGGTGATTTTTGATTGTGTCCACATTGTCTTTTAATAGTAATCAGGACTGGAATTGCATTGTGTTATACACTATATAAACATACTCTGAAATACTGCACTTGCTCTTTGATCCTGTAAAGCATGGGAAGAGCAACTCCTCCCCAGCCGATATTTGTGCAGCTCCTTCTGATGGGCATGCACATGCCTTCATTTTTCTGAGCCAAGCATCTCCCTGACTCCACTGTCCTAACCCAGTAAGCCCCACATTTGTTTCTCCTCTGTCTCTTTCTGCAGCTTACATTGTGCCTATGCTCTATGATTATTTTTCTCTTCCGTGTATTTACATTCCTGGTCTCACCCCTGATGTTTTGTCTCTCTCTCTCCTTCCCACATAATGAAGATCTCATTAATTTTTTCAAAGGAGTATCTTATTTACCCCATTTACATTTTAAATGTGTAAAAAACTGAAAATCCAATGGCCTTGGGTTCCCCATTCCTGAACTGAACAAGGAAAATGTGACCTTAATCTATCAATATACTGCCTGTGTGTTGAGTGTGCTGGAGGACCCAAAATACCTGTTGGAGGATGCCTGCTCTGCTCTGGTAGAAGCAGATAACCATTAGAGTGCAGCATAATGATCTGCTCACCCACCGTCCTACCGGTGAGAAACAGAAATGGCTGAAAGCAGCTTTAACCCTGTTAGTAACTGTTCCTGAGAACAGCAGTCTGGCCACCTCTATAACTTTAATAGCATGCATGTCGAGAGGCAAAGAACATCATCCTCTCCATTTTTTTCTGCAAGTTAATATTTCTTCTTAGACCGCTACACATATATACAGCTTGATGAAGAAAGATTTCTGGAAGCCTTGAATATTTTATCACTCCCAATTGCCTCATTCCTCCTTAAAATCCATCATGCTTCCACAGACCCCATAGGATCTGTACTTTGCGGATTCCTGGGTTTGTTACACATTTCTGTATCCAGACCGATTGCACAGAACCCCAATTCAGCCTAACATATGTCATAAGCAGTCAGTCAACACTGAGAAACGGCTCTGAAACTCTATCAGTTTGCTGAGAAGGTTGTTGCACACAGCTCCCACAGCGCCAAGCCATCCGGAATTGTTTCGTATTCTTCTTGCTAGGATTTGCCATTTGTCTCTGTGCTGTGGAGGGGTGTGTGTCTTCTCTGCCTTTCAAAATTCATCAGCTCAGTTGCTACCAAGAACACAAGTGCTTCAGAAAGGACATTAGGAGCACTCTAAGTCATTACATCACTGAGCATCTGGCAAATGTTATATCAATGTCCTTCCATTAATAAAAGGAATGGCTAAACATCACAAATCTAGACCGCTCACCCACATATATTATCAAGGTACACAAGCTATCAAGAAGAAAGTGCCCTGCAGGTATGCAGGTGTTGCTTATGCAGGGGTGGGACACAGCTCAGCAACATTTAGGAAAGGAGGCCAAGGCTTTTAAAGGGACCATGCTCCTCTTACAGTGAAACAAAACCCATTAGTTACTACTTGAGGTTTTTTTCATTAAAGGGATTGCCATAAACAGGAATGCCATAGTTCTCTTCACATCATTGGTCTTTATTTCATTCATGGTAAGTACTTTAATCACCAGGTACGCCTTTACCAAGCAGTGGGTAGCTAGGAGGTTCAGCTCTGCCATCAGGCTGGGCCAGCGGAGTGTGTGTTACACAGCTTTCCTCCCAGCACCATTTAGATTAGCACTGTGTTTCCCCCCCTCACATTTTATTAATGATTAGAACAAATGCCAGCCTACTCCTCACCTGTTGGGCATGCACACAGAAGCACACATGCAGCAAACACCTTGATGACAGAACTTCTGCCTCTATTGTAAGGAAAGTGATGTTAGCCTTCCAGCATTAGCATGTATGCAAGTAGACTCAGTTATGCACTGCTACCAGCAGTTCTTGTGAACCTAGAGCCATGCTTTCAGCAAGGCAGGCAAGATAAAATCTTTCCTCTTTCTTCAATAACATGACTAATAAATGTAGAAATTCCCTTCTCCTCTCTCCCTTTGCCAACATCTGTCTTATCTTTGGTTCTTCCTTAGACATAATGTCAGACATGAAAGACATGTCTATACCATGAACAGGCAACCCGAATTCTGGCACGACATCCATGGCACACTGCAGTTTAGTCCTGGAGCTGAACCTTAAGATCTGGCATCTACAAAAGACGGTAACTGGAATTTCTGCTGCCGACTCTCTGCTAGCCTAGTGAGATACTGCGCCTGGGGTTAGCATGCTCCATCTTGTGAAGGCAACACCAGGCTCCACTTCGGATTTCTTTCCAAAGCAGGTGCACAGCTGACAAAACGCAGCAAGCATTTATGAACTTGGTTCGCTGCTAAACACTATATCCAACAAGTTAAGGGAGACCATCCTGAAGCCTTACTGGAATTTTGGCAGCGTTTCTGAGAGATCATCTGCAAATTACTGGAGATGGGTATTACATGTATGCTGCAGGCAATAAATAAGAGTGATTTTAAGTGGCGGTATATATTGACAAAGTAACACGGCTAAGAATAGAATAGAACCACTGGCATAAGCTGTAGAGACACACTAATAAAACTGAGAAGGACCTAGGGAGTGTCTTAAAAGTATATCTAATAGCAAAAAACCTGGTTTAAACAACAAAGTCCATAGAATGCAAAAGACTGCTACCATACAAAACCCACTTGCTTAACTTACTAGTATATTGTATCCAAAGATCAAAGTAACTATACCTTAACTTCAGCACCCAAAATACTCCCAAAGTGCTGGACGTGCATCACAGCTACGTTTCAGCCTCATATCAGAGTGAGACAAACATATTCATCAGGCTCCTGCTTTGTCTTTCACTACAGGGAGAAAAACACAGGCTCATTAGCTGAGAGAGAACTGGGACATTCTTTGGCCAGCCCCTGGTCTATAAGGCTGGGAGACCAAATGCACCATTGTCATTCAAGCCATTTTACTTTAGCAACTTTTATTTACTATTTGCTTAATGCCACATGACAGCTTTCTATCAAGGGAATATTTAAAAGTTAAACTAACTAAAGCTGGTGTTTCTTAACATCTGACTGTAATTCTACTTCTGACTCTAATGCCCAGAGAAGCTGTGGATGCCCCATCCCTGGATGTGTTCAAGGCCAGGCTGGATGAGGCTTCGAGCAACCTGGTCTAGTGGAGGGTGTCCCTGCCCATGGCAGGGGGGTTGGAACTAGATGATCTTTAAGGTCCCTTCCAGCCCAAACCGTTCTGTGATTCTACAATTCTATGAATTGCTGAGTATCTCAATTTTTCTCAATCTTTTTTCAAGATAATTTAGAGCTTTCTCAGGGGTAAAATTTTTCATTAAATACTTTAGTTTTGTGTATTGATGACCCAAACAAAAATAACCAAACTCCCTGGATTATAAAAGATAACAGTTCATTTGTATTTTTTCCCCAAATCTGAATTTTGCAAAAGCAAGCTTTTTTTTTTTTTTTTTTTAATTTTCATTGCAAGTGTTTACAAGGGAAAAAATCCTCTTGCACTGCCTTATATGCAAACACTGAACCTTTGTGCATATGGTGAAAACCTGCAGGCAAAATTGCTAAGCAGCAGAAATAAAATAGCTATTTCCCAAACCAGGCATGAACACCACAGTACTGTGTGTTGTGAAACAAGTCATGATCACGGGCCAATACTGAGATTCTTCAGCAAGGAACCTGGTGTTTCTGTTCCATGTGATGGAACAGTTAGGACATATGTTTCACAGACAAGTGCAAACATTTCTGTTTACCTGCCCATATTCTCAAACCAGAAGGCTATGGGTCAGTTCTGTCATGAAAATTGTCTCCACATGAGGATATGCTTGATATCACTGCATTTCAGCACAGCTTTCTAGTTTTTGCTAGAAAAAAAACTAAGCAGAGCTGGCTCGCGCTTGTTGATCCTGTAGCGCAGCAATAGGAACCATGCTATTGTGTCTTATTCTTGCTTGCCCTTGAGTGAAACAAAAAAAGTATTGGGATTTTTTTACCAGGGAATGGTCTTGGGATATTGAACTGGAAAATACTGAGGCTGGGGCTTGCCTGTAAAGCTCTCTGCTCTTCAGTATATTTACTCCAGCCTGTGAGGAAGATGCCTACCCTGAACTCACACAAACTGGAGTTCTCTTTGAGCAGGCATCATTATTTTTTAATGGGAAGTGGAGGAAGAGATGCTACTGCTGCTGCTATCCTCGTGACCTGCAACATCTCTGCTTGTTAGAGGTTTTATACAGGATGCTGCCTCAAATTCTCCTTCAGCCCCTCCTGATCCCAGCAGAAGAATTGCCTGATGACAAGGGAGAAGCCCACACACAGTCAAACACCGCTCTGCCGTAGAGGATTTTTGGCATCACTTGCATGAAGTGAGTTGCAGATTATGTACGGTGCTCTCAGGTTTATACTTAGATTTAGGTCTGACTGCTTTAGTGATCTCTGCCTTATTGAGATGTAGAGCAAAATGCTTATTAAAGAAAGGAAGAAATCTCACCTCACAACTCATACGATATCAGAAGCAGCTTGCAAGAATATTAACACAGAAAAATGTGGGTGATAACAGAAGGGAAGGAACTTCTCAATTCTTCTGAATTTCTCTTGTTTCGTGATTTTAGATCGGCATTATCACAATGAAAGTTAGATAGTAGAATTTAGTCCTGAACAAACACTCCTCACTTAGATAAAGACTAAATATCCACCCAAGAAATGTATTTTTCTCAAGGCATAATTCATTTGTATGAAATGATAGCAGGGACAACTGTAGTGTTGGTACCATTCTTAGCCTGCAACTCTTTTCCAAACCTGAATGAATTCCTTTCCATATGAATTTCCCTTGCTCTGTTCTCAGAGTCAGTAAGATTTGCTGGGATACTGTCCTAATGTGATAGATTCCTTTGGCATTGGAGAATGTGTATGTCAGGCAGTCTCTTGAAAGTATAGCTAAACAATATTATTTTGTGCAGATGACAATTTGCTCCTGGTCCTGCTCCAAGCTGGCCTGAAGCCCTTTAGCTTTATTAGCAAGGTGCTGAGCTGAAACAAGGAAGAACTGCTGAAAGTGCCACATTTGGGCAGGTCTGTAACTTTGTTGGCTGGTTGACGGCAAAAAGGCATACGCCTGCAGTGTAGCATGCCATGTTTGAAGCCTTCCCAATGAAGGCCAGCTGCTTGCTCTTTTTCAGCATCCACTGATGTTTGGAAAAAGTGAAAAGATGCCCACTAAACGCAGAGGGATGCTAGAAGAGGCTTTAAGACTTCTGAATGGCCTTCGCTAACCTAGAATCTTTCAAAATATACTTAAATTAAAACTAATGTTCTCCTTTATGGGAAAGGCAGTTGTTCAAGCTAAATGAGGTAAGTTTATAGTTTAAAACAGCTTTTAAAACTGCATTGTTACCCAACCCACCTCAAATTTTAAAGCATTAAGGCAACCACATTACCATACATTGAATGACAGGTAGCTAATGCCAATTGACTCTAAAGCAGCACTTTACTTTGTACTATCTGTTTATATTATACAGAGTTCAACTTGTGGTTCTACCAAACCTGGTATCATGGTTGGGTGGGAATTTGGTAAGAGTTTTAGAAAGCTCAAAGGGAGGGGGAAAAAGACATGAACATTCAGAATTTGGCCAATGACAAAAGCAGACTAGAGCTTTTTGCTGTTGAAAAGACCCAAGGACTGTATTGCCCTTCTGAGCAGAAGTAACAAGATGAAGGTAGAGAAGCAACTGTTTGTGCAAATTCTCATAGGTGTGAGATATCACAAAGCCTTGAAATCCTGCTGTCTTGAGACTTTTTTAACCTACTGTTGCTTTTGTCTGTGAATTAAGACTATTCCCCTTGCCCAGGAAATGCAAATACTAGGATCTGAATGCTTTACAACTTTATGCTAGAAGAGGCCACAGATGGGGAAGCAGTTTGATCAATGTGGGAGGGATCAGCCCAAAATAACAGTAAGATATATTATACCATCAAAAAATGGCATGTCTGGAGGGAAAGTTTTGAGCATAAATTAATACTGACCTTAGCCAGAATAACTTGCTCTTTTCGACATCTGCAGCTGTGTAGTTACTAGGGAGTTATCTGGCTTCATATGCTTTTCCATATCTGTCTACTAAATCAGAGATAGAAATACAAAAATCTAGCACAAAGGGACATTATTATGGATTTATGACACTCCCTGAGGGACTTGGGGTCTTTAAATTAACAAAGATATTACAATGGGACACAGGTACGATATTTTTTTGGTTACAGGTATAATAGTGGTCTAACGTTGTGCCTGTTCCATTGTGCAATGGAAAAACGCTGTTTTCCTCGGATGAGCTCTCTAAAACTTCCAAACATGGGTAAACAGAACTACAGTATATGAGACAATACGTTTGGCATACACGCATGAAACTTCAAGGTTCTGGGATGAGCAAAATGAATAAACTAAATTCATATTAATTGCCTTACAACACCATGTGTGAGCGAAAGCAACAGCAGGAATGGTTTGTGAGAGGACAGACTCAGACAGTATTTCCATAATTCTTCATAGTTTTCAACATCACTAGTGACTTCCAAAGAATAAACTGTGAAGCCTTAATAGAAATGGGCATGACAAGGTTATTCCACACGAGTAGCAACATTTTTCAGCATGCAGCATGTGAGCTAGTGAAATGAGTGGTGTGTTGTATTGCCCCTGCCTGCATCATCTCAAGTTATGTTACAGTCCAGTCTAAATGACAAGGTGATGAAATCGCATAGGTGCAACATGCCCTTATTTCAGCAGCAGGCATGACACAAAATACTGAAATCCCTAAATCAGAAGTCTTGAATAATACAGATCTAAATCTTTGTGTGTCAGTGGAATATTTGTATGTTTTTGACCCACGCCTGCAAAATATGGGAGTTGTTCTTAAATTATGTTCTGAGCTTGTATAAAAAAACTCAACCAAATCAAAATGCAATTGCTTTTGACCTCATTTTGAACAGTTGAACTTTTAATTTATAAAAATTTTGCTTTTTTAACATCTTTCTAGTATCAAACTGCATTTTAGGTTAAACAAAAGGTGACATTTCTAATGGGCAGTGCAAATTGATGTGATTTTAATAGAATCATAAAATCATAGAATGGTTTGGCTTGGAAGGGACCTTAAAAATTATCTAGTTCCAAGCCCCCTGGAACTTGAATGTAGAGATTTAAGGACACAAAGGCAGAAATACATAACCAAAATCAAACAAACATGTATGCATGTACAGACATAAACAAAAAAAGTCAACTTTGATTATGAGTTATAAAATGAAGTTGCCTTTTTTTGTTTGTGTCAGTGCATAGGCATGTCTGTCATTAGTCAAGGTGAAGAAATTCCATGCAATTCTCTCTGGAGAGCCACCAATATAACTTGCGCTTTACAGCAAGCAAATAATGTTTTCATACAGGAAAAAGAATAGAGAAGGGGATTGTAGACACAAGCCAAACAAAAGTGGTGATGGTGACAGATGTGAAAGGTAATAGAGATACTCCTTATGAGGCAGAAAACTATTTTCTATTGAATTTCTTTTCTGCTGGATTAGCATAATGGAGCAGCTCAGACAAATGTCAACACTCATGCAAAAGAAGGATTTCAGCAGCAAAATTGATGACTGAAAAAAGGAGCCTTAAATACTGTCTGATAAGCCAGAAGGCCACCACTCAGAAGCAATAGTGGTCTCAGTCATGTGTCAAATATTCAGGTTCAGAGTGACCCAGGCCAAAGCTCAGGAGAAATTTGCTTGGCCCACAAAATAACATCTGAGTGGACAGTCTAAGGACACTGGGAAACAGAGGCAGGCAAGCACACTACCGCTGAGAACATACAAAACTTCAGTCGGGATCAGACCACTCTACAGGGCAGTGAAATAATCAGGAGCTGGTACAAACAGTAACTTCTAAGTGCATCCTGGCACCTTACTTGGCAAGCAATGCTCAGCATTGCTCCACGCTGATGTTAAGGATGAGGTCTGCTCGTGGAATGAATACTTTGGATTAGGGCTTGCCCCAAGTTTTGACGGGCTTATAATTCTCATTTGGTGATATCTATAGTTCTGACTCTCATAAAATATATCTTTAAATTACCCTGAACTCATCTAGTCTGTGATTCCAAGAGTTAATTTGAAAACATAAGCATTCAATTAACGGAGCAGAGTACGTAGAGAAAGGAAACATGATTACTGCAGAAAAAAAATTATAAATCTAAAGTGAACTTAATTTTTAAAATTAATTTTCTTCACCCTTTTACTTGACCCTTCTTTTTTTCTCTATGAACACTGAAGTTGCTCTTGTATACATGCATACAAATTGTAAATTTCAGTGTCCTGCAGGAATGGCAGCAGAAGCCCAAATTAGTTTCACATCCAAGGACAGGCATGACAGAAAAAAATACCCACACCTTAAAATAGTATGCCTGGCCAAAAGCAGTCAAATAAACATTGGCATAAAACAAATAACAAAAAGAGCTTTACACATGCACATAAAATGTTGTCAAAAAATCATCAGTGTCAGATAAAAGAAGCCAACAAAACACACAAACAGAAAAAGGCTGCTGTAGTTGGTCTCATTTTTATGGTGAACTCTTCACTGAATTGCAGTAAAGAGGTTGTAATGTGGCAGAGTAAGGTTTTTTTCCCAACCGTTAATAGAAAAGTAGTTATCCTAAATACTTGTAAACAAGGCCATGGCTGGCACAAGGCTTAGCTGAACACGGTGTTTGGAGGCAGGCTCAGTGTATCTGCTTCTGCTTGCACCTTCCGCGCCACTGCTTATCCTCCTTCTGACTGCAGCCCACTGAGACATCCCTGCAGGTTACAGCCATAAGGTGTCTTATTCCTCCTCCAACCCCATCACCTCATTCCTACACTCTGCTGCCTCCTCAATCATGTCATGACAACCCTTTGTGGGGTAGCTTATCAGGACTATTTTTAAGAAAACATGTGATTGTGTACTCAGCCCTGCAGCCGATGCGTGGGCTACATTCCATCACCAGTCCAGCTTTTCCATTTTTCCCTCCATGCTCCTTAGTCTTGTGTATTCTAAAATTCAAGCTTTTAAACTTCAGCCATTACAGCCAAGACTAAAACACATCCAACAATCTCTTAATATCTACAAAGTTCTTTCAAGTAAATCCAGCATTTCTTGAGGAGTTAAATCTGGTTGTTTTGTGATGATTTGGAACTGAAAACAGACAGCCTGGGTAACTGAAACATAAAAATGCAAAATTGACAGCGAATCCAGCTGAATTTTTGGCATCATATTGTATTTGTCTCAGCACTAATAGCAGTTATTATGTTTTAAAACAAATATCTAGCAACCAAACAGGTCAGATATCTTTCAAAAAGTGAAAGCTGGTGTATTTTTTTCCACTTGTTTGACAAGGTAATTCATTTACACACTCCTTACTAAATCACCGGGTGATTTTAATAGAAGGAGAAATCTGGGATTGCCTGAGATGGGTAAAACTGAGTCAAGTTACCCTTTGGAAGAAGTCAGCAAACAGAATGTGAAACAGAGAAATCCACTGCCTGTCCTCTTGGAGCTTCATGCAAATATGCTCTGGAAACTGGGTATGTCTCATTTTCTAGGGCTCAACCACAGTATCAGGCCTCCAGGAATGTACTTTCACTAACATCTTAAGCAGCCACTGCTGCTGACAAAACACCCTACAGTCTTTCCCTCCACTTCCATTCCCCACTCCTTCCTGCCCCCTTGCCACTCATCTGTAAAGCTGATCTTGGTTTTGCTGGTTTGGCTTTGACGCCTGCTGCAGTTCATCAGCTGGCTGCACAAATGCCGGTGCTGGCACAAGGAGGGAGGTGATGGGGAAGCAAAAAACAAAAACCAGGGGACACTGCAGCAGGGTTGGCTCTGGGTGCAGCTAGAAGAGGCAGCTGAGCCAATTTAATAGCTTACTGCTGCCAAAAACATCAGTCCCACACCCTCATTCCCATCTCCTCTACATCTGCCTGCAGCTGTGGAGCCAGGTCCTTCCTTGTGCAGCCCCAAAGCCCAGGCAACCTTGCAGTGAGCCAGCTCAGCTCATTAAACCACAGGACAACTGTTGCCGTGTTTTAACTGCGTGGGAGCTGGAACAGCTTGCTGAAGGACCAGAGGAATAGCAAAGTCGGGGCAAGAGAAGTGTAAGGAGTGCACGACCAGCAGCAGGGAGGCAGGCTGAGGGGGTGGGAACCAACCACTTTCAGCAGCAATGACCTGTTAGTTTGGCTCAACTGGATCTTCTAACTTCACCCTTGCATTGTTTTGGGCAGCAGTGCTGGCTTATGTCAGCTAAAAGTGTTGTGAAACAACATCCCATGTCTCATTTCAGCCATGTATGTAAGCAAGACTTCAATGAGCAATTCACATACCTACAGTTAAGAATATGCTGATATACATTTTACATTAGAGTCTTATCTCAGGAGCCACATATAATTTCACAGGAAGCCCAACAAATGGCCTTCAGAGAGGTTCACTGCTCTGCATTTCAAAAATGTGGAACATTATGATGCCAGTAGTAGCTCTCTCCTGAATGACAGCTTTAAGCACTTGTTATTGATTTAAATTTTGAACTAGTTTGTTTTGATTCAAAACATCATTACACCTACAACTTCACTTGTGTTGAGTTACTGTCCAAGTCTTCACATAAATTACTTGGCCAGCTCCACAGAGGTCTGAGGCTGTGGTTCCTTGTGCAGACGCTGCTGGCTGTGGAAACTCCCAGCATCCCCCTTCTCTTTGTCCTGACCTCATGCTGATGCATCCTGTCCCTCCAGCTCTGCCACTTTGTGGGGCTACATTGCAAAGTGGATAACCAAACTCAAACACAATGAAAATATTCCAGCTGCTCCCATTTATTTTTTGGGGGAGGTAGTGCCTCAGGCTGTAGTTTCAGGAGTAATACTGACTTATTGTACAGCCAAACACTGTATTTTCCCCCCTGTGCATACACAGTTTATACGTGCCCACAGTTCACTTAGAGCACCCTTTCCCTCGCGTCAGTGTGCACAGCTGTGCTGGGAATGGGACTAGAGGACCTATCAAGCTGTAGCATAGTCTGGGAAAGAAAAAGAACTAAAGGCACTAAATTCCCTTCTCTGGTTCAAAGCAAAGTGATATGCTGATGTGATTGGGGCCATGGTTAAACAGATGATTCTAGGCATTTTGCTCACAGATACCCTCAACTGTCCCTTTCACTTTCCCAGTGGCATATTCCCATCCTTGATCTTCTTCCAGCATTTTGCAAGAAAACAGGCAATTTGATTTCTAAGTTAAAGTCTGTAACAGTAGAGAGCCCTAAGAAACAGAAATTCTCTATCCACCTTGTTATTTATGCAGGCACATTGTATTTTTAACCGAGCCAAGGTTTAAAACAGTCCCAGAACTCACCCAAACAGTCACAAAACAATAAATGGCATCTGAATTTGCAGCAACCTTCTCAAGAAGATCATCCAGCAAGGAAAAGAAAAGCTACTGAGCAAGAGTGAAGTACCCTCTGCACTACCAACAGGCACAACTGGCTGTTCTGGGTGCCCCAGGCATTATTGGCTTTGGCAGAGCAGACCTGCCACATCTGAACCAGTTAAACTGGCTTCAGAAGTACGTCAGGAGCCCAAAGGCAGGTAGTTGTTCATCTGACTGGGATAGATACAGAACCTGCAAATAATGTCAGAGGTTTTCTCCCATTACTGTTGTCATTTTTGATTGCCAGGGTCGCTGGGCTGACAAGTATGACTGGAAAGTACGTGAGCTGTGGAGATGGTAATTCTGCTATGTCCAGATATTACACCCCTGATGTAATCTGCAGAGTGGCAGGTTCTGCACAGCACTGATCTGTCCACACTGAGTATGACAGTCGTGTACTCTGACAATGAGTTGGCCAACAGGGTTTTGACCGTGCATGTCAGGTGAAGTGATTGCAGTCATCTTATAAACCCTGCTGGCTTTGTTGCCTCTGTGATAGTTTTCCTGATGATGAAATAGGGTTTCTAGTCTGATGAGGAAGAGGTGGGGCATATAATTAACCAACCAAGTAGCTGGGAACAAGTCCTGGGGTGTTTTTGTAATGGTTCCTTGGGTGGACTGTACTCATTTGGGAGAGACAATTTCTGCTCTTTATTAAACAAACAGTGGGGATAATTTACATGTCAACACCGTTAACTGTTTCAGCAGTAGGGAGGAGATTAAGTCACAGATGTGTTCAATTAACTGTGAGCAATGTCTCATTTTGGTGCCACTGTTAAATGATATCTGGGAGATACCCTGATTTCTGTGCCTCCCAAGAAAGAAGTTGAGTGGAACTCAAAACACATTTAAGCCAAATCAAGATGCCCAAGCAAGCAAAGCAGCAGTACAACCTTCTGTCTTTTCATGACCCACGTGAATAGGGCTCATTTTGTGAGTGGAACTTGAAAGAGAGTGGTCAACTCATCTCTGGACTCTGCTGCTGTCAGAACAGGTTTGCTTTGTTAAACCTTCCAAAAGCATCCAAAACCTTTGTGGAAATGAAGTTGCACAAGATTGGGTCAGAGAATCCAGCAGCTCACAGTTCACCACTGCTGACCACCTCATCACCCTGCTCTTCTCCAAGCAGTGTGATTACTCTGTTTACCGGCTGCTATCCTCAGAGCTTGTCAGACCTGTTTCCTGAACCAGTTCAAATCACTAAGCTAGGAGAAAAATGACCCAATAAAAAAAAGAGGTGTCTAGTCTTTCACTGGGCAAGTGATCTGAACAAAGAGCATGAGAGTATATATAATATGTGTTAGAAATGATTCAAAGTTCAGGGGCAGAACACATGACTGAGAGCGATGGAAATGGAGAGTTAGTTTTCGGCAATTGTCTTTCTACTAGGCAGAGCCCATTAAGATTCAAGATTGCCCCCTTTCCTTTATATCACTTGCCCCAAACTAGACCAGTTTTGCTTTTAGTTCAGGAACACAGTGGTTATTTTATTACTTGCTGGTGAGTGAACCCTAACATGGTCTAAATTTCTGATACTGACAGGGCAAACTTCATTAGCATGTTCATGGGATTAGATAATTAGGTGGAAGCTAGCTAGCATGTTCTCAACAATTCATCTTTTATCCAGGTCTAGAAAAGCACATCTAAAGAGTGATAATCCACTGATAAACCATTTTCAGGTTAGAAATAGGTATAGTCAAAGAGAAAGACAGTATTAGCAAGATCAGTGATGGTGGGAAAAGCAATTTACAAATTCCAAAGAAACTGATGTCAAGAAGAAGGAAAGATTTTGAGGAACTTGTAAATATTCTAATCTTGCCACTGTGGAAGAGCAGTTTAGGATCCTAAATCATACAGATTCACAGAACTGAGTGGATTTTGAAGAAATGTTGGCATAAAATATTTCTCTGCTCCTGCCACTGACAGTTGCTCCCACACCACAGTAGCCCACAGAGGCAGGTGGGACATTTGATCTCTTTTAAATAACACAAATGCAGCTCTTGTAAGGTATTTGTTCACTGAGCTTGCTCACAAGAATGGGGACATATTTCCTAACCACTTTGTTTCACAAAAAGATACAACCTTGCAATCAAGACAAAGTTGTGATTATCATTGGACAGTGGGTCACAATGCTGCATTGCTAACATAGAATGTTTTATGTCAAAGTACTTTAAGATGACCAAACATTATTTCTAGGGAAACAAAGATGCTGAAAATTGCTTCTTCCATCCCTAACTAGCCAGAAAGCTGTTCCACTTTTTCAGTTAAGCTAGCTACTGACCAGTGGTTTCCTTACTTCCAGCCTTACTTTCCAAAACAGTCTTCACCTGTTGCTGAAAGCAAGAGGAAGAAAAGGAATTCAAGGCTGATACAAGCTTTTGATAACAATCAGTTCAGCTTTGGGAAGTTTTCCAACTCCTGTTTGTTCTTTAAAAATATTGCTCAAATTTTCAGTGCCTTTGTCATCTTTCTTTCTTCTCTTCCTGTTTATTCGTACCTCCACATTCTTGCCTGCCCCAAGCCGGGTGTCCCAGTTCTCCAAGTAAAACAGTGCACACTTTCTGTTCTCCCTGTCCCAGATCTTTGCATGTAAAATTATATAGTAAGGTATGTGCTGGCTCCATCCAGGCAAAACTTTTCAAGTCCTACTCCCCATGTTCCAGCAGAGGCCCCTTGCACCTCTAGCTGGTTCTCTGCACTCCTCAGAGCCTCATCAAAGCACTGCCACCAGGGTCTTCTCCTCATTTCCCTCATACCTGCATCTTCTGCTTTCAAAGGCACCTCCTGAGACAAACTGCCTCTTGCCCTACAGCCTTGCCCTTCACATCTCTGTTCCACAGCAGCCATGCCCAAACCAGTGAACCTGGGCTCTGGCAGGAGGTGAAGCACTGTCGGGCTTCCAGCACCACAGCAGCAGCGTGGCTTACTCTGGGCCAGAAGAGGCAAGAGCACAGAGGCAATTTCTTCCCAGTCTATTAGCACTGCTGGCGTGCACAGAAGGCAGCTCAGCCCCAGCTGCAACCCTTCTTCCCATTCATCTCCTTTCCAGCTATCCCAAGTGCGCTGGTAGAAATGTCACTCTCTTTGCAAAACTGCGAGAAAGAAGGAAATTTTTGGGTGGGGGTAGGGAGTTGGAGAATGAGAGAGAGAAAATACAAAGGGAGGGAAAATACAAAGGCTGGACAGTATTTGTGGCCTTCATGCATCCTTGCAGGGGGAGCCACTCCTTCCCATCCCTTCTAACATGAGCACCTGCTAGCATCACAGGCAGAATAATAACAGAGCTTTATGTTTACCATTTTAACACCATAGTTGAGGTTTGTCACCATTTTCTCTGACTCCAGCCACTTGAAAGCAAAGGCTTTTTCCATGAGCCATGTTATACTACAATTTCAACTTAATATGCTATCCACTGTCCTATCTCTCCAGTCAGCAGCCTTCCACTCTTCTCTTTTCCCACTTTTTTCTATCCTCTCAGGATATGCATATTATTTTCTCTCTCTCTTTATATCTTCTTCAAATATTAGGCAGACCTCCCTGGGGAGGTGATACTTAGCCAGCAGAAGTGCAAGACTGAAATACACATAGGATCAGTGTCCTGCTGGGAATATGCAAAGTTGTCCTTAGTGAGACAGTGGCCTGGCACTTAAAAGCTGTCTATGAGATTTGTATCACTTTGTCATAATCCTTTTCCTCTTCTTTGCAGAGAAATATCCTCTTAAAAAAAGCCACAGTCAGTATCCGAAAACTGAAATGGGAATATTACTTTCAGTTACTACAGAGTTCACTAAGCCAGAAAAACAATAATTTTGTGCTGGGTAAGTCAAATGGAAATCCTCCACCTGGAAAAGGCAATTGCTTCTGAAAACTCAAGCAAAATACTCTTTCGTTTAAACATAAAATGCTATCCACTGAACACATCTTTGGTACAAACTCACTAAATTTAAGGGTGTCAGACCCCTATATTTCTTCACAGGTTGGAGGAAAGATGGTACCAGAGGATTGGAGACTATAAAGGTGAATGTCAGGAAATGTATTAGTAATTAATCTTCCTTCCTTTTCTCTCCCATTACAATCTACCCCTGTTCTGTGTCAGCTATCTTTGTGATGCTCACAACAAACTTCTCCCTTGGTTTTATGTTCCTGTAGAACTTTAACAAAATGTCACGCTTTTCCTGAGAACACTGTTAACAGTTAATTACTCACGATAACTACTAAAGGGTTGAAGTGTTTGCTTTACTAGGCTCTACAAAGATACATTTTAAATGCCACAGGATAAGCTTGTTGCAATGAGAAGTTTGTTGTTGGTTTTGGGGTTTTTTTAACAATTCTACAGTTAGGATGCTGTGGTATGCAATTAGGCAGATAGGTTTAGCCTGGTGAACATGAAAAACCTGAACAAACTATTCCCATTTCCCCTACGAATCTATTTTTAACGCAAAGAAGTATGTATATAATTCTTGTTAGAAATAATGGACATTAACTTTTAAAAAATGTATGTAAGTCAAAATGAATAATGTATGTCCCAATTTATCCAGCCCTACGGGCAATATTTTTCACCCCCTGACAGCCACTGACGTTGCTAGAAATCACAAAATTCCTTTGCATCCTGCAGAAAGTTATTCCTCACAGGGCAACACTTTGCTACTCTTATTTTGCAAGTCACCAGTCCCATCCTACAAGACATCAGTCACATTTACATCAAAAGTGTAAGACAAGATTGGCTCTCCCTCCTTTTAGATAAAAAACCTGATGGCGAAATTGTCAATCCTTATTGTTATATTTCAAAAGGTCTAAGCCCATTGATGCTCTAAAGAGTTCATAGTCTATAATGATTTTGCCTGTAACAGTTATCAGACAACTTTTAACCATTTTTTAACCTCAGGAGATTTGTGCCTGCCTTCTTCAGTTAATCCAGACTCATGCACTGCCTCATCAGATTATCAGTGCAGCAACTGAATTTGAAAGATCTGCCCACAATCATTTATTAAATCAGTGGCAGAGCTGATGTTGGAAAATAAGACCTTCCTGGGTCCCAAAAACATGTCCTAATTGCGATCTATGATGACCTACCTATGTATGTTATGTATGAATGAAATAACCATGCACATGTAGGAAGTGACTTTAATCTGACGGTGAAAGAAATGGAAGCCAACTTTTCTCCAGGGAGTTTTCAAATCAGAGAAGCTTCCTGGTAAGACCGCTATATTCCAAAGAAAATGCTGTACACTGCTTACTGTATTGAGATAAAAGTAACACAAACAGCATTTCCAGTGCAACAGAAATACGGTGAACACAAACCTTAATCTGATCGCCAGGCTATAAACTGGTGCAATGAAAACAATTCAGAGCAAAGAACTTGTCAGGCATCAGTGCAGTTGGCAGTAGTTTACCTTGAAGGATTATGTAGACTTGCACTTGCTATGCCCTTGCTATCTCCAGGGCAATTAGATGCAAAATGCTTTTATTTTTTGGCCACTTCAGTGGTTTCTGAAAGAATAAACCAACTACTACTTTGCTTCTGCTGCCACACATTACCTAGTATAAAACTCGTAAAAAAAGAACACAAGGCAGGAAGTACATATCTGAAAATACTGGTAAGACTGCTAGCACCCAAGGCATGCTGGATGCTGTCTCTTCGCACGGTAATGTGCGGTTGGATGTGCCATTCCCTAGAGAGGCAGCTGCTTGTTAGAACTGAGTTCTGTTACAGTCCACTGCAAACCTCCTCTCAGCAGATGAGGTTGGTGATGGCATCTCCATGCTGCTTCTTAACCAGCTTCTGAAGGGATCACCACTGCTCCTTTTCCTAGGCCCGGTGCAAATGTTTGGGAGTAAGAGAAAGAAAAATCAGCACTCAGTTGGAAGACTACACTGAGTGATAGAATTAAATTTGATGTCTTTGTAGAACTTTGAAAATTCTTTGCAACTTTTTGCAGAATATTAAAATTCATTTGTTCTTGCAACAGAGACCAGAAGCTTATAGGGAATAAGGACAGAGGACATTTTAAGGAAACACAGTTTACCAGTGAAAAGCAAGCATTTGTATCTTTGCTTTTCAGTTTAGTTGCAAAACATTTGTTCTGACATTCTGAGAGTGCCAGAAGTAATCAGGTGTGTTCAGTTTATTTTCTTTTGCCTTTTTTAATTTGTTATACCTCTGTCAGGTATTTGACTCCCTCTCTCAAAAAGTTCTCATCTTTTTGGTCTACCATTCAGAAATCTCTACGGAATAACTTCTTGAATTATTTCTACTTCCACTATGCTCTACAATAAAGCAAGGTTTGCAGGAAGAGGTAATGTTGTCTTTTATTAGAGTAAGTGTTAGAGATGGGAAAAAACCCCAAGCTTTCAAATATAAAAGACGGGACTCCTTTCTGATGTACACCATTTAAACTGAGCAAAGGCTCCCAGGTGAGTATCAACAAGCTGAAGAAGGAGTGAAAATGTTTGTTTATTGAGAAGACTTAAAATACATTTTATTTTAGAAAGTTTGTATTTAAGCATGTCTTCACAAAAGCATTAAGTAGTGTGAACTTTACCAACACTTTTTGTTAAAGGCTTAATCCACACCCACATCAAAACAAAGACAGAAGGCTGAGCTCTTTACATATGAGAAGGTGACTTTTCACACATAACCTTAACAGTAAACCTTTTGCTTTTTTCAGAGAAATACAAAGCTCCAAGATAATAAAGTTTTCTTAATTTACATATCTTCCAAGAAGTGGAAATTACAAAACTACAGACAACAAACATTGGCTAATCAGGCCAAGGAAAAAGGTGCAAAGGGAAAATTCTGAACTGGGTTTGTTTAAAAGCTACAAGAGGCAGAAAGGACTTTGAGCTACAAATACTTTTGTTTTGTTTTGCTAATCTACATAATGTGCTACTGACAAAAAAAAATAAAAATCCTTGAATGAATGGTCTGACTGTACCAGTGTGAACTGAGTAGCTGCTTCTTAAAAAACCCCAACACTTGGTTTGTATTTAAACAAGTCTTTCTGAAGACCTGTTTTCTCAAAGGAGTCTTTATATGGGAACAACCACCGTTGATTTTGTAGTCATCATGTGAGTAACTTGTATGAAAGTCAGCAGGGCCTTGCCTACTGTGAGATTTTTTGAACCTCTAACTCTGTCAGCTGTAGAGCCTGAGGAAGCTGTCATACAGACAATATTCAAATGTAGTTGTGTTTTTCCCACAGTGCTGTTGAAAGGAAACCCTTTTGTTAGCAAAGCCTGTGAGACATTAGTATCCTGAAATGGAAACAAATAGAACCAAGAAGGGTCTCTTAACCCAACAAACACTTGGCAAGTGCAGTGTGTCCCCAGAGCTGAAACTACACACCACCACCGAGTTTTAAATCACTTTCACAAATATAGGTTAGAAGTGCTAAGGATTTGTGGGAAAGTTTTCCTTCAGTGTAGACCACGCTTGATGTTTATTCATATGCTGTAGTAAGAAAATGAGAAACTAAGCACTTTGTAAATGGTGCATCATTTTGAATGCTTGATCCACTCTACTGACAGAACAGTCTGGCATAATTGCTGGCATACATAATATTTTCAAATGACATTTCTCCAAACAAGCCAGAGCCTGAGCTAACAGCAGTGAAAGGTGAAGAGAAGCTGCCTACATATTCAGCTGAATTCTAGATTGTTAAACACTAGAGGCAATTAAGATTTATAGTTGATAACTGTCCACAACATAAATGCATTCGTCTACTTTCAGTACTTCCAGTTCTGCAGCATGTACTGGTATCTATCTTCAGCTGTTGCTTTAGATGTGAGAAGCTAATTTCTCTGCTATATCCTTTCCTGGCCATTTGACCACAACTGGTTTGAAACAGGCCCCAAATGTCACCAGTGCTGCCCCTATGTGTAGTTTTGATTTAACAATGATAGTATCACTCAGCTTACACTGTTGCTTCTGAGCCATGCCAGGCAGTTCCTAGTGGAGTAGCTTCAGCTTCATGCTGCTGTGTATCTTGGTGTGTAAAACAGGCAGGAGTACACATATGGTTGCCTTACTAATGGGAAAAATATTAAATCAAGAGTGACTGGCAGAAAACTATGAACAGCACTTTAAAGAAATCCATGAGACTATAAAGTATGTCCAGTAACAAAGGTCTTGGGCTTTCAGCAATCTTTCAGTACTATACTGATGCCAGGATATTGTCACGGAATTTAAGATGGAGAGCCTAAATTTTCAAACATGCCTCTTTTGGTTTAGTCTCTCAGTGTTTGGCTATCAAATTCCCAACAAGTAGGTGCCACCACAATTAAAGCACACCTTTTGTAGAAGCAGTCAGGCAAGCAAAGGTACAGTGACAGCAAGGAGACTGATGGCAAGAGGGACCCACAGAGCAGGATGACTGGTCAATATACATTTAGCGGATGCAGATAGGCCAGCTCAAAGAAAAACGACAGCCGAGTTTCAGCTGTGAGCAGCATGTAGTGGCCTGAGCAGCAATGTGGAGTTTGTCAGAGTGCTCACAGGGAAGACACAGAAGATATCTGTCTGTAAAAAGGAGCCTGCACAGCACGAACTATGAGCTGTTCTTAACATACCTGTTTACACCTGGTTTCAGAAGAATAGCTCCCTTTTGAAAGTATTTTCCCTATTGTCAAAAAGAAGCGCTTTTCATTTTCATCCTAAATCTTCCAAAGGTGTAATGCCTACAAAACTTGCCAACACTGCCATATAAAACAGGTTCTGAAACCTTAATACTTTTTCCATTGTAGGAGGAAATCCAGCTTTCCTATCCTGTAATGATGTTGGGAAGAAGAAAATCTTGTAATTGGTAATACCAGAGATAATGCAATTTTAGGTCCTTTGAATTTTTGGCCTATACGACTTAGGTCAGCCATGCAGTTACTATCAAAGCTGTCACTCCACCTGATCAAAGTACATCTAGTGTTACCAAGATGCTCCTTCCTGTTATCTATTAGGGAGCTTGCCGTAGCCTCACACTCTGGTAGACAGCATCACACTGCCTTCCCTGCAATCCCTTGGCATACAGCAGTGTTTTTCCTTCCAGAACTAAGTTTCTGATGGAGAATTGCAAATAACCTGTTAACCCTCAGAAAAATCTGTGACCAGTCTTCTACCTTAGTGATTTATTTTTTTAATCTTGCCATATTTTCAAGGTTCTCTTTGTAAGGAGAAAGACTAGAAGCATTCTAAATTCTCTTTTGTCTTCCAGGCCTTACAAATTGGAGAGGATAAGCAGCCATGGGTTTTGGTAAGCTACAGAATGCTAGCCTCTACTTTCAGCTCATACTTTATCTTCCTACTCTGACTACTAGTACTACCTGTGATGATGATAGTTATAATGATTTTGCTGTCAGATCAAAAAAGCTTCCACAGCAGCTCATCCAGATTGTAGACTAATATAATCTAATCAATAATATATGAAAAAGATACCAATATGGCTAAAAGAAGACTAGGATTTACAACTTCTTAGAGATGTATTCTAGATTGTATTTTTTCTTTCCCAAATTAGAGTTTAAGATCGTGCTAAGTAGTCATTTCTGTTAAATGCAGTAAACATGACTCTGATGGTGACAATCTGCCTTCTGGAAAGGCACTACCAGCGCCCCTATATGCCACTCATAGCAGGTACATACCCTCTTGTTAACTAAACACATTGTCTAGGAGACTCTCGTGATTAGAGAACAACAGAGGAACCAATTTGATGCATATGGGTTGAGCATACTCCAGATGAGCTGCTACTTGCTAGAATTCTGACACCTTCCACTTCAACAATAGTATCTCTCTCCCCTCCTTGTGGTTACTAAGCTAAAGGCACAGTCTGAGAATGAGGGCTTTTCTTGCTTTTACCAAAATGATAGAATTCTGGTTTTAGGCTGAACCACTGTTCTCATATCAGCTGTGATTATTTTGTGACAAGCCTCATTACAGGGAAGGTTAAGGATAGGCATGTTGCATTAATATATGAGATTTTTACTTTATCATCATTAAGAGTTTTGGCAAGCTGAGGAATTCCTGAACTTCTTAAGAACTACTAATGAATTTTCTCTTTATTCTTTGTCCTAATGGAAACAAAGTCATTACAATCACAGTGTCTCTGCACATATCTTTCTCCCAACCTGAATACCATTTGCATCCATAGGGCAACTGCAGCTAGATTTGAGAAAGCATAGGGTTCTCAAGGCAATTTTATTCCTACTAAGTTTTAGTAGGAATAGTCCCGAGACTTTGCCTCCGCTAAAAGAAAAACAAACCTCAGTCAGATCTGTTGCGGACTGGCTGGACAGGTCAGGTTCTCACGAACCGCACAAAGAGCTGAAGGTCTTGTTCTCACAAGATACATGAGGAATTAAAAATACAGGACTAGGATGTTGACACCAAAGGGGCTCAAGTCACGAGCTTGATTAGCTAACTGTAAGGCACCTGCAGAGCCAAGCTTACAAAAGTTACAGTTATCAGCCTCAGCTTTTGCAAAACACTGGGAGGGGTTTAGACTGTGGAAAATTACCGAATCCGTCTATAAAAACCCACACTGTCAAACAATAAATGATCTCTTTTGCTCACGAACTTGGAGGTCCGTGCATTACATACACCACAAATGGTGCCTGAACAGGGTTAATAAAAAAAAGCACCAGATGCTGAAGGAATCCGGTGGTGTATCCCTGATCGAACGGAGACCAACTGCACATGCTTTCACATCACCTTCTGCTGGACAGATAGGCGAGTGAACTGAGGAAAACATTGGGCAATCAGCTACCAAAGGACAAAAACTGCAAGTGGAAATCTTGCAGAGAATCCTTAAAAAAAAAGGTTTTAAAATCTCAGCCATTAAGCTTACTAATTTATTATTTTGGATAAAGGAACATTGCACCTGGTTCCCTTCACAAGGGAGCTGTGATAGTAAGGTTTGGGCGAAAGTAGGCGAAGAGATAACAAGTAAGAAACAATTACAGCTCACAGTTTCAGAGGAGGTTATCGTAACCTGGCATGCGGTGTTTACAGCGCTGCAAAACTTAGAGCCAGCTGAAAATTTGCTTCAAAGGAAGCAAGAAGGAGATTCAGTAAATGAATATGTGACTGCTGTATCTCCTGAACCTGATAATCCTTTTGATCCTGGTCCAATAAATCCTGAGCGGGAATCTGATTTATATCCGCCTCTCACTCCCGTAAAAGTTATTGCTAATTTGGCACCCTCTGTCCAAACAACACTAGCCCAGGGTCAGCCTGTGGTCCCTTCTGCCCCCCAGTTACAGGATACGCCTTCAATTGATCTTATCTCTCTTGATAAGACAGCACATACTGAAAAATCATTAATACAGCAATGCTGAGATGCCACTTTTGCTAAAGGGGATATAGAGACATTTAGAGCATGTCCTGTAATTTATCGTCCACAAAGACATCCGGAATATGCTGCCTTGCCTTACGAAATGATTAAATAATTGCGAGAGGCTGTAAAGGAGAATGGCTTACAAAGCGCGTACACTGCTGGCTTGTTTGAAGCCATTGGGGGTAGTTATGTAATGACTCCTTATGACTGGAAGTTGTTGTTAAAGACCGTGTTAACAGCAGCACAGTATTCTGTATGGGCAACAGAATATCATGATTTAGTGATGGAGCAGGCAATGCAAAATCTCACGCAGGAGGTTAATATAGGTTCAGATGGATTGCTTGGTCAGGGATGCTACATTACAGCCACAGCACAAGTCCGTATGAATTGCCAAGCACTTGAACAAGCTACAAAACTCCCCTTGTTAGAGGTACAACGGGTCCCAGACACTGGAGAAAGACAGCTATCATTTATAAGAACAAGCGGCAGATTGCTTTTGCACACATCTTACGGTTACATTGTATCTGCTTAATGGCAAGAGACAGCCGCTTGCACTTACAGGGCAATATGATGTCAGTGAGAATTTGGTAAAAAGGCTGGAATGGGTATTTTTACCACACAGCCTGCACAGAACAGTTACTACCCACACATTTGTTGATTACTTTGCTTGTTAAGGCTCGGGAACAAGTACAGATGCTGACAGGTAAGGATCCAGATGAAATTTATCTACCCTTAACCAAACAAGATTTTGATCAATTAATGAAACATCTATTTAGAGACAGACTACCAAGGCCATACAGACAGATGTCCAGCCTTGTCTGAGTCAAACAGATAGAGATGTCCCTTTTGGATTCTGCCCTGGGCCCTGGCCAGGCTTCGGGTGGAATCCAGTGGAAGGGGGGGGGGGGGGGGGGGAATGTCAGATGTCTCTGCACATGGAGTCTCAAAGATTGTTTATTCAACTGTATAAAAGCTGGACCCTCTCGCAGCGACTTTGGAGATCCTTACCTACGAGTGGACACACTGCACAGGATTTCCCAATTGCCAGGACAGGTTCTCCAAATCCTCGCTGTGACTGGGGCTCCCCAGCTGATGTGAGGATTTGGATGATGGTAAAGTGTTAGGGCAATTGGTGATGTATCTTTCTTAATCACTATTAGTAATTTTATGTAGCAATGATAGATGCATTATCTTGTGTATTCTGTCTGCTGTTTTAGACCGTAGTCAATAAGTTTCTCTTTTCAACTTCAGCTTGGTGTCTGTGTTCCTTCTGCCAACCCCGTCAATTAGCAAAACACTGTTTTGCTATCATGGGAGTACCACGTACAGTTAAAACTGATAACGGCCCAGCTTACACCGTGAAGGGCCTTGTGTCATTTCTTCAGCAATGGGGGGTCCAACATGTAACAGACATTCCGCATTCACCCACTGGACAGGTAATTGTTGAACGCAGTCATAGAAATCTCAAACATATGCTTTTAGAACAAAAAGGGGGAATATGTCCCCACAAGAACAGTTGGATAATGCAACATATACCTTAGATTTTTTAAATTGATCCTCTCAGCATTTACAGACAACTGCGAGAGAACAGCATTTCAGTATTCCTCCGATGCGTTCCCAAAACCCAAAGGTGTGGTTTAAGGATTTACCTGATTATACAAACTGGCAAGGTCCTGCAGAATTGCCAACGTGGGGAAGAGGGTATGGTTGTGTTCTGTTACCTTCAGGTCCTTGTTGGATTCCAGCCCGACACATCAAGCTGTATTCTGAGCTGGAAGGACACAACGACAAATCCAATCCCCCAGATGAAACACCTGAGGATCAACCTCAACAAGAGCAAGAGGACATATGATGGCGTGACATGGGGTCGACTTAAACAGCTTGATGAAACCGCAAGTAGTATGATGCGAAAATGTGGACCAGAACCTAATGCAATGAACACATTTTTGGTCTATTTTGCCATAATTTCTGATCAATTGAGCATGCTTTTCTGTCGCCTTACAGTGCCTCCCTTAACTCAAGCCCAAGTATACGTTGGTCCGGGGGACACTGGATATCACCCTTAGGCACACTACAGAATAATTCAGATTGGTTTCATGGTCAAGATGCAGAATTTTATACTGAAACATTACCCATTTGTGTTACAAATAAAATTCCTCTAAATTCTGTGTTATACTGTGTTCAATCGAATCAGAGGTAACTTCAAAATCCAAGGACCGGCACAAACAGTAAAATTTTTAGGAATACAGTGGCACCAAGGCCATAGAGAAATATTGTCAACAGCCAATCAGAAAACTTTGGATTTTGCAACACCACAAAATGAAAAAGGAATAGAAATAGTAGAGGAAGTCATTGATGCTGATTATCGAGGAGAAATTAAAGCTATGTTACTAAATAGTGGCGTTCAAGACCTACTGATTCAGCCACAAGTTAGGATTGCCCAAATTTTATCTGTTCTAAAATCCAAGGTGGTTAAAGGACAAGCCCCACAGATAACAACTGTACGAGGTGACAAAGGATTTGGATCTGTTAGTGCTTTTAACAACGGAGCTAAAGTATGGGTGCAAGGACCTAAGGGTCCTCCCAAATCAGCAGAAATTATAGCTACTAGAAAAAGATAACACTGGTTTAGTAATCAGATCCAGACGGGAAAAATGGAATATGTACCTGTTCATAAATGTTACCTTTGAGAATGATATTATGATTATCTAGTTTTGTTTTGCAGAAACAACTAATTCGGATCATGACCACGATCTTCATCCTTTGATTATGGTCTGTTTGGTCAATGTCATTACCCCAGGAAGCAATTTGGAAAAGATGAGCAATTCCATATACTGGAATTGGGAAAACAGTCCACAACAGCAAGATAACTACAACTGTGAAGAGAATCAGACCTTTTCACCTGGAGTGACTGCGTGACAATCCTTCAATTACAGAAGACAATACGGAACTGATGCTGACGACGTAACTGCCTTGAATGCTAGTGCCATAAAATGTTGTAATCGTTCTCTTATTAATGTATGGTCACCCTGACCAACATATGAGTCTTGTAGTAATACTTACAGTTAGTGTGATTTTAGCAGTAGTGGTGATATAACCTTTGCTACACTTAGTATCTTGGATTGCATTAACACTATAGAAATACAAAATAGGTCAGCATGGGCTGAATATATAGTTGTTTACAGAATCATTCTGTTATTAATACTGACCACTTTGTCATGATACCAGCTACCTGTGCTTTGGTTTCACAACAATATCAGAAAAATGTTATTAATTGATCCTTTAACTGTAGTCATACTGCTAATACAGAACTGCGTGTGCTTTGCCACGGTAGTGACTTGTTACTGGCTGAGGCAGGGGAAGCTCTGCATTAACAACCAGGTGACAGGACTGGGGCTGGCCAAGCACCTCCTGCCATAGTCAAGGGCAAGACTGGGTTGGCTTCTGTGTTTGCCATCAAGATCTTTTAGCTCTGCTGTTGGCTGCAACCCCGCAGGTGTTGAGTAGTGGGGACACACGCCATACCAGACCTTGACATGAGGGATGTCCTCCTCTGTTATCAGAGGGCCATCCAGGAGGGGAGAGCAGGCCAAGCATCCTGTAGCTGGCATGACAAGAAAGGCGGAGATGTTGCGGACCAGCTGGACAGGTCAGGTTCTCACGAACAGGTTCTCACGAACCGCACAAAGAGCTGAAGGTCTTGTTCTCACAAGATACATGAGGAATTAAAAATACAGGACTAGGATGTTGACACCAAAGGGGCTCAAGTCACAAGCTTGATAAACTAACTGTAAGGCACCTGCAGAGCCAAGCTTACAAAAGTTACAGTTATCATCAGCCTCAGCTTTTGCAAAACACTGGGAGGGGTTTAGACTGTGGAAAATTACCGAATCCGTCTATAAAAACCCACACTGTCAAACAATGAATGATCTCTTTTGCTCATGAACTTGGAGGTCCGTGCATTACATACGCCACACAGATCCTGCACATTCTTGGACACTACGACAAACCACAAGAAGATGCAAAGACAGGAAAACTAATCCCAGCATTCAGCTGAATACATCCACGGATCAGTCCATCACATTCCAGCACTTGGCCTGAATAACATAGCCGTTATGTATTTTCCTGGGTTTTGACCTTGGATAGTCAGGTTTATCTTACTGGGTTCCCTTTGGCCTTGGCACACCAGCTTTGTGAATTAATTTCCACATTCAATATGCGATGACTCTGTACTGGCACACCATACCCTGACTTATCATCTGAATGGGGCAACTTGGGTGAACTATTTAACTCTAGTCCACTGCTGCAAGGGTCACCTGAATTTCCAGCTTGTTTTGAACGTGATGGCAGACTATCTCAGAGGATGAATAAGCAGATATCACTGTCTGCTTATTCTTATTGTCTTTCGCCTAAGCATTTGTGACTGGCCACTGTTACTCCAAAATGGAAGTTAGGCTACATGCATTAGTCTGTCTTCATGTGAGTAGCTCTTATGTTCAGGTATTCAAACTAGGTTCTGAATTACTTTCTAGGTCTTCGTCAACCTCTAATTTTAGCATCACCGTCCAGAGTTGGTGTCATAAGCCATACCTGTTGCTTTCTGCAGTTTCTATATTGGGATATCCTCCTGTTTTTCTGTTACTTAAAAAAGATGTCCTTCATACATTGAAATCATACGCTATAGAAACACCTGGGGTTTTTCTTATGTGAGATAATATTTGTAGCTTTAAGCAAAGACTTTTGCTCAAATCACATTGCCAGTGTAGCTTGTGCAAGGTCACCTTTTGCTTACTGAACGGGCAACCTAATTGATGTATCATAATTGATACATGCTAGGAAAAACGTAGTGTAACCATATATAACAGTGGAGATTGAGAGATAAGCACCTTTTCAGAATGTCACTGTTTTCAAGTGCTGTAGCTTTTGAGCTAATCTTTTGTTATTAGCATAAAGCAATTGGCAGTTTCCATTAATATCTCTCATCTTTTTAAAATCTAATTTATATGAGCAAGTAGAAGCTTTTAATCAGACAAGCCAACAAAACATGGATAAAACATGGACACTGCTGCAGGACTGCATGAAAAAAGCAAATAGCGCAGCAATTCTGGAATGATTTTGATGGTGCAGGCCTGGAATGACTCCCCACTGTGACGTTTTTACTCCAGAAAACCCTTGATTTATTTTGGAAGAGAGTACACATGCACAATGGCCAACAACACTAGACGGGCAAGCATGGAGCATGATTTTCACAGCCATATGCAGTTCTATTGTCATCTGTGTCACTTTAGAATCTGTGGGATGATCATGGTTTAAATCTCTCAAATCCCAACACAAAAGCTTAAGTCTGTACCTAGAGCAGTATGGAGTGTTCTAATTTATGTTAGGATTTTAGTTCAGAACAGTTAAAAATAAAATAAAACTAGAAAATGTTCATAGATTTTCCTCTTCATATTTTAACTAGTTAAAAATTAACAGAACTTTGACAAACTTCAGTTAACATTTTATACTGAAAACAAAAGTGATTGTGTCTGTGCATGTATGAAACAGATAACAATCTTTCTGACAATCTTTTAAAACAATTCTGTGAATAGACCTAGAGCCTAGGACAATTTTTAGCTGGTGAGCCACAGAACTGCAGGAACTCATGGAATTCAAGGCGTCTCTGGACTGCTTCCAGGGGGTCACAGAAAGATAAGGAAGAAAAACCAGCAAATAGTAGTTTGCTAGCCAGATAGATGCACAGCCATAAGAAATGTTTTGTGAATCTGCAAACAGGGAGGCTGATCTAAACTGTTACCGACAGCTGAAGAGGAGCCATCCCTGCCCATGCAAAGCCCGTGTACAGGAATATGTAGAGAAGTATGCCAAGTCACTATTGTGTGTTAGCCTTGAAACCTATATCTGTATCAATTAAAATATCAATATTGTTAAAGAGCTCATCACTACTATGGTTACCAGTTTTAGCTGGCATACCAAAATTTTTCAGTCTTACCGTTTATTAAGGAAAGTGAACACACTAGATTTAAACTAAGGGATTATCCTTTGTTACTTGTAATACCATGTAGACAGCAAGTTTTAAAAGCCCCATCATTAAGTCAAGAATGAAGGGATAAAACAAACAGAAAAATACCTGTCATAAACAATCTATAAGTTCACGTTGTTCTATACTTATATTACAGTCACGCTGCATTTACACCAGAATTTCTGTGCCTAACTAACAAGTTTAATTTCTTTCATAAATACGTACATATATTTGTCTTAACTGGTTTTGAAAAAGTGAGATAAACAGAAAAAGTAGTAGTAGATGCAAATGCAACAGCTAGATATAAACTCCTCTGTAGCTGAGTACGTATTTAAAGGTACTAAGCTTTAACTTTACCACCGTGGAATGCTTACATTTTAGCCATGACACATAACCAAACCTCAGCAGTAAAGTTAAAACTCTGACAGGCAAGCAGATATCCCAAAATTTTTAGATGCATAAAAGAACTAAAATAGATCTCAGCAAGGTCCTATAAACAAGGGGGAAAAAAAACAACAACCCAGAGAGCTGTCAGAAGAGTGAAGGTGGATTTTGCACAGGATTTGCCACTTAGAAAAGCTAAGAGTGAAAAGCATATTAATATTTAATGTAGCTGAGAACTCTGTCTTCTATTCAGCCAATAATTTAAAAAGCCTGTATGAGATTTACTGAAGCTAATGAGATTTAAAATGCTTAACTTTCTACTCTGATTCATATTATTTTCTGAATTGTTGTCCTTGATAAAGAGGGAGTTTGTTTAAAAAAGGAAACAAACAGTTCATACAACCTTCATGAATGCAAATCCTGTCTGCTGCTTACCTTTCACTGAATGGAATAAAGGGCAGAATAATCCAAACTGTATTTGTGCATTTATTGAAAGTGAGCTGTGGTATCAGAAACACATATCTAGAGACAGAAATAGCTGTCAAGTCATTTAGCTGCCATGCAGAACTCGTATATACATACATAGATAGCCATTTTCATACTGATAAACATCCTTTGAAACTGCCTGTTTGCAGGATAAGAAAACACAGACCTGTTAATACCTTGGCACTTCTGTTTCCAATCAACTAAAAAAATGCATTAGACCTTGTTTCCAGTTTCAAGAAACGACATAAATATAATAATAATTGCTAATAATGTATCATACTAAAATCTCTCACAGCCTCCTTGTGGTATTTCAGTCTCTTTAGAACTTAGGCACTGTTTTAAGAAAATTCCTAGCTATTTTGGTTATAAAGAAAATCACCATAATGTGAAACAGTCCTCTGTATTTTCAGTTGTTTCCAGACCTGCCAATATAGCTATATCCTTGGTGTATTCTTTTTATGCAATAAACACTTCAGGTCTTTATTTTATGGAAAGCATATTGTTGTTAAGCAATTATGTAAAAATTAACATTAATAAAAGATACTGGTAACTGGGAAGAGTAACTAAGAAATAGTGTGTACTACTGCCTCAAGCCATCCGAGGCTGAGTATTGGCTCTAAGTCTCGTGACACTACTGGTGTTAGTATTTTTCCAAGTTTTGTTACCCATAGATTATCTGCATAGAGCTGGAAGCCACAAAAATATACTTGTCAGTCAGCACAAATATTGTCATTTTCGCAAAGGATAATCTGCTCCAAATACATGAATGAACTTAATCTCTAGCCATGTTCACATCTCAGTAATCGTCACACTTGAAGAATGAGAAAGCAAGGAAATTGTCTTTTTTGTTAAGGAGATCTGTAAGGACTGCCACAAATACAGTGGCAAACAAACACATTTTGAAAAGAAAGATTTGACTGATATCCTTGAGGGTGCCACATTTAGTAAGCAGCACTACCACTACTTCCTTTCTCTTAACCAGAAGGCTTAAATTATAAAGATGAAAGCACTTAGCACTGTCCTAGACTCCAGTTTCATCTCTATCCTAACACAGTCTGTCTTCTGATGCTAGAAAAAACCCTTAAATTACCTTGTGTTCATGTGCGAAAGTCTCAGCTTTCATAAAACTTAAGATTTAAGAGACACTTTCCAGAGATAAGAGATAATTTCAGAGATACTTACTGGGCTTGAATATCAGCAGCAGCTCTGCCGTTCCACCCACAACCATAAAAAGTACCGAGACTCGTGTCCTGATCACTCCTCTGAAAGGCAAATAAATAGCCACTAGCATTTGATTTCTCATGAGCTAAACTGCTTACACATAGCAGTCCGCCTCTTCTGACACTTCTGGGACTGACACAGATGGTGAGTCAAAGTGCTTTCAAATAGTAGCTTTATGCTCATGGAGTTCGTTTTTCACACTGTGTTTTCTGTTAAGAATAGGTATTTTTAAAATAATTACATCTCTTCTACTTTAAAGAGACCATCAGGAAAACCTGTCAGCAATTTACTGTGAGCACAGAGGGGAGGGGAATTCGATTGTTCGTAACAGATTATCACCAGCTATTACACACTTCATGTGCTGTAAGGCTGGAAACAAATTTGCGCTACTTTATCACAGAGCTCAAATGCAATTGCTTAACAATATTGCCACACCAATACAGGTGCTGAATAGATGACCGTGATTTGGGCTGTGCTTATTAGACTTGCATATACAAGCAATTCAGGATAATAGAGGCAGAAACCTGCATACTGTACAGCTACTTGGTAGTGCCCATATCTATGCTTACAGAAGAGAAAGTTGACGGAGCAGTAAAAGTGCATCTGTGTACATTATTCCTGTACATTTATCTGTCAGAAGATACAGCTAAAATCCTCTTGATAACTACTTTCAATATTGATTAAAACAGTATGCATTTTTTACCATAACTGGAGACTATCTCTTCTGTACCCAACAAGCAACACTTGATAACTCACTGGTGAATTACCAGGTAAATTTGTTAAGTTTATTTAAAAGAGGCAGCAAAATTTGGGCTGCCTTGAAGTTACTTCATAAGCATCACAGGAATCTTGCTTCTAAACTGTAACTGTCATGGCACTGCAACTCTATATTGGCAAGTTTCCTGTCACATTCACTAGACTATTTATTTGGCTGTGCTAAAGGAGACTAATGGTTAAAGTACTCAAGTCTCTATGTGGCTGAGGGAAAGCATCAGAGCTCAACACTTCACAGATTTCTGGGAAGATAATAAGATGTGTGGCTCATGCTGCATGCCAAGAAGTGGGCCAATGGCAGCAGGAAATCATTTCAAGTCACTTCAGGATCTTTGCTGAGTCATATCAGTTTCAGTGTTTTTGTGAGCAAGTCTGTTTGGATTCCACATCACACTTGAAACTACCAGAAGGGATTTTTGTCTGCCTTTAATATTTTTAGAGCTAATTTACAACACCTGCCTGAAAAAACACCAAAACAAATTGAAAAATGCAGACTCAGACAGTGTGTCTGAACATCTCATATAGCCATAATTTGACAGATCCAAATCCAATTGCACATGCAACATTACTGAAGAACAGTGTTCTCCGTCTGTTAGATGGTGAAGCTATTATCAATACAGACAGAACTATTATAGTATAAAATTTCTCCTAATTCCTTTTAGTTTTCTGATGAGTAGTTGATGCCTCTGTTACTCCTATCCATGCCTTGCCTATTTTAGGCCTACTAAGAGGCTCAAGGCACCTCCCTTTAAGAAGGTGGGTAGGCAGAGTAGAAACTGATTTATATTTCCGAGGAAGCACTGAGGGGCACTTTCACTCAGAGATGAGTTCTGGACTCCAATTTTCCACCCTATTCTCTTCATTGCTCCATGAAAGGAAAAGAGACCATGCCTACCAAGCAGCAAATCGTAACGACCATGCTCAGCTCAACAGTTCTTACTGATAGATTAGGTCAGAACGCAGAACTAGCATTCCTTTCATTTCCCCTCTCTGCTTGTCTACTTGATGAGAGCCAGAGGAGAAACAGCACCCAATGACTGCTGTAGCTTTAATTCAGACCTGAGTTAAAGGCTTAGGTAACCTGACCAAACACAGTGCAAGTGACTGCTGCACAGTAAGTTCTACGTCACTGTGTTGATATATGGAATAAGCTCCTATACTGCATATTCCAATAATCTATCCATGAGTAGATAATGTTAAAGATATACAAGCCCATGCTGATTTCTATTTGCTGACTAGATACAGACAGAACATAAGCCTCTTACATTGCTTTACTGCCTCTGAGGATCTCAAACTATTCAGATGGAGAACAGAAGTGGCAGCTGTGTGCCATTCATAAAAGAAACAGAATCCTCACTTTACCTTTGTCTGCTTCCAGTCGACCATCATCACCACAGATTTATCTCTAGCTAGCTCTCACCTGTAACCAGGCAAACCTTTCAATAGTGCGAGATGGAGAGGGGTAAACCTTAGTTTCATCAGCATACCAAAGCAGTCCTGCAACCCACCGTTTTGCTGCAACCCTTTCAACAAATCCCAGTTTACAGAATTAATGGATGGACAGAACTACCTCTGAGAGTGCCGTTATTATGACAGAGCCATGTTAAGTGAGCATTTACAAAATCCGTTCTTTAGGATTTTTTATTTGACTGTGATTTTGTTTAAGCAGTATGTAAAAAATTTCTACTTGGAATATAAACCACTTCAGGGGATCATAATTTCAACAGATCTTCAAAATCAAGTTTTGCTGGTAGACAAGAGCAAGTCCATCAAGAAACAATAAACATATTCTCAAGCTCAATGCTACCATTTGAATTGTCAGGGAGCTCCCTGTATTGCTAGATCATAAAGACCTAGAACAATGTAGCCTAGGAGTTAGTGGTAAAAAGATTTATTAAGTCATCCTTCTTAGTAAAGCAGTGTGCTTTGTTCAGTCTAGAGGCTCCTTCCATCTCCCTTAGAGGATCATTTAAACTAAAATAACTCAGAGTCAAAAAATGACTAGCCTGTATGCTTCAGTTTATCCCATCTGTTTCTAATTTAATCATACTAATTAGCCAAACTATCATAAATATCATATTCTCCTTCTGTCATCACTTGCACATTCTCTGTATTTATCTGCAGATGCCATGAGCACTTATTTGTTCTTGCTACAGTAAACATGGTTATGTCAGGAACCCTACTGCGATAAAGCTGCTCTTTAACAAACAGTCACCCTAAGGGAAAAATCCAGTGTCCACAGCAGGGTAACAAGTAGAAACAGGCTATCAGATGGTAACAAACGCTCAAAGATTTTGCATCTAACAGTTTGTTTTATCTTAGCAGTTCAAAGTCCAGATTTTGAGGAGCCTAGGACTAATCTTAACTATCTTTTAAATCTTCATTAGCATGTTAACTACGCAGATAGATAACTGTCTTATAAGGAAATAGTATACCATTTTTTTCAAAGCAAATACAAGAACTACTATGATTACGTATGGTACCATTTTGCAAACAGGTAGAAATGAACAGTGCCCCTAGCCTGGGAGCACAGACAGGAATTGCAGCTGATCAAGGAAAAGGAAGAGCAAGAGGACCCTTAAAATTTTGCAGTTTTTTAAATATTTGGGAGTATGCTTAAAAACACGACTCCATCATTCACAAGATTTAACTTGAGAAATTTTGCAGGAAAACATTTAACTTGTTTGTTTGTTTGTTTCTCTATTGATAGTCCATAAACTGTAATCAGGTTGTGCTTTTTAAGGATGTCCTTTATTATAACTTAAATCATATGTTCAATGTAACATTTTAACGTTTTATGCAATCCAACTAATCCAGCTCATGGATTTAGAAGATATATTTTTCTTATGAAGACGTACATTTTGCATAATTCAGAAGAGTTTTACACAGAACTGTATTCTCAGATGGATAAAGACATGTAAATTCCTCAAAATCAAAGGGAACTGATACTCAGGAGGGCAAAGCAGACAAAACAGCCCATCAGTAACTCAACCACAGGAAAGACCACAAAGAAACTCCAAAACCACCCACGCAGCTGCCTAAGGAGTCTGTCAAGGAATGAGAGGCTCTTGTTCAGCTCATGTTGCTGCTTGAAATGTGTTTGAAGAGCTTGGAAATACATCTGGACTTTATGAGTGGTACATGAAGATGAGAAAAATGAAATCGGCTTGAATTATGTGCTGCAGTACACTGGCGGTGTCACAACTAGGATGTAATTTAATTTACAAGATAATGGAACAAGCACCTCCTGCATTCCTTACTTCCAGAAGGGCAGCTGACAAACATATCCACAGTGTAAGTACAAACTTAACTAGACAGTCACCTAAAAGGCAAAGAAGATAGGATCCTTTTCACAGTATCTTAAACTATGGTTATTTTTTAAAGTTACCTAGAAAGCCTGTGTTTCTGAAAAATTGCATATTCAGGCCTTGAACATCAGAGATCTATAAAACCAGAATAGGTATGGTGAAGAATCCCTTTGTTTCTACACCTTTTAGAAACTACCAGTACTTACTGGTGAAGTAACAGAATAACACAGCTACTGTATCACTTGTTGTTGCTCTCTACCTGTTGGTTTTATATAAAGCTGACAGAATGCCCCATTTTACTTTGTCTTTCCACCTACAAATGTGAAGACATCCCTTCTCAAAATTCTTTGCTTTCCTCAGAGATATGACAACAGACTGAATATTTTCAAAATCGTTGTCAATAAACATTCAAAACAAGTAATCTCAAATTTTGATCTTTTGATTCAGCTAGCTGCACTGAAATGTGAAGAGAGTTTTTGATAAGAAAACACTTATTTAAAGTACATTTTAAACAAATTATTTTAGATGCCTTCAAATTGCTTCAGGGAGTGGAAAGGAAAGAATTAAGAAAAACCTGGAACACTGAAGACACTTGCCTTCAACACTTGTTAAATGCTCCCTTGTTTTGTTCTCTTTCTGAATCTGTAGTAAAATGAACAGGGTCTTAAATACACATGGTGTAGGCTGCAAACTCCTTATTCAGTCTCTGTTTAATCTTCCACAACGCTTTTTGTTTAAATTTTTGAGTGACTCATAGCAGTGGCTTCAGACAAGCTTAGTGCAGACAGACCTGTGCGTGCCCAAATACTGATGAGTCTATTCCCACTGTTGGCTTGTAAGATTCCCACTATCTCTATCCTGAGCTTTTTTGAGGAGAGATTATTCTTTGCCTAGGCCTCTGCCCATGTGTCTCATATTCCAATGATGGGAATAGTCGGAGATAAGAGACTTTATAGAGACATTTTCATTTATGACTTAATATAGCAGATTATTTTTTGCATTAGTTCAAATGAAATATTTGTGAATTATGTTTTTATAGGTACCTGAATAATGCTCTTTTATTTACAGTTAAAAAGCTCTCTAGGCAGTACCTTTTATATAAAACAAATTTATGTGGCAACAGCATTCTCAAAACAAGAATCTACTCACATGTCATTGGCCATTGTTCCACACAGTTAGGAGACTTCAGTGGCCAGAGCAAAAAGTTAATTAGCTTTGACCATCTGGATTAAAATCTTAAATCCTGTTTCGTATGAGAATCCTCTTCCTCATGCAAATTTCCGGCACTGACTAGCTTAAAAGCAGTTATTGTACAGTATATTCTGCACTTAGTTGCCCTTCCATTCCAGCAATAATTAAACAGCACACATGTTCAATATGTAGATCTTCTGCTTAAAAAGCAGTCAGGATGTGATTATCCATTCGGTATAGAAGGTCCAGCGTGGGGGGATCATTACTGTGCTAAAATGATCTGATTTTTTAAAGAAAGGGTTCTACCCCACCCCACTTTTCTGAGAGGTATTATTTTCTTCTGGTGACAGTTTTTAGCCAGACAAACTTTTTCATCTATTTCCTGGCTGCTCAAATGCCAGTATCGAGGCTGTGGAAATGCACAGCTTGGAGAAGAGTGTATCCTCTTTTGACACTGCCCCTGAGGTGAGGTTAGTGTAAATTATCCTAGCACCCGACTTGAAGATTCTGGTGGCCTGTTACTGAGTGCACCAGCAGTGGTGAAGTGTAACAGTGTTTAGTTGTACTTGAAGTTCTCCAGCAGTTCAGCAGAGTGCTCTGACACCCTTGCATATTTAAAGGCCTAAGAGACAATTGGTTCTAATTCCTGGCTCTTAGACTTTCAAATACGCAAGAGTGTTTCATATATGACATATACTCTGCTGAGGCTCCATGGAAGGTGTATAAAGTTTAAGATTAGGATAGGGTTGAGTTAATGAGCTAGGAGTTGGCTACATTAGAATATCATCCTAAGAGCTTTTACATCAGTTTTGATGTAAACCCTGTACATCCTTTAGTGGATTTCTACTACATGGAAATAGACCTGAACTGTATCTGGTTTCAGGCTACTTCTAGCTCAAGATCTGCCTTGTGGTGAAAAGCATACTTGGGAAGCTTGTATTCAGGGAATGAATTGAAGTCAGGTGTTCTCCTGAAGGAACTTGGTGGCGACAGCTCTGATTTCAAGCTACATATTTCAGGACTTTTTCTTGGCATTTATGCAGGCAGACTAAGGCTTTCTTTGTCTGTAGGTAGACTACTATTACTTAGGGGTCCCAGAATGGGCCTATAGCTCTGAAGATTTTCCTGTGTTTAGATGCAAGATCTCCAACAGAGAAATTCTGAATTGGTAAACCCTAATTTCTGGTCCTCACATCACCTTTTTAAAGGAGGCATTTGGTTCTCAAGCTTCCCATAGGACTACTGTAATTTTCTGTGTATTTACAAAATCTCATTTTTTATCTGGGTCACTCTAGTTAACCTTTAGCTAAAATTTTTAGTTAAAAATCTTACCCTTTGGTTTCACAACCAACTTAGGCTGATCTAATACTTTTGTGCACACAACTGGATGTACCAAGAGGCAGGTGCCTTTTACAACTGACCAGCAACTTAAGATCCTTGAGTGTACAATGGCATGTATTAGGTCAGTCTAGACCTCAGCGCAACAAATATAACTCATTTCTCTTCTGGCTATGTCAAACTTTTTCCTGTTTTCAGACCTATTTCTCCAGCAATTTGATTGATAATTGATTAAAATTTGGGGGAACTTGGCATTACATGAGTAAGCTTAAATACTGCATAATATAACACACATTACAGGAAGTGACAGTAAGAGAAGTATCTAGAAAATATTCTGAGTTCCTCACAGTTATTGTATTCTGTAATACAGTAGTGTCTGTAAAACGAAAGCTGAAAGATACTGCTGCCCAGTGGTGGAAGTACTTCTCCTATTCACATTCTGGTGTAATCCATCAAATAGGACAGAACTATAATTTAGATGCCTTTCACTGCCAACTACATTCAGTGACAGTAACCAAGGTGGTAAATAATTAGCCAGTTACTTTTCTATATGTTTTTGAAATAAATTATCTTACAGATGTTTAAACCTATGCATCTATGCATTTATCTACACTTTTCATGCAAATTGACACAATTCAATTGACACAATTCATGCTTCCACCTTCAAGCATTCTTCCAGATTCTGAGAAGGCTGGAAGAAGTTCATAAAACTGTTTGCTGCTAATGCTATAACATGAAATAAGCTTTGGGCTTCACAGCAGTCATGATGTCTCATCACAACAATGGGGCATAGTGAAAGCAGAAGGAAGTCGTTACAAATACTAGTTGGGTTCACATCATTTGAATGGCTACCAGATGGGGCTCTGAGCTGCCTCAAGATTCCACCTAGGGAGGTTAGAGTTGCCCATGCATGCTGAGCGGGATGAATGGGCTCTCTGTGTCACCACCGCCTGGAGTGCGAAACCCAGCTGATCACATCTGGTGAGAGTCTTGAGGTAGGTCACTGGAGTAGACATCAGTAGGGAACCCATGGGCAGAGGGAAAGGCAGACAGTGCTTCCTAAATTGTTTGGGAGTTACTCAGCTGTCCCTTTTATGTGATTTATTAATTCTTTGGGATTAGGCAGTAAACTGCTGCAGCTAGAGACAGAAAGACGTTTTCAGTAGCTGCACGGATTTTAGTGCTGTCCTGCCAGCCAAAGCTGGGGAAGGCGTCAAAAATCCTCTCTCAGTCAGTGGTCAGGAGTTACAAAAAAGGGAACAGGAAATGAAAAAGACAACTGAAATAGAAATATTTAAGTTTCCATTAATCAGGATATATAAAAATACAAAAGCACATCAGATTACTAATCTGTAATACAGAGAATTTTAACAGTAGTTACAATATTTTTATTTTTGGTGTATCGTTTATCTGTATATCATACAGATAAAATTACAACTAATTTTCTGGTAATTGAAACACTTGTTCTGTTGTCAAATGAATGTTTACCTGTAATGAACTTAAAAATCAGACATAAATTTATATATTAGGCTAAATAAAACCTATAAAGCTTACTCCCTGCAATTCATATATTAGTCATCTATCAAGACAATGTATCTCAAAGCACTTTAAAAAAACAGAACTTAAAAATATTATTTTTTGTGTGTGTGTGTGAAACCAGCTGTTCTAATCAGCTACTTTATTTGGAAATGAAATCTACTTGTGTATAATTGCACAATTTAAAAAATATTTTGATTTGAAAAACGTGATTTTTTTAGCTTGTAGAACTCCGTGCAGTGGGTTGTTTAGCTTTTGTTAAATATCTCATTAACTATCTGCTATTTTTGCTTCTTAATATGTATCTGTATATTCCTGTTAGTGAAGTCAGGTCAAGGAATCTATCTTATACAGAGAAGAGTCACAGACTCACAGAATGGCTTGGGTTGGAAAGGACCTTAAAGATCTTCTAGTTCTAAACCCCCTACCATGGGCAGGGACACCCTCCACTAGGCCAGGTTACTCAAAGCCTCATCCAGCCTGGCCTTGAAGACAGCCAGGGATGGGGCACCCACAGCTTCTCTGGACAACCTGTTCCAGTGCCTCACCACCCTCTCCAGGAAGAATTTCTTCCTGAAGTCCAATCTAAATCTCCCTGCTTTCAGTTTAAACCTGTTACCCTTTGCCCTGTTGCTACAGGCCCTTGTAAAAAGTCCCCCCCAGCTTCCTTGTAGACCCCTTCAGGTACTGGAAGGCTGCTATAAGGTCTCCCCAGAGCCTTCTCTTTTCGAGGCTGAACAAGCCCAATTCTCTCAGCCTTTCTTCATAGGAGAGGTGCTCCAGCCCCCTGAGCATCTTCGTGGCCTCCTCTGGACTCCCTCCAACCAGTCGATATTCTTCTTATGTTGAGGGCCCCAGAGCTGGACACAGTACTCCATGTGAGGTCTCACGAGAGCAGAGTAGAGGGGGAGAATCCCCTCCCTTGACCTGCTGGCCACACTTCTCTGGATATAGCTCAGGATACGATTGGCTTTCTGGGCTGCCAGCACACACTGCCAGCTCATGTCCAGCTTTTTGTCCACCGGTACCCCCAAAAAGACGAGTGTGATTTCCAGTAAATCTTAGGAGGACTTAGATTGTTGAGAAAATTGTGTCTCTCTCACTGATGAGTTTTAGTTTTCTTATGGCAAGTATCGTTGCATGATTGAGATGGACACTATATCACTTGTGTTCTGGCCCAGCAGATTTCATGTATGCAAGCAAGATACAACTGGTTGCAGACTAGGAAAGGAGCAAGGATGCTACAAAATCTTGTAGCACTATGTAATTGTGGCTGCATAGTTGAACTTGACCTGTCAAAAGTCTTGGGCACATCAGGATGTGAGGCTTTCGTGGTTTTGCTTGTCAGGGTGGAATTACTCCCATTTTGAGTGGCAGAGGTAGGACACCACAGACCCTCTTAGAAAGCAAGGGGAAACAGCAGTCTTTAATCCTTCATAATTTTTTATGATTAAGTGAAAATGCTGAAGTATGTACCTGTATACTTTGCAGCCTGAGCTTGTTCTAAAATTCTCCCACCTTTATGCACAATATGGCTGAAATAAGAGACATGTCTCCCAGAATACTGGTACTGGCTTTATCCTGTAGCAGTTTTGGTTTATCTTGAAAGCAGGCATCATGCGAGGAAGCACATATGGGTCATGTTTTCATGCCTTTATTAGCAACCATTAAGAAGAAACTACCCTGTTAAATGAAAACTTTAATTCTGATGTAATGACATGGTGCGAAGAATAAGACCTCTAAAAATGAAGCTCTCATACAGTTGATTATGTAGCGAGTGGCAGTATTCCTTTTACTGAACAAAGCATGAACTCTCACGAGTTTTGTGCTCCTAGAAGTGCCATTCCTTGAACAAGATATAAAACTTGAGACTTGTACATATGATCAAAGGAAAGAAGAATAGAGAAATACTGATCTGGATAACTGTATTCCACTGAGCTGAATCTCACTTCTCCTGTAGTTGTCTCATAGTTTTGCTCTGCACTAATAACCAGTAACCATGATTAAACACAAAACTAGCTGCCTTTTAATATTAATGAGATGGCAATTCATGTGCATGTACTGATATATCCAGAGTACCATCTGCACTGAAACTTGAACATAGAAGTGTTGGACTCTTGTGTTATGTCAAACCCAAATGAAACAAGGAAGTACTTAAATCACGCAAGAGGTTGAGGTTTTCCATCTAAATGGTTCAAGCGAAACCATTTAGATTTACTTCAGAAGCTAGTTCAATCTTCTGGATCCTTACTGGAAAAAAACTAAACCCATAATATTTATGCCTAAAATAACTTCTTTTGCAGCAATACCAGACTTCCACTGATTTCACTTATTTGGACTGTCTTATTATATGCCATAAGAAGAAGACGGGCAGTAAGTAGTCGCCTAAACTGTCAAATTACTCCAAGTTGTATGTGAGATACTTTCATGTCAGACACTCCTATCAAGGAGGCACGTTCTTATCACATAGTTCTTGCGAGGTATTCACCGCTTTACAAAGCACTGACTCAAAAATGTTCAAATCAAGGAGGAAACAAAAATTTCTTTCAAGAAATGATACAATTGAGCTTTCAGCTATGAAGCGAAGCATGATAGTAAATGCAGGAGTGAAGGGTAAAGTCAGCCTGATCAGTGTCTTTAATAGGCTTCACTGTTTTCTTCAGAGAAAAAAGTTTTATTTCTATTTTCCATTAAATTCACTGTTCTTCTGCCTGATTTTTTAAAGTGAAGGTAAAGAAGAAAATCAACAGAACAAGTGCTTTTTGTAAAAGTAAAAGTGGTGCATTTATACGGAAACTTCGTCTCTTTTTGACAAAGAGGTTTTATGTACTTCCCTTACCTGCCACACTATGGGGAAACAAACTGTCATTCACTTTGTGCGAACTGTAATCATCTGTACTCTTGTTTTAATGTACTCTGTGCCCATTGCTGTAATTATAGGAATTTCACCTTCCCTGAAGAAATATTTTGTAGTTAAAACCCACCCATATATACATACATGCTTCTGAATATTTTGCAGTGTGAGAGAAAGTAAAGTTACTGACTTGTCAGTTCACAGGCTGATTCTTTCACTTGGTGTTGCATTGCACAGAACAAAAAGGATCTGTTCTAGGATTTACAGAAATACAGCTACAGAGGCAAAGACTAGACACAAACTCAGAAAAAATACTTGAAAAACTGAAATTAATATGAAGAATCATATTTTCCTACTTTCTATCTCATACTATGGAATGGAAATGTTTATTTTGCTTGCTGATGTTTACCCGCTAAAAATATCAATTGACAGAAATTTTACAAAATGTGATATATTTGTATGAAGGTTGAGAGTGAGCTGAATAATTCAATGATTAACATAGTGAGGAGGGACATAATGGCTTATTTCTACCAATAGGTGACATCATGCATTATTTCTGTAGAATTATTCAGGTCTTGAAATGGGGCAGGGGAAAAATCTTGATGTCTCTCAAAGGAGAGGGTGTGGTACACAGCCTAGAGAAAGAGAGCTGATAGAATTAGAACATAAAAAATGTTCATGAAATGTGTTGAGGCAAGCACTGTAGGCCCCAGTTAGTAAATATAGAAGAAACATCCATATCCTAAAAATGTTTTCTTACAGTGATGGAAGAAAGATGTGCAGTTAAACATAAGAGAGGAAGACAAAATGTCACTGCACTGCAGTGAGTCCAGTTCAAATTTTAATAAGCAAGTGAAAATCTCTACACGTGTTGAGCTTCAACTAATGCCCGTTGTTGCTGATACTGATTTCTGCAGATAACCATAGGGATAGATGACACTCACTCTTCAAGGAGGTACCTCTTCGTCTATATCCAAACTGGGGATAGCTATCCAGCTGGGCAAGTCCTGAGGCTGGTGCAGACCTCAGCACAAATTTGACAAGCTGCTCCAGCGTATAGCAGGAGTCATCTGAAAAGAACTTTCCACAGACCAGCGTATCTGGACCACAGATCACACCAGCAACTCACCCACTTCATACATACAAGCAGCCCTGACTAACTGTGGTATGGGACACAGAGAGCCAGAATGCTGTCAAGTAGGTCCAAGGGGAACTATGAGCTCGCTCAATTATTCTAAGAATAGGGAAATCAGAGTATCAGTGTGTGGGAGCCTGAGTGGGTTAATACTAGCTAGGGAGTTTATCCCATGTGTACAACTGAGCATTCTTAGTCTGGTATGCAGGATGTACCTAACGTATTCAAAAGTTCAATCTGCATCATTCACATGCTCACCTGTTTGCTTTGGTTGTTTTAATTAATTAATTTCTCTTAAAAATCACAGTACTCTGAACAAGGAAAAAGGTAGCTTCACAGGAGAAGGCAACAATGAGCTGTCTACTAATTAGAAAAAGGTAAATCCAAGGGTAAGAATTCTGCAGGAATCCAGGAAAAGCCTGCAGGTTAATTTACTGGCTAGCTAAAGAAAGGTGAAGCACAGCTGAGATGAAGCAGAGATGGAGTAGGTGGCTGCTGTAGAGGGCCCGGGCAGCAGAGTTCCCAACTTCTTAGCCTGTCCCACCCAAGTTTTACATGTGGCGATCCTGAGAAGCAGAAACGGAAAGGAAAAAAGGTGGGAAAAGTGTGAGAGAATAGAAATCAGGGAGCTTGCCTTAACGTGGATGAAGACTGATGAATGAGAGGGAAATAATTGTCTTCCTAATGATGTGCAAAATATGAAGAGTTCTTGAATCTGAAACTGCGTAACTACTGCTTACATAAGGGTATGCCTGTGTACATGAAGGTATACATACACCTCTACGTTTGGATTTGTGATGACAGGTTGTTTAGCTAAGGGGGAAGATTACAGTATTGGGACCATATTTGGAAGAGGAATGATTCTTAAGTTTCTTTCGCAATCCTTGATATCTTTTTAGTTCTAAAAATTTTATGAAAAATGATTTCTCAAAGCATTTTTATAAATAGGGAGACAAAAAACACTGAAGTGAGAAAACTTTATTCCTACTTAACTGAGAAGTTTACAGTTAGCCATACAATCACTGCTGCCACAACTACACACTACCACCACAAAAAGGGAATCTGGTCTGCTATGTTCAGCTCCTAGTGTTGCACTCAGCAAAACACATAGAAACACCTGTAACTTTAAGCATAGGCTTAACCTTTTCCTGAATCAGAGCCTAAAATGTTCCTAGTATTCTTTCCAGCCCAGTACAATTATTGGATTAGATGGAATGTGAACAGCATGAGGGAATGTGCCTATTCTAAGGGACAGATTCTTTTAGACTTTCTACACACACTAGATCCTTCTCTGCCCATTTCTGCTTCATTAATATTAATAATAACTTGTGTATTCAAGACATAATACTGAAATACATTACTCAGTGGCTTTAATGATGTTATTTCTTGAATTCCAGATTGACTCCCAGTCTTACTCATTTTACCAGGTTTAAATAAGAACATGATTCATCATTTACAGAAAGCACATTACATAAGTCACACAGTTTCACAATTAAGCACACTGTCTTAAAGCTACAAATAAGAAAAGAAATAGACAAGATTTTCTATCCTTAGTTTGAAATTAAACTTAGAATACTGTATCCATCATGTGAGCTCTGGCTGAAATGAGAACAGAAAACATTCATCACATGTTTTAGATGTTCCAAACTAAATCATAGTCTGGAACAGGTTTTCATAGAAAGATAGAGCTCTGCTTAGGAAGGGTGTGAAACCCAAGCACAATTGTTGCAAATAAAAGCTTTGTTTCTTTTTTTTTTCTGTTGTATTCCTCATAGGGAAAATTCACTCCATATGTAGTACATATAATGGTTTTGCAATTCTAATGAAAAGTGTTAGCTGCAGGCAGATTACACAGCATCAAAACTCTAGTATGTTTACCAGTGTACTGGGATGTACAGATGTGACTCCAATAATAGTAAGTGAGCTCATCCTTAGTGTGGAAGATTATTTATTAGGGAGAGAACAATGTAAGTGATATGATCATTACATCACCTTTTCCTGTACATTATTCTCACTACAGCTGACAGGGAAAACATCTCTCAGGTTTAAGTTACATTATTTTCCAATTTTGCAGAGTCTAGATAAAAGTGGTATTTGAAAGTGTACATACTTTTAAAGTTTCATTTGATAACAAAGAAGGGCTAATGCTGCAGTGTTGAATTATTTGTTCAGTATCTCTATCTGTTTTCTTCATATAAGATAGTTATTCCATAGTATTATATCCCATCTATTAGCACTAGCTATTTTATTCTTTAGGTAAAGGTTTTGAAGAAAGGGTATTTTGAATCTATAGAATCGCAGAATGAAGGCTTTTGGCTACAAGATAGAATCAATTTGGTTAGCATAAAAGAGATCTTAATATTAAACTCAGAAGAAAATTGCCAGAAGTTACAAACTCAGGGAACTTTATGTTCAGATTACAGCAATAATAATGTTCAGTGAAGACAGAGCCAGTGAAGAAATACAAAAAGATTTCTTGGCTTTTCCTATGCTTTTGGTAATAATGGTTTATATCTCTATATTCAAGGATGAGGTGAAAACCACATCCATTATGATCAGGATGGAATTTATCATGATAATTACTGCTACTACTGCATAACAGAAGGAATAATGTACACCAACAGCAAAAGCCCTCCTAATTTTGAGACTATGGCACTCACACTTTTGAAATTATGCATATTTTGCTCTTAGTTTTCCAAAACAGACTGCTGTTTGCACCTGCCATCAGAATGAGAATTATTATCAACCATTTGTAAAAGCCTAGACTATACCAGTTCTAACATACGCATTTGCATATCATAGCCTAGTTTTTCAAGTTCACACTAAATAAGGATGTTGTAAGGATTTGGAATGCTTACGTGTAAATCCTACATAGCATTTTTAGAACGGAATTAATTTAGCAAAAAAATACCAGTTTCAAAATGTAAACAGTAGTCCTATTTGTGTTGCAGACAATCTTCAGACAATTAATAAAGATTTTAAAATAAACCCACTCACTCCATTTAGTGTAGTTGATTGGACATTGAGGTGGGCAACAGGAACAGATTTTTCGTTCAGTTCCACCGTGTTCACTGGCGTACACCACTCTGCATACCACTTGCCACTGTCAGTATTCATAGAAAAGAAATGTTGGCTTAATCATAGGAGAGTGCAACTGATCCAAGAATTCTGTGTAAGGAAACCATCACAAAATATTTATCCTGGTTTTGGCTTCTTTGCTATGGTATCTACCTCATGCACGTGTTTCATTCAGAAGGATTTCCTGCTGTTATGTGCACCAAGCTGGTTTACTACATGTGTTTCTGCTTTTGTACTATACTGTTTTTCCTGCCTGAACAGTTACCAAGCAGTGCAGTATCAGTCACCATACAGTGTAAATGTTACAACATCAACAGACAAGGCTCCCAAATTCCATTAAATTAAATTCTGGAAACCTGCACATAGATACAAAATTCCATTTTCCTCGCATTCCTATTATTCCCAGATGAGAACGGAATAGAAAACGCTTTCTCTTTTTAAAATTCAGGTATTTCTATAGAATCATGTGTGAGACCTATGATTAATAAGTTGTCTTTAATGATAAGATTTTCTTGATCTAAAGCATGGCGATGGCCTGAGAGCCTACATTTCATTAATGTAGATACACTTGCAGACTGGTGGTCTCAGAAAATTGTTTGCACGTACCAATTCAGTAAGCAGTGCAAAGACGACAGTAAAGACAGCCTGGTTTACTATAACCTGACATCCTATGCCCCCACCCCACCAGCTCTTCCTTTCTTCCCTGTTTCCCAGTCTTCTCCTGGGTGTTCTGTCTATTTTGGATTAGCAAGTGGCTGAAAACTGAAAGAGGATAGAGTCAGATTGGATGTAAGGAAGAAATTCTTCCTGGAGAGGGTGGTGAAGCACTGGAACAGGTTTCCCAGAGAAGCTGTGGATGCCCCATCCCTGGCTGTCTTCAAGGCCAGGCTGGAAAAGGCTTTGAGCAATCTGGTCTAAGCGGAGGGTGTCCCTGCCCATGGCAGGGGGTTTAGAACTAGAAGATCTTTCTAGTGACCTTAGACTAGAAGGTCGCTTCCAAACCAAACCGTTCTATGATCCTCTGACTTTATTCTTCTGCAGCAGAAGACCTTGCTGCTAGCACTTGCACTGGCTCACATCTGCTGACCTTCCTGTGTCAGTGGAGCACATGCCCACCTGGGTGCTTTTGCCAGGGCTGCATTGTCTATCCCTATATGAACCACTATTGATTAAAAGAAGCTTGTTCTGAATGAGGGCAGGAGCTTCTAGGTGCCAGTGCTGTTACATCATTAGCAGCGTGGTTGGTGGCTGAGGGCTGGTGTGGTATGGGAAGACAGCTTCTTTCAAAGGAAGGGTTATGTTTTGCCAGCTTACAAACTTGTGTGGGAACACAAGACAACTTTTCTTAGAAAATTGTAGTGTAGATGAGGCCTGAGGAAATGAGGCTCTGGTTCCAAGGTCACTTCTCACACTGACAAAGCCAGCTAAGTGCTTCCAGCCCCCTTTCCAAATCACTGATCATTTCCACACCTAGTGCTGATGCCCTGTTTGTTCTAATGCAAATGTCTGTGGAGCTGAATAATAAACCAGATCAGAGAGCTGATCCAACTTTAAAAGCAATCCTCCTTCCCCTCCCCTTTTTTTCTATTTCTGAGGACATGCTGTTGAGAGAAACATCCATAGAGCCAAGACCTGCAGAACTAGGGACCAGATCCTTAATAACATTACAGTAAAAAAAAAATTAGATAGGTAATTAAATCTGTGAATCCGATCTTATATGACCTGTTTAGAATTGTGAGAATACAGATCAGACTCTGGCAGATTCTTCAGATTCTTCCAGGTTCTCTTCTGGCACCGTAAAACTCAGTTACTATCTTTTTCATTTAGTAAAGGAATGGTACTTTAATCTGTTGTTTTCTAGATGCTGAAGTTACACATATTTCACAAATTAAATTTCAATAAAGGTTCTAAAAATGTTGACTTAAGCCTTAGCTAAGGGATATGCAAATGCAACAGTACAGCAAATATATTTGCATTGAAGATCTAATTGAATTAACTGTTTACACAGCTACGACACAGTCAGCTTGTCACAGCTTCCTTTACAGCTTGACTACCTCCATTTTTAATAGAGAGATTTAAAAGGTTTTCTCTCTTCTCCTGGGATTAAAGATAGTGATGAGCACTAATTAGCCACCTGCACCCATAGCACAGCCTGACAGCTTGTTTATCTTGCAAAGGCTGCTGCACCCCTGGGGAAAAGTCAGTGTCCTGTTTTTTTTCTTTTTCTTTTAAACATTTCAAGTTCAGTTCCTTCAAGAAAAGTATAAGAGTTTACACAGTTTTTAGCATTACTAGGAGGAGAAAGAGTCCCCTGTTCTCACAGTGCTACCTGGATGCTACAGAAGAGAAAATAAATTCTGCTTATGTTTCTTCTCTTTTTAATTTTTCTTTTTCATCAAGCAATTCACACATTTGGGGTTAGCTGCAGCACTTTGCTTCGCGTAACCTGTGAAAATGAGGCTTTGAAAATACAAGTAACATTTAGCAATCGCAAGAGCTTTCCTCATGCTAGCACAATGTAAAGTCCATTAAATAGGCAATTAAAATAGAACAAAAAAATCAGAAATAAATAAAAGAAACCTCAAACCCTTCAATGCAGCGATGTTTAAGTAGTTTTTTTATTGTTGGACTGTGTCTTTGAATGAAGCACTATTTAGGACTAGCACCTGATACAGTTGAAACTGTATTCTGATTAGCTTGCTATTTTTCCTTATCATGACTGGCTAAGAATGGCAAAAAACATCTTGCTTTGTTTGTCTTTCAAAAGTTCTGACTCAGTGTCAGGCAAGTACTACTTACGGGCCTGATGTAAAGCCTAGTGAAGTCAACTGGAATGTTTCCAATGACTTCATTAGACTTTGGATTGAGTCTGAAGTGCAGCAATTTACTCAACTCTGGAGCATAAATTACAGATATAAAAACTAAATTATTTGTGTGTTGCTGAATTACTGACAGCAAAATGTATGATATCAGAAAAATAATAGGCAGAGATAGCCTGCACAAGCTGGAAAAGCTTAAAATATAGCTAAAGATAGGGGAATACTCTTTGGCAAGAATAGAGACAGTCTCAGTTCCAGGGCTGGTGGAGAAAAGTTGAATAATTTGACGGACAATTATGTGATTAATCTGGTAGGAAAAGATGCTGTCTGTCTCAGTCACTACTCTGATCACTGGACTAACATCTGGGTGAGACAATGGTCTGCTATCACAGCAGGAAGAGCCTTGAATCCATAAAAACTGATGGAAACCCCTTTGGAAATGTAAAGAATTCCAGTGGCCTAAACTCAGAATAGAGGCAGAAAATGTCAGGCAAACACATCAGCTGAGTTTGTTGCCAGAGTAAGCGTGACAATGTTGAAGAGAACTGAATGTGAATGTTACTTAAAATCAAGCAATCTCCAACTGAAACATAACCTTTTGGTTTAAAGAAAGATCTCCCAAATATTGTTCTTCCGAATTTTCATATTCTATGTCTTGATGAGTTAGGAGTGATACACTGAGATAAGGTACTTTTTTCAGTCAAAACTTGCTTAATTTCCCCTTGTCTGAAAACCTCAGGATGCCAACATCTGGTCCTAGCTACCCCAGAGAAACAAACCAAAATACTTGTTACAAAGTGGTTATTTGGTTGAACCAACTCTTCTCAGGTGAATAATGTATTTCAAGATAAAATAATGCAAGCACTGAAGAGCAATTCTACTTTGAAAAAAGATTGATTATTTTGGAATTTTTTCGTTCTGGAGGAGCCTATCCAAGACAAAGCGGTTATCCTGGAATAGGTGATTATGCAGCAGCTATGTGAATTCACTTCTGAAGATGTGTAAAACCCTAGCATTCAAACTCCGATTTCTCGCAGATCAGAAGTATTTTCAACTTTTAAAATTTGGTTCAGGTTATTGTTTAGCTAGGAGTATGAATCTTTAGCTTCACCATAATTGCAAATTAGGAAGGATTTTTATTTAGAGAGGTATTTACATAAAATAGTTTGTATTTTAAGAATGTTACAAAAAATATGAAATTGGGATTTTCTGTGGGTAAAATACCCTTATATGCACAATTTATTTATAGTAGAATTTACTGATTTGTTTCAAAGTAATGTTTTGCTATTAGAAGCCATCTCCCTCTCCCAAAAGCAAACAAACCCCCTTGTGAAGAAGTAAAAAAATCCTTGTAGCATTCCTTTCCTATTCAACTTTCTCCATAATTTGCCTCCCTTTGATTTCACAATTGAAACTGGGATGGGCAGGGAAATTGGACAGGCAAATGGAAAATAAAAGCTAAGTTGTTGGGGTTTTTCTGGTGGGTTTTTTTTGTTTTGTTTTGTTTGTTTTTGGTTTGGTTTTTTTTTTTTTTTTTAATTATTAAACCAGATGGGACAGTAACAAATACAGATAAGGTACTGGACAAACAAACATTTCCTCACATGATACCTGTGCCTTGAAGTATGGCCATTTTTTACCACTACATCAGTCTAACAACAGACTCTCCTCACAAACCTTTTCTCACCTACTGCCTCAAATTGTCTTGGTCATCATAATACTATCCAGGCTGGAACAAAAAGAATGGGAAAGGGAGAAGGGTACAGAGAAAGCTTTGGAATAATATTTCGAAAGAAAAATTTTGAGTAACTGGAAATGCCTGCCTTTTGAAAACCACTATACAAGAAAGATGCTTTTCTGAGATAATTTTTTCCCTTTCTTTTTATACTGGCTATAGCAGAAACTGTCTTCTTTTTCTTAAATAGCATCTATTTAAAAAGCACTGTGCATTTATCAAAGAGAAAACAGTTGTTATAGCTATTGTTCTAATCTGGACACTAGCTCAGACTATCTTGAGAACAGCAACATATAAAGATGTACAGCAAATGGAAAATTAATCTGACAGTTAAGGCACCAGAACAGAGATGAGGAACCCACCCAGGTTCCAGTTTCAGATATGTCAGACACCTCCTGGATGATCATGTGCATACTGTCAAATTTTGATGTTCCAGTTTCTTCATCCACAAAATGGATCTAGCAGCACTGGTTAAAGAAGTTCTGTGATTTGAGGCTGAGACAAAAGAGGGCTAAAAGGTCTGCAGTTAAGGAGGAACTACACATTGCTAACCATGGCAGCCTTACTCAATTATTTTCCTTTTCAGTTAATGCATCAATTTAGTTAATCTGGCATATCATTGAAAACACTCTGCAGTAGAGGCATACACAGTTTAAATGTCCCTGTGTGCCATGATCAGCTGAATTAATGCTCTCTCTTACCCAGAATGCACATGAATTTTGTACTTAAAAACATGCAGAAGCCTTATGTCCTACTGAAATGAAACACAGTATGAGGAAAATCTATAGTTTCAAACAATGTTACTTCCAGCGGTTCACAAAACCAAGGAACACAATGGTATTTTCTGCAAAGCAGTGTGCTGTTGGTTACATTTCTTTTCTTAATGTTAATCACAACTACATACTGCAATACAGTCCCTTCACACATCAACACTAGAACTAGACCTAGCCACAGCACTGGGAGCCGCGAATGTAGCACCTCAGCAAACAAAGAGCCTCTCACGGCATCAGGCCAACAGAAGAGTGTATTTCTGTGCCTGTATACATCTGGCAGAGGCAGAATAGATGGGAAAACAACCTGACAATCTCCTGCTGCTTTATTTACATCTCAGAGTTGTTGCAGTACAATGCCTGAGGACAAAGCTAGCTTAGAATCAGACATTTCTCAGCCCTGTGCTCTGGAGCTAGGCTGCATCCTTCATGTTTTCAGTCAAAAACTTCTTTTTATGTGGGTTTGTTGTTGTTGTTTTTTCCCCCCTGGGGGAGGAAGGGGTCAGCATGCACAGAGTGTACTGACTGTGTTCCCCTGACAAAAAACCAGTTCAGAAATTACTGCTGTGTTCTCTCATCTCACACTTGAGCACGTCAGAAAAATTAAACCCTAAAATGTTCAATGAGCTAATGCCATCTAAAGCCTAATAAGCTGAACTACAATCTGTGGCCACTAGCCTTATAACCGTAAGGAAAACCACTGAGTCTAACTGCTACAGACTTTCACTTACTCTGTTGCTGAGAACAGCAGACATCAGGCTTTAACTGGAATGACAAAAAAAAATTAAACAACAAAAAAATCTTATTATTGGGCAAGGTTGTCTCATACAAAGTCCATGTCTTTATATATGATTTTATTATTTATCACTACAGCTTTATTAGTAACATGATTTATCCTGATTTTACTTACATTATTTCATTGCACTTGCACTTACTTTAAGCAAAGTTGATAGTAATATGAACTGCTGCTCATTTCAAAACACATCAGAAGTCAAAGCATGAATATTTTGCAGCAATATTAGAGATTTATATATTTGAATGATATTTTTCTAACTTCACTAAACGACAGGCCCCTCCAATCATGTACAGCCTTCTTAAACATGAAGACAAGTACCTGGTTTCTAGCTGATCCCGATTTTGTGCTCGATTAAAGCTACCAAATGGTTCTTTCCTGGTAACTTCTCCACATCTCTAAAATAAAATAACAATAAAATCAATCTGGTTGGTTCATTTAAATTTTAATTTTAAATATGTTTGCTTTACCAAACAAATACTACAAAAGCAGTATTATTGAGTATGGACTTTCTGTTCAAGCTATAAGGAAAGTCAAGCTGCTGAACGATTAATCTTGGTTTCCTGAAGTGTTAAACCAGTTTTTGACAAGCATCTTTTTCTGCAAGCAAGGTGACAGTATTTTCTTCATTTTTGTTTATTCAACTAGCTCACCTAACTGAATCATCCTGGCTGATTTTTTTTTCATTATTTCCATCTATTAATAAAAAAACAGGTGGAAAGGACAGAATGATCTCTACTAGTTCTACACACTTGAAAGACTGAGTGAATAAACCAATTAAATTCTCTTCCTACAAGTATATTTATACATTTTTTTACTAACATCTTTTTCAGTGCGAAACATACTTAGATAATCTTCCTAAGAACAAAGTTCAAATACATTTGTAGTAATCTTATTTAACTAAAAGCAACTATAAATAGTTTTATTCTTTTCTGTTTTTTTCAATTCCCATATTTATCCACCAGGAGTTTAGTATGAATCACAAGTAAAAGTGTAGTAATTATATATTAAAAAAAAGAAATTAAACAGACCTCATCTGCTAAAGTAGTAAAATATATGTAAAAATTAAGAATCCATATAAATGTTACATTAAAATCTGAAATGTCTCAGGTGTACACAGATATAGAATGCCTTCTTTGTTAGCAAAAAGAAATGCTAAATTACGCATAAAGACTATAATCAGCACATTTTAATGGTTACCAATCAGTGAAAAATCAGTCTTTAAGAAAAAACACAACCGTAATTCAAGATTAAAAGCATTCATTTAAATCAGTTTCCTGTTCACAGATGTGATTCATTTTCATGATGACTGATTTAAACCACTCCTCTAATAAATGCTACTGTTTACTCATTCTGAGTTACAGAAAATACTTTTTCTCTTGAAACAACATACTGCTCACAGACTTTACTTCTTCTAGCTGCAGTCACACATTCACTGCTGTAAACAGGGTTATGTCCCTTCACTTTTTAACTCAGATCATGGACTTCCCCGTGCACCTTTTACTGACATCAATGTACTTGCAGCCAAGCAATCAGGTGCATCAGTTCCCTCATCCGGATTAAACACATTGGCTGAAAACACCAAATTACTTTTTATGAACGACAGTCTAGGCACAAGAGGAGGGAACTGGAACACGCTTGGGACTCTGTCTACAACTGTCTTGTGGTAGGTTTACCCTGGTTGAGTGCCAGGTGCCCTCCCAAGCCACCCTGTCACTCTGTCCTAGTTTTGGCTGGGATAGAGTTAATTTTCTTCCTAGTAGCTGGCACAGTGCCAGCTATGGCACTATGGGGATTGGGATTTAGGATGAAAATAATGTTGCTAACAACACACTGATGTTTTAGTTGTTGCTGAGCAGTGCTTACACTAAGTCAAGGCCTTTTCAGCTTGGTCTGTCAGCAAGGAGGCTGGGGGTGCACAAGATGCTGGGAGGGGACACAGCCAGGACAGCTGACCCCAACTGGCCATAGGGATATTCCATACCATATGATGTCATACTGGGAAAGCTGACCAGAGAGCTGCTCCTCAGGGACAGGCTAGGCATTGATTATTTAATGGTGTGCATTTTTTTTTTTACTTGGATCACATGTCTTACTTCGGGTTTATTTCTCTATTCTTATCTTTGTCCTCCATAAACTTCTGCAACGTGAGCCCTTCCCACGGGCAACAGTTCTTCATGAACTACTCCAGTGTTGGTCTCTTCCACAGGCCAGTGTCCTTCAGGAGCAGTCTGCTCCAGCCTGGGTCCCCTATGGGGTCACAAGTCCTGTCAGCAAACCTGCTCCAGCCTGGACTCCTCTCTCCATGGGGCCACAGCTCCTGCCAAGAGCCTGCTCCAGCATGGGTTTCCCATAGGATCACAGCCTTCTTTGGGCATCCACCTGTTCCAATGCAGGGTCCTCCATGGGCTACAGGGGCACAGCCTGCCTCACCACGTCTTCACCACAGGCTGCAGGGGGATCCTCCTCCTCCCCCTCCTTCTTCATTGACCTTAGTGTCTGCAGAGGTGTTTCACATATTGTCACTCCTCTCTCCTGCCTGCTGTTGTGCAGCAACTTTTCCCCCTTCTTAAATATGTTATCGCAGAGGCACTACCACAGTTGCTGATGGGCTCAGCCTTGGCCAGCAGCGGTTCTGTATTAGAACTGGCTGGCATTGTCTCTATTGGATGTGGCGGATGCTTCTAGCAGCTGCTCACAGAAACCACCCCTGTAACTTCCCCCTCTACCAAAACCTTGTCATGCAAACCTAATACAAGCCTATGTTAGTATAAAGAAACTGTGGAAAGAGTACACTTTTTGGGTATGGTGTAACTGTTCACATTACCTACAGTAATATCCCACACCAATTTGAACCTAATTACTCATGTTTTATCTTTATACAACTAAAGATGTTCTTTTAAATGGATACGGCTCTGCCAACTTCTTTCCTTGGCCTCAGACCATACTTTGATATCACACAGCACCCCAGTCCCCGCATCTAACTCCACAGCTATACAAGAATCCTGTATTAATGCACGTAATGTTTCTCTACATATGTATCAACTACCTCACAAACTTCTCCCTGTGGTCTTCCGTTCTCTTCTGATCACCCAATACCTCAGGTAACAAATTTGGCTTTGAATTAATTGGAGGTCTACAGGCAGACTTACCTCTTCCCACTTTGGAGTCAAAATCTGACTGTGAAAGGAGTTATAAACTCATAAAGAAAACCCCTCCATTTCTCCTTAATGTTAAGACCACCACTTTTATCCTAGTTTGGAAAAAAAAAAAAAGGGAGTGGGGGGTATAGGTGATGTAAAGACAAGAGACACAAAACTGTGGGAAAACAGGATTCAGCATTCCTGCTGCTCCAACATGAGCTCTGCTTAGAACACAACCATTCACGACTTCTGAAACCTTTTTAATTACTTTTCTTGCCTCACCCCTCAGTATTTCTTGACTACACAAACCTATGACTTCAGACCAACATCTTCAGGACATTTTATGAAGAAGAGCTCCTTGCAGGTAGAATGAATACCTTTTACCACAGTGTGCTTTTTATCATTTCTGTTGTACTGAATGGTAACTGTTTGTCCAGTAAAATCCAAACAAGGAAAATTTTCTTCCTCAAATTAGAGACCAGCATGGCATATTCTGACCAGAATCTCAGAATATGCCACACAGCAGCATCAAAAATACTTCTGGCAGAGAATTAAGAAATATGACCATCATGTCACATGCAGCCCTTTTATCCTGTCTCTTTTATGTGGCACAGTGTTTATCAGTTGCTTTCACAGGAATTCATTCCATAAACTCAATTCGACCCTTCTCTTGCTCGCTCTATTCTGCTGAGATACTAAGCCGCTGACTCTGCCACCAGCCCATCATTTTTTTAGGTACTGCCCACCTGAATGTTAAACACCTCACATCTGAGATGGTATTAAATCTGCATGGGAGGAAGGCAGTTAAAATATCAGGCTGTGGTTCTAGCCTTAACCAAAACTCTCCAAAAGGCAAAATGTAACATGATTACTACATTTTTGAAGAATAGTAATTTCAAACTCTAGTAGACTGCATTTCTGTAGTTCCCTGAGACGTAATGAAGGTATATAACACTGGGAGTGCATGATCCTGGACTCATGCATAGAGCACAAAGATGCAGTTAGTTAAACTAGTATGCAGGAGTAACGCAACCATTACTGTATTCTGCTATGATTGCACTGCGGTTCTGCAAGATGGACATGAAATCCAGACCTGTTCTTCATCAGCAGAATTAAAAACAAGTTTGTCTACACACAGAGAGCCATAAATAAAATGGTTTATGTTGAAGATACTCGTATCCTTCTATATTTAGGCCTGATCCATCATCCACTAATGGCAATAAAAACCTTCCTACTGACTCAGTTAAATGTTGGACTGAACTATTTATGCTATCATCTCAGACGTCAGGAAAAGTGTATGTTTTCCTTTCAACAGGCAACAGAATCTCTTACTTCCTGCTCCATTATTCTGTACATATATATTTAAAGCTTCTGCATGAAGGGCATATGTGTTTTGTAGGTGTCAGTATGAACACAACCTGGATAAAAACACATTCACAAAAGGCTCCAAAACCAAGTAATCATGACCTGTCAGAATGCACACAGGGAACCAAATTTTACCATGGAAGGATTAAACTAAAACTTTGAACAGGCTGACTCAGATTTGGTATGAGGGGTTTGGGACAACTCCTAGCATCCTTTGTCTCTCAGGCTGAAGTTTGTCAAGGATCTGGCCTGGCACTACTCCAGAATTAAAACCCAACATCTATTTTCTCTTTCCCACTTTCTCCCTCTCTTGTGCCGGTGTTTGCTCAGCAAGTGAACAACAAAATGATTTTAAGACCTGAACTCACTGAAAAATATTGCAGGGGAACGCTTGGCTGTCAGATGGGTCAGTTTTCTCAGTGCTTCACTGTCCAGCACAAATGCAGGCACACAAAGGCACTACCAGCCTCAAGGTGTAGCTGTAACTTTGGAAACCTAAGACCTGCCAGGGATAAATGACACAGTGGATTGTTTTTCAGCCCACAGACTTAAAAAGTACTGTTAACTCCTATTTAACATGCACAGAAAAGACAGACTGAATTGCACCTTACCAGATAAGCCCAACCGTTTATATAACGTCACATTGCATTTCAACCACAACTGGTCATTTCAACCAAAGACAAAAATCTTGTGGGGGATTAAGCAAACAGGCAACATAAAAGAGTTGGAGTTTTTTTACTTTGTCCCCTTAAGCATCAGGCCTTATCATCACTATTAATATTTATGCCAGCTAGCTTGAAGTCTTTATTTATTGTATTAACTCTCACCAAACACTTTGGCTTGATCATGTGTTTGATTGATGAGTTCCTTGCCTGAATAAGTATTTTGGGGAAAAAACCCCAAATCACACTACAAACCCAAAAAACCCCAACCCGAATTTGAATTTGCCACAGCCTTGCATACTCTCCTCACAACCTTACCACTACTGACTGTCATTCTACGTGTTTCTTCACGTCTGTTACAGCATCACTTCGCTTCAGCCGTCACTTCACACACCTCCCGAGGTGTTGAACAGTTTCCCTTCGGCAGCCAGGCCGACCGAGGGGCTGCCAGCTGCTCCCCCCTACCCTGCCTTGTCCCGCACTTGCTCCTCCAGGCCCTCAACTCATAAAAAAATTACTTGCCAGAAAAGCTCTTAAAAACGCTGTTCCCGTTGCACCCCGCAATGGCGGGGAGCTTACAACTAAGCTAAGAGGTAGGAAGCGGTGCCCTGAAGCGGCGGCAACCCATCCAACGCCGAACACCCGTGTGAGAGGTCGGTAGAGCGGGCCGCAGACCACCAACCCTTCACGACGCGAATCCGAGCACTGAGACGTGCTAGGTAGGGAGAGACGTCCTCTGGGCTGTACCAACGCGTACCCCCTTTGGGAGGAGACACATCTCGCGGCTACTGCTCGCCTCGGTACCATCCGGCTCCTTAAAGCCGCCCAGCGACGAATCCCTGAGGAATAGCTCCACGATAAACGCTGCTCCCTCCTCCAGCGCCTGGGCATTCTCCCCGGCCGCCTCCTTCCTCCCCCGCGGCGCACATGGTACGAGCCGCGGTAGCCCGCACAGGTGTGGTCGGTGGGACAAACCAACAGAGGACAGAGGGGGGAGCTGTACGCGCGCGTGCTCCCTCGCTCGCGCGGCGAAGAGTGATGAGAGGCGGTGAGGCGGGAGGGCGCGACCGGGACGGGCCTGGCAGCGGCTGCATCATCGGGGAGCGACGCGAGCACAGGGGCCGCCGCGGGAGATTGAAGTGTCTGCGCCGCCGCCGAGGCCGCGGTGAGGCGAGGAGGGGGCGGCGCCGCTACTGCCAACAGCAGCCGTTGTTCAGGGGGACCGGAGGAGGAGGAGGAGGAGGAGGGTGCCGCCCGCCTCTCCGCCGGTAAGTGCCAGCCAAAGGGTGGGGGAAGGGTGTGGGCCCCGCCGCGCCGCGGCCCCTCCGGGCGGGCAGTGCGGCCCCACAGCCCTGTCGGCGGCTCGCGTGCCCGTGCAGGGAGGTCTGTTCCTGCGCCGGGAGGCCGCCGGCTGCGGGCCGAGGGCCACCGCTGCCCGGGCGCCTGTCCCCGGCCTGTGCCGAGTCGCCCAGGCCACGCTTGTGGAATGGGAGGAGGCTTCTGGTGAACCGGCGCTGCCTGAAGCGGGAAAGAGCGGGCGTGAAGCCGGACGAGAACTGGGCTTCCCGCGCCCAGGTTGCAGTTTGATGAGTAAAGACAGCTGCCCCCCCCCCCCCCCCCCCCCCCCAGCAGCGGCTGTCCCCCCGCCCCTTTGCTGGCCTAGATGTTGGCACAGACAGGCCATGAACTGAATCACAAAACTAGTCTTAATTTAAAAATGAATTTGAGTTGTGGGGTTTTTTTTCTTTTGTTTGTTTGCTTGAGTCAGCTTCCTGGGCTGATTCAGTGTTGGGGCAATAGAGGTTGATGCAGAGAACAAACTAGAAGCTGGAGCTGCTGCTTCTGTAGAAGTACTGTTTGAAAGTGTTAATAAAACTATATGCTAATTAGAACATCTGTAATAACTCATGAGTTATAATTTGGTTGTTCTTATCTTGATGGAGCGTTTATTTTAAAGTTATTTCAGTTGTCTTTCAGTGCATGCATTTCTCTTTATGAGTTAGAAACTGTGTGTGTACAGGCTAGATTTCTTCAGTGAGAACTTCACATTCTCAGAAATAGATTTCTTCCATAGCAGTAGGCAGAAAAAAAATAATCTGTGGGTCACCATTGCCAAACTGGCTTCAGGGGTCGGTTGCAAAAGAGCAGGCTTTTACGAAACTGACCACTACATAACTTTACTCTTTGATTTTTCTCAGTGTATTCACTTATCAGAACTACATTCACATTCTGTTGCATCCTGGATGACCTCGTGTGTATGGCATTCTTGAGTCTAACAGATATGTTGAAAGGCATTTGCCCTTCCCCTAAACGGTCTTTAGAATCACAATGACAAAGGGCTGAAATATGAGGGAAGACAGATGTTAGAGGATAGTTCTGTCTTTTACTGTAACAAATAGAATGAGGGGGGAAAAAATAATATTCCAAAGAAGCTCTGTAATGGGACACTAGGTTGATAAGTCTCAAAAACATCTTGTCAAATCACAGAATCAGTAAGGTTGGAAAAGACCTCTAAGATCATTCAGTCCAACCATCAACCCAACACTACCATACCCACTAGACCCATGTCCTCAAGTGCCACGTCTGCACGTTCCTTGAGCACCTCCAGGGCTGATGACCCCACCACTTCCCTGGGCAGCCTGTCCCAATGCCTGACCACTCTCTCTCAGTGAAGAAGTTTTTCTTAATATCCAATCTAAACCTCCCCTGATGCAACTTGAGGCCATTTCCTCTTGTCCTGCCACCAGTTACCCAGGAGAACAGGCCAGCACCCACCTCCCTACAACCTCCTTTCAGGTAGCTGTAGAGAGTGATCAGGTCTCCCCTCAGCTGTCTCTTTAGGCTGAACAACCCCAGCTCCCTCGCTTTTATCTACAGAAACAGCACCTCTCACATGCAGGGCTCTGCTGGTCTGAGTGTCTTCAGTGAATATGGTAGCTGAGTCAGTGGCAGCAGCTGTTTATAGTTGTCTTGATAGATGACCTTTCCCATCTTCTGGTGGGAAGTTTGAGCTTTCCCTCCAGCCCCTCGCTAGTATTTTTACCTCATACTCCTTGTCTCAAACATCCCTGCTCTGCCTAACTGTGTCTTCGAGGTTCAGAGGCCAAGAGGGTTTTACTTTCACTTCCCTCAGTTTCTATTCCCCGTGCTTAGAGAGATCCCTGGGAATTTGCTTTTGTTGCCAGTAGACCAACTGCTTTGTGGCAAACCTGAGCTTCTGTTAGGAGAAAGGGGTTTTGATACTGGTTGTACAGAGCTGCTAAGAGTGCTTTCTCCTGACTCAGCCTGGCTCATAACTTCTGCATATTCAATCAGTTATCATTATGTACAGATCTCAGCTCAAGTCACAGCCCTCCCTGGCCTTACTACTGTTGGCTGAAAGTGAAAATCAGGGTTTTCATTCCTTCCATCTTCATCTCTTTATTGCATGTAAATCGTGTTAGTTTAAGAAGTACCTGGTACCATTTCATTTATCACTAGCGCTACTGGAAGCTTTGTAGCTCTCCCTTCTAGGTAAGTTGCACAACCACAGTAAAAAAACCCCAAACCTCACAAGTTTGGAAAGCTTCCTTCCTTGTCACGTTTTGTGCAACCAAATCTTCTAAAGCCTGTTGGCAGTGCCAGGCAAAACTTACTCATGCCGTTGTAATAAAAATGTTTGCTGCTCCTGGCCACAAAGAGCGATATACAGAAAAAGGAGTATATTGGAAGTATTGAATGGATATGGCTTTTTTAATCCCTTTTTAATTAAACTTCCGTTCACTATCCCAGTTTTATTTCCATCTTCTTTCCTGCAGGTGGATGGATTTAAAAAATAATTTTAATCTACTCGAGGGGGGATGGGGGGACGGGGACGATGGGGCGGACAAAAACCAAACAAAATCCAGGCTAAACCCGCAAACCTTACCTATCTACGGATTAAGTGGCAGACATCCATCTGTTAGGTAAAAGACTAAGGCGTTATTACAGGGCGAGATGAGCCTGACTCGTGTGCCCTGACCACCCCGAACGCGGCGGCTCCCGGGTTCCGCCAGCCCCTCGGCCCCGGGTGCTGTGTCCGCCCGGCTCCCACTGCCCCCTCTTCCGGGACTACCGCTCCCAGAAGCGCCCGGGCCGAAAGTGAAAATAAACGCCAGGTTAAGCTGCTTCTCCGCCCGCCCCGGCGGCGGTAGCACATGTCCTTTCTCTTTTGTTTTCCGCCTGGCAGACCGGCTGCGGAAACCGCCTGGAATCGCCGCCCAGAGGGAGAAGTGGGACCGGGACCCCGCCGGCGCGGCGTCTGGGAGCTGCTGCCCAGCCCTCCGGAGAAGCTTAGAAGCGAGGGTTTTTACGGACCTCCAAGTCCAGACCGAGGAGTAAAACTTTCTCTTCGCGATTCCCACATGCACGTTGATAACGTGAGCCCGGCTGCTGTTGGTACTGCTGCTACCAGGAGTGCTGGGAGGGCAGTGCTCTCCTTTCCCCGCCTGCAGCTCTTCACTTTGCCTGGCCCCAGAGCTGCTCGGTGGGCCCACCTTGCCATGTGGGGCTAGGAAGGGCGCAGCCATTCTCCACAGCGTGAAGTGCTAAACATGGAGGCGGCGTGCAGACCCAGCGGTGGGGAGCAGAACCATCCAGGCAGTGGCGTGGACGCCCCTGGAGACGCTTCTATGGACTGCTACTTGCGATCTCAGGGCTTGTACAGAAAGAGAGTTGCCAAGGATGGATCTTGCCTTTTCAGGGCTGTGGCTGAGCAGGTAACTGCTTACATAAACAAAGCTACTTCACATGAAAGTATGGGAAGTAGATCTCATTAGTGGGTGATAATTAGTGTTAGAATGCGGAAGTACAGGGTAAGGTTATACAGTCGTGTGCCAGGGGAAAAAAAAATTCTACCTTGTGGGGTTGTTGAGAGAAGTTCTGTGTGCACAGACTTCCTCTGTCATTGAGAAATTGGTACCCGTTTTGACCTTCCACTGTTGCCTCAGAGCTTTGTGCAGATTTCAGCATTTGAGTACAACTGCTTTGTGTGAAACAGAATTTAGTGGGAAGAGCTGAAAAGCCTTGGTCTTAGTTCTGTTAATTTATGGTAAAATTAATAACCTATTTTCAGTAATTTATTTTCAGTTCTTCCTGTTGAATTCCCCTCCCCCATTTCAGTGTTACTGTTAAAGGAAAGAAGTGACAGCATCATCTTGTCTTAAATGCAAACAGCAGTGAGAGCTCTGGTGCTTCTGATTGTTGGAGTCCAGATTCCTATGCTAATTATACACAGTTCACCTTTTTTTTTAAATTACTTTTCCCACAGAACTTATAGGCAAGCAAAAACTACTGATCTGAAGTGAGTGGAGTTTTTTATTTGAAGGGAAAAATCATTGAATATACATTGGTATTCTGATGTTTTTTATATATATAGTCGGTTTTTCCCACACTCAAGTATATATACAACTTATTCCAACTATTAATTAAATTTTTAACATCCCATTCTTATTTTATTGAAGGGAAAGTATTTAATTCAGAGTTAGTATTTGTTTATCTACAAATTTGGTCTAATCTCTGTACTGTTCATGCTGAAAAAAAATGAACTGATCAGACTTTGGAAGTGTTTTAAATTGAGGATAGTGTGTAAGGATTGCAGGAAAGGCTGGGACTTCCCTATCTTGCAGTGAGGATGCAGACAATGTCATGTTAGAACTCTGAACCTATGATGAAAGTAGTATCTTTCCAGTAGAGGTTTGAAGAGGAGATAGAATGCAGGTTTTGTACTGGAATCTGAATTCCTGTCTTCCAAAGCCGTATTTAGGCAACAAACCTATACCTGTTAAAGTCCAGAGAAGGTAAACCTGCACTCTCTTAGATTTGGTTGGATTTCATTTGAATGTGTGTTGGTAGTTGATTTCCTCATCCACTCCTGTGGTGACTTATTTCTTCGATTAATTATTCTAATTCCTTTAGAAAGGAGTTGGTTAGAGAATGACAATTGCTATTCATTTTGCTTGGTAAATCCTCATAAATTTCAACATATTTAACTTTAGTAAACCTGTGAATTCTGCAGTTACTTAATTTTTCATTAAGTGATTCAGGTTTCATTTGCATATAGATGCTGTTACTGAATGAATATGAATTTAAATATTCCTAGGAAAAAAAAGAAGTATTTCCAAGCCTGTATTTAGACAAGTCACTAATTATTTGTGACCCCTCACCAAAACTCCTAAGAACCAGTGTCACTTTCTTCTCTTTCTTCCTTTGTAGGTGTTGCATTCTCAGTCTCGGCATATTGATGTTAGGATGGCTTGTGTAGACTATCTTCGGAAAAACAGGGAGAAATTTGAAGCGGTAAGTATTTCTGTTTACTTTGTGAGAAATGTTACTTCATTCCTTCCACTTTTCTAATGCATATTCTGCCATTTGTGGTGGTATTCATCATAGGTATATACTAGCTGATGCTTTTTAGAGTGCCTGCTCTTTAAATTAATTGGTACATGTGGTAGTAACTAATTTTTGTAAGCCTGAAGAAAGACCTGTATACTGCATGCAGAGATGTGGGGTGGGAAGAGTTTTTAATGCTCATTAAAAACCAGAACAAACTTTCTTTAATAGTCTATAGTGAAACTTTGGAAATCTGGATGTTATTTTAGTATAATGCCTATTTTAATGAAGGTCACAAAATGTTCTATCTTGCTATTTAATTGCTTTTACAATATATAAGGGGTTTGACCAATGAGATTAGTGAATTTTCTTTTAGGGCCTGCAGTTTATTATACATTGTTACAGACGCTTAAGGCCAAAACAACCCACCACCACACCGGCAAAGTGCTTCATCAACTATGGACATGAAATATTTTGATACTGATTTGTATTTGGCCAATGTTGTCAGTGTAAATATTGTAATATCCTTTTTTTTGTTCTTTTAAAAGAGCAATAATAAATAATGGTGCTCCTGTTTGTGTTTGTATGTGTTCTAGTGTATACACCATTTAACTGATTTCCAGAATAGCCAAAACAGGAATAGCATTTGCTACTAGAGGATTATTACGCAGTTCTCTTTCTGTTCTAAATTTACCCAGACCCAAAATAAAAAGCCTGTTTCAGATGCACATTGGCACAGGGAAGAGAAGGAAAGCAGGAATAAGAGTGTGCATTTGCTGTAATTTCTGACAAAGTGCTATATGCTCAGATGCTCACTTTTTATGTGGAAGTTGTTGGGAATGAATGACATAACATCCAGAGAATCTTTCTGGCAGACTACAGCTCTGACTTGACTATTTCCAGTTGCCAGGTCTGTTTGTTTCAAGTCATGTGAGGACTTATCAACTGTTAGATCTTTCTCCCTTCTTTTTAATTTTATTTTTTCACTGCTGACTTGTTAATCCCTTTCTTTCCAGAATTACCCCACTCCAATATCTGCTTCTCTACTTCTGTTTTCCTGTTGCATTGTGTAGCTTTTTTGAAATATCATGGCCCTTCTTGACTCTAAATGTGTGTTGTCTCTCCTCCCCAGTCCTGACATAATCTCAGCCAGGTAACTGCTTTGTCAGCCCTAGCTGGTTTTACTGTCTTGGCCTCTGCCCTCCAAACTCTGTCTCACTGTTCTTTTTTTCCCCTCAGACTTGATCTAAGTGATACGACCGCTCCTTCTATCCATCTTTGCTATCCTTCTGAAAAGTCTCTTTAAGTTTATTGACATTTTTACAATAGTTGTTTTCATGTGCAAGGTTGAGGTGTATCATATCTGTTCTCATTTCCTGTTGTTCCTGCTTCCTCAGGTACCTCAATTCAGCTCTGCTGATCTCTGTATCTCTTACTATTCTTGGTGTTTTCCATCTGGAATATGATCTCTCTTAACATCTCCCCCACCCAAAAAACCCCCACCCCAACATCAAGTCAAAAAAGAAACCCAAACCAACACAAACATCAAATACCTCTTTCCCTATTCTCTTAGTTCAACTATTTAGTTACTCGTTTGCCTTCTTAGTAGTTACACTCTATTGAAACGTACTGGTGGTACTCGTTGAAGCTCCTCTTCTCTGTCTTTTGTAATCTTTTCAGATTGGATTGCTGTCTTTAGTTGCACTGATACTGCTGTAACCAAAGTTTCAGGTGGCTGTGCATAACCACCATCTTCATTTTCACCATCATCCTTTCTTGAAGTGTTCTCTCTGCTTGCTGCTGTCTTCTCTTTGTTCTCCTTTTTAGCTCTTCAGTTTTGTATGAGAACTTTCTGGTGCCCTTCCTTTCTTTCTCTGTGTGATATCTTTTAGGTCATTTAATCTCAACAAACAAAACAACTGCTGTCTATGATCATGTTTTATTAATCCACCTTTCAACTTCATACCTGATTGCTTCTGTCTAAATTAAAAATTTCAGCCAGACTTTTTCACTGTTCTTGTGAACAACACTGTCCAGCCAGGTTGAAAATGGCTGAAGCAGAACTGTTGACAAGGTGACCTGCTTGGTGGACGAGGGAAAGGCTGTGTATGTTGTCTACCTAGACTTTAGTAAAGCCTTTGAAACTGTTTCCCACAGCATTCTCCTGGAGATACTGGCTGGTTATGGCTTGGGTGGGTGTGCACTTTGCTGTGTGAAAAACTGGCTGGGTGGCCAGGCCCAAAGAGTTGTGGTGAATGAAGTTAAATCCAGTTGGTGACTGGTCACAAGTGGTGTTCCTCAGGGCTCTGTACTGGAGCCAGTTCTGTTCAATATCTTTATCAGTGGATGAGGGGATCGAGTGCACCCTCAGTTTGCAGATGACACCAAGTTGTATGAGGTTCAACAAGGCCATGTGCTGGGTCCTGCACTGGGGTCACAACTACGGCCTGCAAAGCTACAGGCCTGGGGATGAGTAGCTGGAAAGCTGCCTGGTGGAAGAGGACCTGGGGGTCAACAGTGGCTGAATATGAGCCAGCAGTGTGCCCAGGTGGCCAAGAAGGCCAGTGGCATTCTGGCCTGCATCAGGAACAGTGTGGCCAGCAGGACTAGGGCAGTGATTGTCCTCCTGTACTGAGCACTGGTGAGGCCACACCTCGAATCCTATGTTTGATTTTGGGCCCCTCACTGCAAGAAAGACATTGAGGTGCTAGAGCGTGTCCAGGGAAGGGAAACAGAGCTGGTGAGGGGTCTGGGGCACAAGTCCTTTGAGGAGCAGCTGAGGGAGCTGGGGGTGTTTAGTCCAGAGAAGAGGAGGCTCAGGGGAGACCTTAGCGTTCTCTACAGCTACCCGAAAGGAGGTGGTAGTGAGGTAGGTGTTGGTCTCTTCTTCCAAGTAACAAGAGAATGGACAAGAGGAAACGGTCTCAAGGTGTGGCAGGGGAGGAAGAGATTGGATATTAGGAAAATTCTTCATGGAAAGGGTTATCAAGCACTGGAACAGGCTGCCCAGGGAGGTGGTTGAGGCACTGTCCCTAGAGGTACTTAAAATACATGTAGATGTGCTTGGTTTAGTGTTGGACTGGGCAATGTTAGTTTAATGATTGGACTTGATGATCTTGAAGGTCTTTTCCAACCTGAATGATTCTGTGATTCTGTACTCTGCTCAGTTTTCCTTATTACCTTGTTTCCTAATCTGTGGGTAAAGAGGCCATCCTGCTTGTAGCTTAAGTTCAAAATGGGAATTCCTTCTTCCTTTGGATCTGTATTTTAACTAAACGAAGCAGATTGTGTCTAAATACTATTTTTTGAAATACATCCTCTCTGTTGTCCAGCATGGCTGAAACACTTTGGAGTTAACGTGTCTGAATTTCTGCAGCATCTTTCTCCATCCTTGTCAAAAGAGAATTTAGCATCTTCATGCATGTTAAGGAGTGCAGCTGAAGGATTACTTTCTTAGCCTTGCACTTACGGTACAGCACCACAGTTTGCATACTTTTACTGAAAGTAAAAGCAGTTTGTTTGAAGTGGTACACAAAAGAGGGAAAAATGCATTATGACTTGCCAACAGTGTATTTTATTGCTATGTGGGTACTACAGAAATGTGACTCCCATTTCTGTTTGTCCACTGCTGCCTATTTCTTTTAGCAAGACATTTGAATAAGCCCACACATGCTCTCTCCAGTGGCACCATGTACACCTGGGATGAAATGCCCATAAGTATCTGCTTGACAGTATCTTTGCTTGCTTGCAGATTTCCCATTTGGCTCCTAGATTGGGTTTTTGCTTTTTCAGTTTGTCGTGTTTTGGTTTCTGTGATGGACTCCAAAAGCTGGTTATGTATTTATTTTCTGGAATGCAGACCTATATGGTTGACCATTTATTCCCTCATCTTTACATCACTTTATACTTAGATTGTAAGCTCTTAGAGGGCAGGGTAGTCTTAAACTTCAAGTGGTACCTTCCCATTGGTACAGTGGCTTGTAGACTGGGGTTTCCATATGCTAGGCTAATAATAATAACAAGTAATTATTACTTTTTTTTTTTTAAAACAGTTCATAGAGGGGCCATTTGAAGAGTATTTAAAATGTTTGGAAAATCCACAGGTATGTGAAACTTGACTTATAACTGAAAGCAGTACTTTTGGTGAAGTTGGTGTGTCATAGGACTCTTTATTCTCAAATGTTTTTGAACTTATGTGTGTACTACTGTAAAATGATTTGGGGAATTTTTTTTGTCTTGCTTTAAATCTGTTATTTCTCAAAAGTGTATCCGATTTGAAGCAAAGTTATTACTAGCCCCTGCAGTTTAATTTTATTAGTTTAATTAGGGAGTTAACAATCTGTGCAAGCTGAGGAGGAGGGGGTGGGGGGAGAGGGAGAGGACTGACTCGTGCAACATTGCAAAATCTGTTAACTTTTTTTAACCATTTGTATATAAATTTTATTACGTTCTCCCCTCCTAGAAATGAAAGCATGATTTTTATTCCCACCCCTGCCATGCCTGTACCATCCCTAACCAGATGGTTCTTTATATTTCATTTTCCAAAATGAATTGTGGAAGGGGTGGGAAAGTGGGTGTTAGCCTATTCTGCTTTATTCTGCTTCTGTCTTGCTTTGTTTATTCCAGTTTAGTTGCAAAGCTTTTTTAGTCAAGTCGTGAGGTTATACACTGTGCTAAAGGGTAAATAGGGCTGTTTTCCAGTAGAATTTATGCTGCACTGAATTACGGCGGTGCAAATGGTTTTACAGCACTGAACTGTCTGTATGGAAAATGTCTTTTCCATACAAGTCTGCAAATGTTTTAAAAAAAATCCTTTTGAAAAGTAATAAGGTAACTTTTTTATGTGATCAGAGAAATTAATATGAAGTTATTCTATATTTTTAAATTGTCGTGAGAATTAAAAAAAATATATAAAAAAAAAGATCTGATTGCTAGATTCCTGCCCCAAACTTAGTTTTAGTTGTTTTGAATGTAGTAAGATTGTCCTGAAGTAAAAAACAATAACAAAACCCCTAGAAAACCAAAAAACCCCAAAAAACAACACCCAAACAAAACCACCCAAAAAAACCAAGCAAACAAACAAACCCCACTAAATCCCCCAAACAAATAAAAAGGATCTAGCCATATTGTGCTGGAACACAGTACAGGGGTTAGGGTGGTACTGGGGTAATGGAAGCAACAACAACAACTTCTCTGTGATTTGAGTCTGGGTTTTGGTGTGACTGACATTTCACTGTTCAACAGCTTTAATGGGCAGATTTTTGGTCTTTCTTCAGGTGTTGATATACAGCTGCTTGCATGCAAAGTACAGCTAACTGTCACAAGTTTATTTTGGTTGTTTGGAAGTGGTCTGTCTACTTTGTGTTGGAAGCACTTCACAAGACTGTGTCAAGATGTTTGTATGGAAGTTATCACTCTGTTAGGCATGAGTGTTAAGCTTCAAGGTAGTTCTTCCAGTTCATCTATAGCTAAAGCCCCACAAAACCAGGCAGTTTTGAAGGCATAGAGTAACTTTTTAAAAAGTACTTGGAAAATCTGACACTCGCATTTTTCGAAAATCACTCTTCAAAAACCAGACAGCTGTTCTTTATAAATTTAATAAGAAAAAAAACCCTCAAACCCACCACTGTGTCACCTTTCAAAATCATACTCTTTAATGATAGATCTGCATTTATGCGGTTGTTTTTAGTTCTCTCAGTGTTCATACAGATCCATTTCTAGGTTGGGAAAAAAGTCCCCCTAGCTTGTACCCCTTAACCACCTTACTGGAATAGCTGTTACTTCGAAACACTGTCAGATACAATCCAAGTGTCTCAGCTGAACTCCAGACTGTTAGCATACTTATTTCTGACAATTATTTCTTGCTTCTCTTGATGTGCATATGAAGAAGTACAATGATTGTGTGTGTGTTAACTTAATTTTCTTCTTTCAATACAGGAATGGGTTGGACAAGTAGAAATAAGTGCCCTTTCTCTTATGTACAAGTAAGAAAACCTTTAAATATGTTTCATTGAGATCAGTTCAGTTATTTTGCTAGTGAATCAGTTGGAATAGCAAAGATGCAGTTGTATGTTATACTGTAGTTCTTCAGAAAATTACAAATTTGCTTTGAAAATTCCAGCTGTTAAGGTGTGAAATTAGAAAAGCAAGCTTTGAAAATGACGTTTAATCAGGGATTTGAATACAGTTTGCAGTCATGTCATGCATCTCACCTGCACAATAATTGTGGGTGGAGTCATGCAGTTTGTATTTTTTTAATTTTCACATCTTAATTTCTCACCAGAGCTTTAATATTAACCCCATTGCTGAGCAGTGGGCGGTGCCCATTTCTTCATGATCTCTGTACAAATGCTCTGGTGTAGCGCAGTGGTGTGACTGTAGGCTATATGCTAGAAAGCTGTTTCACGCCTCCCCTGGTATGAAGTTGTAGGCACTGACAGAAGATTACCTGGTGTACTGCTGTAGATTATTCCTTTTTCCACTGTATCAGAGTGTGTGTGTGTATGTACACACTGATCAGTATATGTATATAATCTTGGTGAGAAATAGTTTTGCTGCTGTATTTGTGTGAAATGTAATCCTGTATATTAATCTTCCTTCACAAGGTAGTATGAAACAATATGCTGAATATTTCTAACTGCATTCCTAATTACTGTGAATGGGAATGAGCAATATGCAGTGTCTTTGCTGTTTGTAAATCAGTTTAAAAAAGTGTTTCAAAATGCTTACTGTAAATTAATTACTTTCTTTGACTATTGATGAGAGTTGATAAGAGGAAAGAAACTAGTGAAATACTACTTTCAGGTACTTAGACAAGTGCTGAGTGCAGGAAATCACATGAAGTTCTATCTTTGCATGTTATGTGGTTCACGGGACAGTTGAGAGCTGCATGGGTGGAAGAGAACTGAGCTTGAAGTCAGAGTGAAGTTAGGCTCAAGAGACTTAGAGGGAAGGTCTGATGGTTGGATTGAGCCAGGGTGTAGAGGGACACAATGCAATTTAAGTCCAGAAAATTACATGCTTGATTGCATTTCTCTTGGCTGGAAATACATGAAACAGAAGATCCCAAACATCCAGTTCTGATGGATTCTCATGAAATAGAAGCAGTTTATTTTGAAGTCATGCTACATTGGTATTCAGGACCACAGCTGATAAATGAATACAGAAGCAAATCCTGGTTGCTAATAGTATTTTTTAAATTACCATTGGAAATGTGAGGAGGCTTGGGCCATGGTTGCAACTATATGTAGTATTTCACTGCAGAGTGGTAAGAGACTCTAGATAATAGGGAGAGACTGGCTTGTATTCAGAAGGTGGGTTAGAGGCTCTGGGAAGGTAGAAATAGTGACGGAGGTAGGGGAAGAGAGTGGCTTCCCTTCCTTTGTGCTGGTGGACAGAAGGCACAGAACAGGAACTGCACATTTCTGCTCTTCAAGTGAAGAAATGAGAGAATTTCAGACCTCTCAGGCAGAGGGTAGAAATACAGTATGGATAGGTTTGTCTTCATTTTCACTCCTCAGATCTGTCACAAGCATAGTTTGGTTATCTAGTCAATTTTCTTTGCCTCCCTGAAGCAGGTAGGTCTCTGAGCAGTGAAATTCTTTTCCTCTCAGAATTGCTTCTTATGAGTTGTTCTGGAAAGTTATAGCTTTTGTTTTATCCAAAAACTGCACCTGGGAATACACTTGCTCATTTTGCAAGACTAGTAACACTTTTGCTTGTGTGAGCAAGGAAGAAGTTAAGGAAGTGATAGGTTGCTGATCAAATAATTCAAAGGAAGGCTTATGGATAAAAGAGAGAGAGAAAATAATGAAATTTAAGATTACGGCAGATTGATTACAGCAGAAAAACAAATAGAAAAGATGGAAAGTCTTTCAGTTTTTAGAAAATAAAAAATCCAATAGTATGTCACATCAGCACTAGTTGTGGATTTTTCTATATTTGTCACTTTATATCCAGTTCAACTTTTCATGCTTTTCAAACTAACAAGCTAACAAACCAATTCTAAGTATGGAATGAAAATTCTGATTTTGCTTAACTGTAGTAGCTCAACTCTTCGTATATGGTATTTTTAATCCTCTGAAGTGCAATGAGGAACCCAAACTTAGTTTGTAGTTTCTAAACCTGTTTTGACACGTTGTTCTAGGCTGATACCCTTGATGGTGAGTGTCGGCCAACACTGCAGTGGCACGCCATCTGCTGGTTCGGTCCGAGCTTCGCAAAGCGTTTGTTCCTCATCTCGGTTGAAGGGACAACAGAGGGGTTTCTTTGTCACTTGAAATCCAGCAATTTGAGTCTGATGAACACAGCATGGTGTTAGACTCCACGCTTCATGGGGTCTTCATCCAAAGCGCAAGGGGAATGGAGGCCTCTGTCCTTTTTGTGGTGTATTATGCATTTTAAAATGCAGGAAAAGGTTCTTCTCGCTGCATGTGAACAAACTGAGACATGGGGAGTGCAGGATTTTCAGGGGTGCTGGAGACTTGGTTCTTCCAGTTTCTGATCCTCGGGCAATGCCTGCTGATGGGTCTTTGGCATGCTCCTTAGCACACTGTGGCAGCTGGGCCACTGTTTGGGAACACAAACATTGTGTGGACCCTTTTGAGCATAAGAACCTGGTTTGGGAGGCAAGAAGAGTGTCTGAGCAGACATGGGCTGTTCTGATGCTGGCCTCTGTGTCCAAAAGGATTGTCACACGCATGTCATCAGTCTGCTAGTACAGATTTAGCTGAAGCCACTGCTTATCTTCTGGAAGCATCACTATTTCCTGTTTCTGCTCATAAAACCAAGCTCCTCTTTGTTCTGGTGGGTTTCCAGTGGCAAAGCGTAATGAGTTTCTCCAGGACTGGGAAGCCGTCACCTTTCTAGACACAGCTACAGAAAGTGGTGTCTTGAAATCTATTTTACTCGTCAGTGGCTTTGTGCATGTCGTGCCAGCACATCTTATTCCAGTATATTCTTTCATAGAAGTAAGCTGTTTTATTGACCAGTGATAGTTGTACTTGTTGTCTTCAGTATCCTTTTCCTTTAGGTGTTTTCTGTGGTTATGTATGTTCCTTGAACTTGACTTGAATATTCCAGTTTTTATTGATACTAATTTTCAAATGATTTCTTAACTCTACTTTTTTCTCAGGAAAGATTTCATAATATTTCAGGAACCAAATGCTTCTCCTTCACATGTAACTGAAAATGGCTTTTCTGATAAGGTAAAAAAAAAAATTATGGCTCTTGTAAAAGGCTGGATTAAGATTGCTTTATAAACAGCAAATAGTTTAATGTGAGTTTTGTTATTTGACGCAATGAAATGTTCCGAGAATTTGATTTTAACAATTTTTTTGGTACACATTTAAGGCAGCTAATCTGTTAATACATGTAGCACTTCTTTTTCAATAGATGGTCCATATTTGAGGTCTGGTATCTAAAATTCTAGTAATATAAAAGGATGTAAAAATCAATTTACAAGTGCTGACTCCCACAGCTACTTCTGTCTTAAATTCTTTTGGACTTTTGCTCAATTTTTTTATTTTGTTTAAAGGACATCTACTAAACATCTTGATTGTTTTATTGATATTTTGAGAAAGATAACAAAGCACATTGGTACATTAAATTGCATTTAAAAGGCAATGCTCATATGAAAAATCAAGTGAGATGCAAACCCTAAAATATCTGTGTGTTTTTATTAATAGGTATTGCTGTGCTTCTCAAATGGAAACCACTATGATATTGTTTATCCCATAGAGTATTTAGAAAGGGCTGCTCTGTGCCAGTGTAAGTATTATGTTTGTTAGTTAAAGGCACGTATTTTTACCAAAAATGTTAGGATCACCATCAGGTTTCAGGAAAAGGATCTGTACGAATGGTTTATAGTCATTCTTTAGTAGCTTAATTTTCCGGTTGAATAATCCATGATGGTATGAGTTTTGCGAGAGCAGAAATTCTTACTGTGTCCTGATTCTTGACCAAGCAGATTATATACCAAGAGAAGACTTATCAGCCTCTTTGAACCAGGTTGGTCTAATGTAAACAGAAAATGCTGGCCTAGTAATTTATAATCTGTTGTATTATCTTTGGTCAGCATTTTAGTTTTACTTTTGTATTTCAGACTGTGTTAGCAAACAAACTCTTTATGTTAAAATTATCCTTGCACCTGTAACTTGTCACAGGAATGAGAGCGATTGCATGTGCAAATAATAAGTCTTCACGGATTATTGTTTTCTTAACTAGATTGCAGAAAAGCCCAAAAGTCTCAGTCAGGTTTGATGGGTCACTGTGACGCTCCCTACAAGGATTCTCATGCTTTGTGAAAACTCTGCCAATGTGCAGTTATAAGGCTAAGGCCAAATTTGCCTGTCAAGACCTGATTTCTAGCAGGTTCATGCATATTCATTAAGCCATAGTAGCCATTTTGCTTTTCATGCCTTCACTGTTTCAGTTCACGCATAAAATGCTTGCTTGGATTGAAATAATTTGAAATGCATCTGTAATGGTGGTGTAAAGCCTCATTTACATTGTAACTGATTTTGCCTTTCCACTTTCTCCTGCCCTTGCCCAGCTCTGCTGTATGAATTGCTGTATGAGAAAGTATTTGACACGAATGTAAAGAAAATTGTAACAGAGCTTAGTGCTGTTGGAGTGACAGAGGAGAGCAATGGTAGCAGTGAAGTGTCTGCTTCAGATTCAGAAGATGACAACTACAGGTGAATACAATTTAAAAGTTAAAGTAAGATGCCTGTGAGTAATATGTGTTAAATGAGTTTTCTGAGTTTCTGGTGGGCAATACAATCTAGCATTTAGGGTTGAACACCTTTTCAAATTACTAAGGAGAAACACAAAGAAGTAAGGTTAGAACTATGAAGGAATGAAATATGTGATCTTCACTGCACAGGGTTCTGGTGCCTCTGTTTTTCTTGCAGTCTAGCTTTCTTTACGTAATGGAACATTGCCATTGCAACATGTCCTTCTTCCTGTTTCAAACAGCAGAATCCCCTAGGAGTATTTGTCAGTGTGGCAGTCTGGCATGGTAAACTCCATGAGAATTAATTGACTTGCTCTTGCAACTGAGCAGAGTTACAGGAGTTGCATCCAAGTTTTGTTGCTTCCACATCTAGGGGCTGAAATGCCTGCCTGAGATGCAGCTAAGGGAGAAGTACAGATGTAGCTTGCTCCATTTTATTCCTTGATCTTCATGAAGTGATTATATTTGTGGGTTTATATTCCTTTTGCTGGACCTGGATGCTCTAGCTAGCTTGGAGATTTTGACCTACTGATTCCTTTTGCACAGCAAGTCTTTCACAGTGCCATTTTTGCACTTACGTATTGGTAATTTTTCTTCTGTGTAATACTTTTCTTAAAACCCTGGCTTGTATGAAATTCCATTGAAGATTATGCTATACTAGTGTAGCATGTCCCCCCTTCCTGCTGAACATCACTGAAGCCCTTTCTGGGGGCTCTGCTGTAGTCTGTGACACATAGCAGAAGAAATTATTTGAGATGTCGAGAGCTGATTTTTCTTTGTTTTAAATTTTTTTCCTCAAGCTGAGAATAACAGAAAGGAGGATGATGGAAATGGCCACAGAAAAAGAAAACCAAGTTCTGGGAAAGAGATTAGCTTCCTTTCTTGTTTGGAGGAAAAAAATACTAAGGAACATTTCCAATTAAAATACAAAGTATTTGTGCCTTGTAACAATTATTGTAGTTAAATGTCAGAGAGTGGAAACTTTCTCTTTTCCTTTCTGTTCTTGGAGCTTTCCTGGGCTTCACGTGCAGTAGCATTACTGTGTATCTTTGGGATTCGTAGGAAAATACACTGCTAATAACCTCCATAGCACCTTTGTAAATGAAGGTCACATACTCACGTGAGACTACCAAACTTGATGTTTGATTTAAACCATATGTCTCATGACACAAGAGCTAGTGTGCGTGGCTCTTGACCTAGTTAACCCAAATTACAAATGTTCTGCAGTGTTTATGAAGTCTTAAATTTTTTGCTTCTCTTAAAGTTGACTTCAGCTTATTTTATCACCTAGTTTTTCAGAAGATCTTTTTTGTCTTATAAGTGTGAACTTTTCAGTTATGTTATTGTTAAATGTAATAGTTTATTTGGGTTTTGGGAGAGGTTAAAGCTGACAGTTGCCTATAGCCATGGTAGGGAGGAAAAAACTAATTTTTTCTCTGGAAAGTAATTTTCCAGCAATCAGGTGTAGAAAATATGAATAAATTATAGTGCTTGATGCCAATTAACTAAAGCAGCAGTAGTTAGGTTTGAGTTGTGGTGGTGTGGGGATGTTTTTTGTCAACTCTTGCTATGCTTTCCTTGGGTAGTTGCAAACATTTTAGAAATTTTTGTTTCCCTTGCTTGCCTGCCCGTTTTTGTTTGTGGTTGGTTGTTTTTTTTCTGAGGAGGTGGCCATGTCAGTACACATAAGTTAGACTTCCTAAGATTTGTTTTTGTTTCTAAGTACAAGTTTTATTTTTAGCTTTATATGACATAGAAATGTAGTTCTTGTTTTAGACTCAGATTTTGCATGTTAAGAGGTGAAGATGTTCTGTGGTCTGCTTATTGTGGACAAGTATGTAGAGAGTGGTAGTTTCAGTATTTTGATCCACTTCCAAGATGTTTCTTACCTGGTTTCCAGGCGTTACTAATACTGTATTACCACAGCTCGTGTCTCTTCTTTTGCAGAAGTAAAGCTACAACAGTCAGTGATATAAATGGATTGAAATCTCTTTCTGGCAACAAGGTATTTATATGTTAAGGTTTATTTTCTTACAAGTAAAAACTTCTACTCAATGTTTTACAGTGTTTAATGTTCACGAGAGAATCTTGAGCTTCTAGTTTTCCTAACATGAAATATCATAAAAACTGCTTTTCAAGAAATAAGGAATGTTTGCTTTTGATGAGCCGAAAGGTGGATAGTGTCCTTTTTAATGCTGCTTAGTTCTTAATTTTGTTCTGGTATGGTTAAAAGAACACATCTAATTATTTTTTCAAAGGTCTTGATGCTTTATGTATTTTCAGCTTCTTTATATTGCAATTGAAAGCTTGACCACTGTGATTGAAAAATAGAAAGCTGTGCATCTTTATGCAGTTGACCATTTAGCACTTTGTTCTGTTTGATACAGGACCTTAAGAGCAATGGGAATCCCATCTTGTTGGTCTTACCTAAAAAAGTTCTTAAATCGCTCAATCCATCAGTTTACAGAAATGTTGAATATGATGTTTGGCTCCAATCCAAATGGGGTAAGTAACTGAATCCTTAAAAGTTCCACCTTCTGCACGCTGATGTGTAAAGTGAAGCCCTCTTGAAGAACAGTGATGCAGATGGCAGTTTGGGTTTAGGCACTGGTCTTCCTCACAGAGGTCAGCGTGCAGATTTAGGGCCTCAGCTTCTCGTTTGCTCTTTTACTGCATCAAGAAAGCAACTCTTTTGGTGTATTTAAACTAACAGAATATTACTGCTAATGTATTTACAGATCAGCAAAACCAAGATTTTTCTATTGCTGCTGGGATGCAATACTCAGTTGGAGATAAATGTAAAGTAAGTAGTGCAGAATTACAGTTTACAGACGCATTGATGTTTGGCTCTAGGTGCCTGCTTTCCCCTCATTGTAAACTACTTTGAGATATGATTTCTACTTTCTAAATATTCTTTGCTCGTGTCTTCAACCGCGTGTATGCTTGTTATTTAATTGTTGGCCGTGTTCATAACTTACAGCATACATGTGGAAAAGACGTGTTCTGTAACATCTGCTCAGTGCAATTTTACTGCATTAAGAAGTCACAAGGTTAACTTCAAGAGTATATTTAATAAGGTGACCATGGAACTTAACGTTAAGTGTGCAAATAGGTTTGTGCAGACTTGCCTCCATGGTGAGTCCGTGCTCGGTGTTGTAGAGTGCTAACCCCTGTGTGAGGAGTAGGTGCATTTAGGGCAGTTTACCTGGTCCAGACTAAGCTCTTCTCTCGGTGGGCTCCATAAGCTGGCTAGTTACTCCCATGCGTGCATACAGTCGCACGATCAAGAATGCAAGTTTAGCGTTTTCTGTCATACAGGCTTTTTCTTGGAGAGACCAAACCCAATATAGTAGTTCCACATATTTCTGTTCAGCTCTGGAGACAATGATTGCTGTTAGTAATCTGGCTTTGTTCTAATAGCACTGCTTTTGAGTAACAGAATACAGCTCACTTTAGTTCCTGCAGATCCTGAAGTTTTGGGCAATTCTTCTGCTTGAACTGTTCAAAGGGTGTTACACAGTTGCTCTTGAAATTCTATTAAAATCAGTAGTATGTGTTGCTGCTTAAGAAGAAATAAGGTTTGCCAATAAATTCTCTAGTAATCAGATTTATGTCCCCTAAACTGGTGGTATTGGGATAAATATGGTTCTTTCTAGGACATTTGACCACCTATTAAAATGACTAACATTAATATGAAAATATTAATTATGCAGCATGGGGGCTCTTTCAGTTTTATCTTTTAAATCTGTGTAATGGAATGAAGCACAGTGAATAAATTGCAGGAAAAAACACATTTCTAAACTTAAAAAAAAAAAAACCCCGAACCCGCAAGAAACCCAAACTAAAGCAAACCACAAACCCCCCAAACCAAATAAAAAACCTAATGTGGAATTGATTATTTATTGCTTAATAGTACAGGCTTAAAAACTGTAAGACCCTAAGGCTGTCTTGTGTAGTGTTTACTAAAGAGTACGGATATTATTAGTAGAAAAAACTCTGGTCACTAACGTGCTCTCTCTGCCAAAATTTATTTGTATGTGGCAAGGCAGTAAATACATGGGATAAAAACACGGGAAGGGAAGATGAAGTAAATGAGGGAAAGATGAGTACAACTGGAAAGCCAAATGTAGCAGAACGTTAGGAAATTTGTTTTATATCTAACAGAAGAACCATAAGAACGTGCAGGGTCAGACCAGTAACACTGATCAGGTCTGAACAATTTTTCTTGGTTGTTTTAAAAATGTTTCTGAAGAATAACTTCATAAATGACTGGTGTTCACTGTGTTCTTAATCTAACGCAATTTTGCTGAAATCAGTAATTTTTCTTTACGTGGATTTTAACAAGGGAAAACTTGTGGTTTTATTCTAAGAGAAAGTGTTTTCAGTAAAGCTGAAAAGGTTTGATACACTGATTATTTTGCCTTTCTCATGCAGTTTTGAAAGCCATGTTTCATTAAGGAGTGTTACCCAACAAGCTTTCTGTGTTTGTGCGGTTTTTAATGGTATTTTTATTTCTTTTTGAAGAAGTGATATGGATTGATCATTTGCTATTGTTACATTTGTTGAATTATTAAGTGATGTTTATTTCTTAGGTTTTCTGTTGCCCAGAGAAAAAGTTTTATTTTTAAAATTGCCAATATTTTGAAGAGTTAAGTCAACTCATTGTCTTTGAAGCTAATGCACTTTTTTTCCCCCTTATTCTTTCGCCTTATAGGTGCGCTTAGACCATAATGGGAAATTTTATAATGCCCATATTCAAGAAGTTTGTTCAGAGAATGGGCCAGTTGTTGTATTTGTAGAAGAGCTTGGAGCAAAGTAAGTGCTTGATCTCTTTTGGAAAAGACTGCCAAACTGGTAATGGCAGCATTCCTTTAGTTCAGAGTTAATTTCGGCCCCTGAAGCATGTCTACTTCTTCACTCAGAGCGGTAGTACCATGGAACTGTTAAGAAAACAACATACTAAATTACAAAAGGAAAAAGGTGTTCTGCACTGATTGTTGCTTCAGGCTTCAGTGCTGAGTAGTCTGGATGTCACTTGCAGAGTAACACAGTAACTACAAAAGTATTGGAATAGTACTTTTTCCACCTAAAATAATCCTAAAGAGATCAACACCATCCTAATTAAGCGTTGCTGCTTGTGCGTAGTAATTAGATTCTAGATTGGTGACAAGCTTTTTGTATGAAATGGTGCATCATAACTCCTGTTCTCAGAGTCCCAAGTTGCTGTTTAGATCAGCATCACTTTTTCTCTAGGGGGGTAGTGGTGGTGCTCTTGGTTGTTTTGGGGGGTGGTGTGGGTTTTGGGTTTTTTTGGTGTTTTGAGACATCATCTTGAGCTCTGCTGTAAGCTCTGTAACTCTTCTGGGATAAAAAAAGCCCCGAAACCAACTCACAGATGAGTGTAGTCTGGGAAGAGGAAAGAAAAGGAAGCACTTCTAGTGAAGGTAAATGAGGGGAGAAGATGCCTGTTGATCTCATATGATCTCTTTCTGTTAAAAAAAAAAAAACACCCTAGATCTTAAGAATGTCTGGCAGTTTGTTTCCTTTAAACCGAGATTTGAACTGTCTATACATTTGAATGTGTTTCTTTCAAATAATGTAAACAGTTACTTGGACATCCTACAGCATCATCAATTAAAACCGCAGTACTTGCTCTGGGATATGAACGGATATATGGTTTTTCAATCTTGATATCTATTGCAGTTTTTGTGATTAAGTTTATCTGAGCATGTTGCTTTTTCTGGTCATTCTCCTTTTCTGCCTGCCTTGAAGGCTTTATAATACTCACTTTACAAATGGCTGATCATTCTTTACTGGCATCAAATTAGCAGAGTTTTATTTAAAAACAAAAACCAAAAAGGGTGGTGGTTCTACACATTGCTCAAGTGTTATCATAAGGAACAAAGGACTTTGAATGCAGTGCTTTCAAAATCTGAAAGATCTGTCAGTCTTAATAAACATGTGCTGTTAATTTCTGCAAGCCACAGTCTGGTCTTTAAGATATTTTCCCCTCCATAATTCCTTGTTTTGTAGGCATGCTGTCTCACTGAAGAGCCTTAAACCTCTTCCACAGGCCTCTCCTATGGAGGGCTGGAACACTGTGCCAGGGAAGAAGATAAAAAAGTTTTTCCCAACATGGGGGCAGAATGCTCAGCCCGGTAGGATTGTACCTGTCTTTGTGTGGCAGAATCTTTGTTGTCAGATGCTCTGTCCAAAGAGCTTAAACTCTGTGGCAACAAGGTGTATCTGTTTTCATGTCTTTGTCACAGATGCAGATTGCAGAGGGCCAAAGAGTCAGAGCAAGTTGATAAAACCCCAGTCAGCTCTACCTCCTCGACTTCAGCATACTGTGGGAACCAGGCAGCATCAGTTCTCATGTTCTGTACCCCAGCCTCATCAGACCTCAACTGAGCAAAAAGCTCCAGGCAGGAATATTGCCCAAACTGTAAGGTAAAACCGCAGATAATGTCTGTCTTGTCTTGAACTCTAGCAGACCATCCTGGAGCCCATGTGCCTTTTCCACGTGCTCTTTGGAAATATGTTGCCGTAGAATTGTTAAGAAGTGTTCCAATCCTAAAGAGTACACACAGGCACAGGAAAAAGAATTATTTTCTGTTTGTTTGTTTTTAAACCTTTTTAAATATTGCTGCCGTCACGGGCTCCCACTTTGTCTTGCATGGCAGCATCTACCCTGGAAGCACCATACACAAAATTGCAGTTTCTTCTTGGAGAGTGGCTGTTGGGTTGGTTTTTTCTGGTTGGGGCTGAAGTAATGTTGCATGTAGCACTTGGGCACAGCCAAGATCTTCCCTTAACCTCTGCAGAACCAGCCGTAGACGGCTGCTTTTGAGAACAGGGTGACTTGCAGTAGGCAGAAAGGGATCTGGTATGTGTGAAATCACACTAGTAGTGCTATATAATTATCTTCTTCCTTCATTCCAAACCAGAGGTTTGCATTGTGTTCGGTACCAGTGAATTTCTTTGTCAAAGTGATCCCGTTACACTTTTCCCTTTACAGAAAACCAGACCGGGAGAGAACTGAGGATCTGACCCATGGCAGCAGAGATTGTAACTACTTTGGCCTGTCTCCAGAGGAACGCAGGGAAAAACAGGCTATAGAAGAATCTCGTTTGCTTTATGAGATCCAGCAGAGAGATGAACAAGCATTTCCTGCTCTTTCCAATGTATGCCTTTTTCATTGCAATTAAGACTGCATTTTTCATCCTTGCTCCTGGACCTTTAATTAGAAGTTGTTGTTTTGCTGTCCTTGGTTACAGTACAGTTCAACAGTTAAGGATATTTTCTTCACACTCACTTTCTACCTAGAAGTTTATGCATCTACAGTGCTTTAGATAGTCAGGACAGGGCATCTGCGTAGTAGTGTCCCTTGGAATAATTAATGTTCGCTATACACAGTTCTCCAGGCACGTAAATGTGGTAGATGGGAGCTTCTGAAGCTGTGGGCATCTTTCTTTGTGGTCCTCCTGCTTTTGGAAGGCTTTGCACTCCATTACAGTTACTCAGATGTCTTTTCCTTGTGTGGTGCGATCAAACTTCCAGGTGAGAACAGAAATAACTCAGTCAAACGGCACTGTGGTGCTTGGATTAGTATCAGAGGTGACTTAGGTGATCATTTCTGGTTTGGTTCACATCAAACCTGTTTTACTTACAAACAACTTTTCTTGTTAGCCTGAGAACTTACTGGTGTGAGAATTTGCCTGGTGTCATCAGTGATGCAAATTCTGTGTCAGACTTGCCCTTCTCCCTCTGTGGAGCTGAGTTGGCTTCAGTGCACGTGTCCACGTCTGAGGGAAGAAGGCAGCCTTTAGGTTTTGAGAGATTATTCTATGGATGCAGTTTTAAAAGAAGGTGGATCAGAGTCTCAGGACATGGGGGAGTGAGCAGATCCTGAGGGTGATAGAGCTGCTGTCTATGTCGGTTTGAGACGTGTGGGGCTCTTTGGGTTTATATCCTGGGGCAAACAGAAACAAGAACCAGGCTGGGAAGAACAAGTAGGTGAAAGATGGGCCTTACGTCTCTCGCTTTGTGGAAGCGACTTCCTGTGTGGTATCTGTCAGTTCTTGAGCAGTAATTATTGATGTGATCAAGAAGAAACCTACAGCTTTTCTGTGCTGCGAAGAGCAGTGTAAGAGAGAAGCCTTACAGAGGTTGTGGTGTTTCGCTGAGCTGTGGTTAACAGCCTGGTTAACAACAGGCTTCGTTTGCTCACCTGTAGGAGGTGGTGGTATTTAAAGCAGATATTGTCCAAGTGAAGCCATTTTTGTCATCTAGATGAGTGACATCAACGCTTTTAAAGGACATCTGGCAAAATTTAGCAATGAATGAAAGAGTGGCTGAATCTGAATACTTATTGAGACTGCTTTCCCCCACCCCCCTTTCTGCCTATCTCAGAAATGAGTGTTGTGTGTCATGAAGGCATAATAGTGTCATATCAGATGATGGCAAAGTGTCACTGGAATTCTTGCATAAGTTTGTATTTCTGCATTTGTGAACTTCTTTAGAATCAATCAGCCTGTCAGGCTGCTACGCAGACTCTGGATAACTTAAACCAGAAGAAGCTCTCAAATAATGAGAGAAGGAACAGCAAGTGGACAACTGAGGTGGATCAGCAGAAGGATAAAGGTAAAAATAAATGTGTTTAGATCAAGGCTTTTATTTTGTTTGTTTTGGTTTTATTGCCAGCCTCAGAATGTATTTAAGGTGGGGCACCTCTTTAGGTAATGAGGGGGAAATTATCGTAAGCAATAGTTCCTAAACTAGGCTCTGGGTAGCAAAGGTGTGGGTTGGGAAGAAAGTACATGTTTTCCTGCTTTGTGAATGTGGCTGAGAGAGCAGGTGCCTTGCTGGGATTTCTGTAGTAAAAGGGAAGAGGAAAGAGAGGAATGAAAAGACTGTCAGAGCTACCTGAAATTAGATGCTGTGGAAATTCTAGCGAGTGTGGCAGAAAGTGCCACTACGGGGAGAGTGAGAGTGCTTACTGGAGTCCGTTAAAAGAAAAGCAGAGGAAAGTATTCCATGTGGCATGGTTAAGAACTGCCATCCAGCAGCACAGAAAGAGGGGAGAAGGTGGTGTATGGAAGAGTTGAACCCTTCCCCCAGTTTATTACAGTAGGAAGAGTTGTCACATCGTCAAAATGTGTTTGGGTTTTCTCCCTCTCCCCAACCTGTTATAACACTCCTCAGCTTCTCTTCATTGACTCTAGGCTCTTCCTCTTCTGTGCTGCAGTAGAACGTGGCAGTCAGACAAAAACCGTAGCTGTCAGGAGGCAGGCAGTAAATCTCTGTAAAATGCAACTGATAGTATTATATTTCTTTAATTTACTTTCTGTCCTGTCAGCTTTGCCATAACTAAACACCAAACTTGATCTTGGCTTCTACTTTTTTCCCCGACTAAATAAAATTCAAACTCTTCAGCCTCCTCTTAGGAGCTGTTCTTTCCCTCTTTTTTTAAATTATTTTTGGACTTTTTTTTGTTCCTGTATCTCTGGCAATAGCAGAGGCATTGCTGCTGTGTATTTATGGTGCTTGTGCTCCTTGGTTCCTCTCGCAATGCAGAATGCCTTCTTCAGTGGCCTCACTTACTTTTTTCATTCTCCAAACATCTCAAAACTGGTTTCATTTGAGAACTTGTTTCATCAACAATGCCAAAAAGAATGTTTATGTAGAGAAAACTCTTTACTGCAGTGTCAGGATAGGTGCGTGCCCTGTACAGCCTTCTCTGGTTTTTGTGACACTCTGCATTGTGCTGTCTCTTCTGACACTAGGTTAAAAATCCTATGGGAATGAACTGTACTTCTTTCTGAGTATTTGCAGATGCCTATTGGTGTTTTGAGAATTGGCAGTAATTCTCATAATTGATATTAATTTACATTGTTGTCCAGTTGTGATGGTGCATATACTAAGCTTTTAAAAAGTTCCTATCTTGTTAGTGGCTACTATTACACTTGGGCACATGAATTGGATTGACAAACAGTGGTACCCAGCCTTGAACATAAGCTGGAACATGAAGAACTTGGACAGATGTTACTCTCTAGAGATGATGCCATGACTGTATTTCAACACTCTGTCGTCCCCCCCCAAGTGCTGGTGCTTGAGAAATTAAATTTTCTGCATCAATCTGAGAACTTTCTAGATCTTTTGAGCCATTGAAACCTTCTAAGCTGATCTGTTCTGTACTCGGTCAAAAGTAGACAAGGCTTGAAGCTCCTGGTATCTTAACGCTTGAGTATGGAAATGCAGATCAAAATGTTTTTTCTTTACTTAAAGTACAAGCTTATTTCTTTTTCACTAGGAGGGATTTAGGATGAATGGTGTGTATTTCAAGGGATAGCCACATTTCTTTCCTGCTTTACTCGAGCATTATGGAAAGGGTTGACAAACACCAGTAAGGAATTCCTGTAGAGCTTTGAAAACCTGGGTTGAAGTAGCTGCTGTGTTACTCCTCGAACAACCCCATTGTAGATGCCTTGACCTGTGATAAAAACTGACGTTTAAGTTTTCTGAAGTAGTATGTGTGAGGTAGGTTTTGTTTTGAAGGTTTAACTTTGGAAAGAGAAACTTTAACTGGCTTAAGTTGTGATAGCCATTAATGGTGTGATGGTTCATTTACTAGGTTATGTCTTGGTGTTACAGGGTCAAATTCCAAGCAGACCCACTTAAGTCAGAAGCTTGAGCCAAATTCATCTGAGGTAATCTTAAAGAAAAGACCAAATTTTCTGTTTTAATGTTACTGCTTCTCTGACACATGATTAGCAGAGCAATAGCTGCCTTTGGAGCTGCGATTGCTGCTGCTGCTCTACGGCTTTTGGTGAAATACTTCTAAGGTTGAAGGCTTGTGTTACTGTCGGCTTTCCTCAGCCCCTGTAACCCATACTTATAGTCTTTCTCTGCAGTCTGAGTTCTCAAATCTGGGCTTTTGGGAGCACTTACGAATCTGGATTTGTAATTGCTTAATACGGTCTGTGCTTTCACTGTAATGGGACTGCAGAAGAGGTGATGTTTACTAATAGCTACTGTGCTAAGAGACCGTGACCTCTGAAGTCCAGTGAAGATTTGTGGCCTCTTGTTGGCTTTTAACCTCTGCAGTCCTTCCAATCAGCAAAATGTTACGCTAGCGGAACAGTGACGGGGTGCTTAGCCCACTTTGTGCGTAGTGCGGCCTGGTATCTTTGAATGCCTCTTGGAAAAGTAAATCTCCCTGTTAGACAAGCCGTGTCTGTTGTTTCTGACTTTGCTTTAGAAAAATAGTCAAGACGAGAGTTACCCAAAAGCTTCACCTCCTTTGGAACAAGTGAAAACAGATTCTCCAGTTCTTGCTGAGCAAGTAAGAAATGTTTGTTTGATTTCCAAGTTTCCCAGTCAGGAGACTTCAGGCAGAGGGGAGCTTCGTCACAGCCACGTATGTATTATAATACTGGCTTTTCATTACGTAGCCCTTTCTGTAGTGATAATGCTAAAATTTCCTATTTACAGTTAGGAATATGTTATGTCCAATGTCAAGAACGTAAAAGGACAACCCTTGGCAGAAAAGTAAAAGTAGAGCCGCTCTCTTTGGAGAGAGGGGTTATTTCCTATCTTTCTGCTACAATGACCATACTTTTCACTTAAATTCTTTACATTTGCTTTTTTCAGGTTTCCCCAAGGTTATGGGTAATCGTTTATGAGGGTAGCTTTTCTCTTGAATGGGAGGTACTTACATGTAATGTTTGTGGGGGTGGCTGTCACACCGATGGCTGCCCGTGCTACAGGCATGTTCTGCACAGGGCTTGGTGCAGAGCTTTTCACACAGTGATGTGATGTATCTCTGATCTGACATATACAGCCCGATACGTTACTAGTTGATATTTTGCTGTGGTGATGGTGGCAGTTGGGATAAGAGGCTTGATGCCTCAGTATTCCAGTAGACATCAGATACCTTAGGGGTCACCAGCCGTGGTGATTTAGAATACTTTCATGTGATCTCCTTGTTGTTACAGAACCTGGCAGAATGCTTACCAGGCGTAACTCCAACACCCTCGCCAGTCTTTCCTGAGGTGCATTTACCTCCAGCAGTGCCTTCCGTACCAGCCATTGTGCCAGCTTGGCCGAGTGAGCCAGCAACGTATGGACCAGCAGGTTTGAAGAAATGCTACCATAAATCAGAAACTACTAACCCTGACAAACACCTGAACTGTCTTGTTAAATTGAAGATGCCTCCAGGAGATATTGTTTCACGTGACTTCACATTCCAAAGGGAGCAATTTACATGAACATAGTATCTAGGCGCTGAAAGTTAGAGTTGTAGCAGATCTTTGGTATGTGTAGTTTGTGGCACTCCCTACCTGAAGGTGGAAGAGGGGTGTGTACTCAGTTTTCCTTTTTCTCCTGAGTGGGATAACACTGAGTTTTGAGGGGTCTTGTTCAGATGATTGGCTTAAGGTAGAACATTGTTGTCAGCGTGTTGAAATGTTAGGTGTTTGTGCTCTGTGTCCCATGTAATAAGCTCCTTGATTCACTGAGGAGTCAGCTTGTGTTTGGTATGTCTGAAACTAGTGAGATCCATTCGGACCTGAGCCTGCAGGGCCACTGTCACGACTTTTCTGTGCTGCCTGTATTTTCTGGTAAGTGGAATTAGTTTAGATTCAGTGCTGCTCACTAGATCAGGAGGTGCATTTTCTCCCGCTGCTGTGCTGATGTACAAGAACTAGCTTTCACATCGGCATACCGTGTTCACGTATGATCCTGTCGTACCTGGCTGCATCCATGACACAAGAGGCACAGCCCAGTTAGTGTGAGCTCAGATGCAGAGCTGACTGTGACTAGTCAGAATGAGAGCTGCAGAGACTCGCATGTTAGGTGCAGTTTCCCCCTTTTTTCCTTTCCTATTTCCTTCTGGTATTCATAATTTAAAAGAAAACGTTGGAAGGGTTTTGCTGTTTCTGGAAGCTATGCTCTGCATTTAGTCAAGTCTTCTCTTATTTGTAACTTCCTGACTCAAGAATTTCCTCCTGTGCCTTTCTGAATACCTTTCTTCTTCTGTCTTCTGAAACTTGCTTTCCTGCTGTCATTTTCGTGTGTGTGTGTGTGTGTGCATATATATATTTATGGGTTTTTTTATTTCCCTCCTCCCCCTTAGGTATTCCAGCCCAAATACCTGCTTCTTCACTGATGCCAGCCCCAGCAATGGGACCTGACTCTCTTGTATCGCAGGCTCAGGTAACATCTGCTCCAGTTGCTGGAGTCCCTCTGTCGCTACAAGCAGTTAACCAGCCTTTAATGCCTTTGCCTCAGACCCTGAATCCTTACCAGGATCCGTTATACCCTGGATTCCCTCTTAGTGAAAAGGGAGAAAGAGCCGTTGCACCCTCTTACTCCCTGTGCAATACTGGGGAAGACATGCCTAAAGGTGAGAAACTAGGAGGAGGTCTGGAATTTATCCTGTTTTTCCTACTAGGTTTTCTTTTCTTAAAATATAGGTAAAGACAATTTCCTTAGTACAGTTGTTAGTCTGTGCCAAAAGATCTCGTTGTAATTCCATGATTTAAGGCGTGGGAGGGAATATTGAAGAGAGTTGGAAGTCTTTAGTTAGCATTGCTAATGCTGGGATTATTTTAGCAGTTACTCCTGGAAGTCAGCTATGATCATTTTGTGGATCTTAGCTTGACCCTCCGTAACTTGAGGTTTTGTGAATATAAAGGAATTCCTTGGGAGAATTGCTTCCTTTTACAGTAATGGGTTTTCTCGTGTAATCAAAAGCTTGGAAGTTGTTGAGCATTTCTGTACTGCTCTGGCATACTACAGATATGGAAGATGCCCCTAAAGAACATATCGTGTCTGACTGCACGGTGGTGTTTGTTTATGGAACTGCTGCTTTAGAAACTAGAAATTCGGTTCCACAAATGGTTAAAACTGAAATTTAAACTGCAGTTGTGTTCTGGAGATCTCTCTGTGGCAAAAAACCCCCAACGACCACCCCCAAACCAACCAAAGACATGCAAACAGTAGCTTAATACCAGTGTTTCTCTACTTTTTTGGCTCAGATGAAGTGTAATATTTTAGGTCTTTATATATCTTTTTTATTTTTTCCCTAGATAAGAATATTCTTAGATTTTTCTTCAATCTTGGTGTGAAGGTAACTCTTCAAACTTCCTTACATTTTTGTGTTTGTACCATAAAATGTGCTTGTGTTTGGTAGCACTTGGGGTGCAGTAGCTTGGTTACTGCAGCCGTACACTTCAAATTTGTCTCTAAATTCAAAATACTTTGTCTTCCGTTAACTGGGGTCCCCGCTGCAGTTCAGCTCAGCAGAAACAAACTTTATCTTGACAGTGATGGTAAGAACTATTGGTCTCCGAGTGTGGCTACGCAGTTGGCAGGTGGTGCCTCACACGTGTATCGTTGAGAGTTTGAGGAGGCGCTCTTTAGGAAGCAGGGTGTGGGAGAAAAGCCCCTCCGGCTCTGATTATGTCTGTGTACTGGCAAAGCCATTGCAGTACAGATCCCTGGGTGTGTCTTTCCCTGTGGACATTCTCTTGCGTAACCTGCATGTTAGTCCTTTCTGCTCAGGTTAAGGGCAGTGGTGTTTTACTTTAACTGAGTATTTAGAATAGCAGCTGATGTGTGTATGTGGTGCAGATCTGTGTATATGGTTGGGGAAGAGGCTTACCCAAAAAGGCATCATTTTTGTGGTAAGGACTAGTTGTTTGCTCAGTTTCTCCCTTTGCATATAAAACTGTTCCTTTTATATGTTCTCTTACGCCTTCTGTCAGGCAGAGTTTTTGTACTTCTCATAACTGTTGCCCCATTGCAGCTGCATCTGGAAAGAAAACAGAAAACTTAGAGCACTGTCCTGGAGTCCTAGATATTCAGAATTGATGGTAGTCACTGTAAATCAATTAACCTTTCCTTCCTGTGATCCACTGTTTCAGAATGGTAAAGGACCTGTGCGCCGTTATGTCTGTCTGAAGGTTCAAAAGACCAAATACTATTTCCCCCCGCCCCCCTGTCTTGCAGGCATACAGCTGTCCCATGTGGGCACCCCATTCTTACCTGTACCCCCTGCACCAGGCCTATTTAGCTGCTTGTAGGATGTACCCGAATGTGTCCCTTCCCGTGTACCTGCACAACCCCTGGTTCCAGGAGGCTCCGCCAGCTCCTAACGAAACTGAAACCACACGAACAAACCGGCACTTCCCTGTTCACAGCGAGGCCAGAGCCAATGGCCAGATTCCACAGGCTGAGACTCGATCTCCGTCACTGCCTCTGCTGCTCCCCACTGCTCAGGTGTCAGACAGTCAGGGACAGGTCTGCGTGGAATCAGAGAACCCCGCGCCAGCTCTTCATGCCAACTATGAGGAGTCATTGAGGGGCAAAAATGTGTTCCCACAGCCACCCTTTGGGCACAATCACTTTGTAGGAGCTGTTCCGATTGCACCTCCATTCTTTCCTCACTTCTGGTATGGGTACCCAGTTCAGGGTTTTGTTGACAATTCGGTAGCGAGACCCAGTGTTGTCATGTCACCTGAGGACAAAGAGGCAACAGGCAGCACCTCTGCCAGCATGTACTTGCCGAAAGAATGCAGCCCTCCGTTGCTGGGGGTAAACTCTGCGGAACAGCTCCAGAAGGTGCACAGCAGCGGTGGCTCCAAGACCGGGCCGTTCCCTGTGGCAGGTGCCAGCAGCGAGTGCAGTGCCCCAAAACCAACCATGGCACGGGCACCTCCGCTGCAGCAAACCTGTCCTTTGGCTTCCCCTGCTAAGCAAAAACCAGCCAGGCCGTGCAATCGCTCCCCACAAATGCAGGGCACCGAGTGGCAGGCAGCAGTACCCAACGTGCCGCCGCTGTTGGCAGAACCTCCGAGAAATGAACTCAGAAATAGTGTTCCCAGTCGCAGGGAGAAGACTGATAAAGGCAGAGATGCCAGGGGTGCGGGTAACCTGCAGGCAGAAAGCAGGGCACAGAGAACGAGGGAGGAGAGCTCTGAAGACGAGAGTGACGTTTCTGATATGCTGAGAAGCGGAGGATCCAAGCAGTTCTATAACCAGACTTATGGAGGAGGCAGAAGGCCTAGACTTGAGTGGGATTATTCCAGCAGGGGAGGATACCACTTCCAGAGAAGCGAGGAAGCCTGGAAAGGACCACCCAGCAGAAGCAGAGATGATGGCTACCAGTATCAGCGGAACTTCAGAGGGAGGCTGTACAGGAATGACAGGAGAAGGGCAACACTGGGCGAGAATCAGAGGGGGCATCAAGCATAGAGTCAGTGGGTAACTGAAACTCTGAAAATGCAGAAAGTCGTTTGAAGTAGTTTAAAAATCTTTATCTTTCTTTTTAGCTAAGTTGAAGGGTATGTGTTAGCTTCCAGCCAGTAAAGACTAGGAGGATGTCAACTCCCACCACGTGGTTTTTTGGAGATTAATGAGGTGGTTTGGCTTAGCATTTTTTTTCTCAATGTCAATCTAGAACAAAACCACTATAGGTGTAGTGTTTGATAAAGTTCTGCCCCCTGCGCCCGTTCCCCCCCCCCCCCCCCCCCCAAGGTTTGAGTTTGTGATAGATGATGGATACGTACATGTTTACCAGAGTGACAAATCGATAGCCTTTGATGTGATCTAGATGCTCCAACTGACGGTAACGTTGCACCAAATATAAATGTCTATTTTATCATACAATGCCTTAGTTCTGAACTGAGCTAAAGGAATTCTCAGCCTACTGCACTGTTGTCTTTGATATGCTTCCAACCCAAAGGCCTTTCATCTCAACCAAGAAAAGAATCTGTCAGACTTGAATGTTTCTCTCCAGTGTGTTACAGGCGGTGGCAGCCACCTAACCCTGTATCTTAGGTGTGTTGTATATAGTTCTTTTCATATTGATAGGGTCTATTTTTGAATTTTAAAAAGCATTTATTTCTTGAAATCAGAATCAAGACAAGCAGTTGAGAATAGCTGTTATGAATTGGTAAGAATGGCTGTTTCCACCAAGAATTCCAAATGCTGGTGTGACTAGAATGGTGCCTATACCAACTACGTAATTACAAAGACAATAAAAATGTAGATGCTATGCATTTCCAAAATAATTCTGCATCTGTTATAATAGCAGAAGTTTTTTTAATGCCACTTTAACACTAATGCACTGACAAATCCTAGATATTTTCTGAGGAGAGAGATGCATAAAGTACATGTTATGTTTTTTTAAGTTTGTAAGATTGAGCTACTGTTCAGTATTCTGTTGTTGTTGCACTGTTGATGCAAATGTATGTTTTGCATGTACAATTCCTTGCTGGATCTACTTGGAAAAGCAAGACGGACTTGGTGTGCTTTGCTCTTCCCTACAGTTCAGAAGGTGGCTTCTGCCTTATTTTTACACTGTGTCAGAGTTCTGATGCTGTTTCTTCTGGCCCGGTTACTGATCTCTGCAGTGTTCTTGTTGCCTTTGCGGTTTGGATGTTCCACTGTCCAAACTGGGGGAGTGCAGTGTGCACGGTATCCACTCGGCTCTGTTGCTCTGTAAAATGAACTGCTGTGTATATTTTTCTATTTCTGTATATACCAGTGTAGGTGACAGCACCCTTTCCTTCCTGTCCGGGATCATACACCCTTGATCGGGAAACCTGAGTGATAGTTCTGTGACACACAGTTCCGTTTCAGATGCATGCCCTGTATTGAAACCCCAATAAAATAAATGTTTCTCTTTCAATTTCCTTTCCAAATTATGTTCACTTGCTTGAACTTGTTGCAGTGACCTGTGATCTAAATACTTTGCCATTCAGAAAGGTTTGAGCTGCTCCAGTGTTTCAGGTGGAGAACTAAGCCAGCACTGAGGGAGGTAACAGGTGATAACACATGGTCCACTTGAAAGTGGCTGCTTGTCATCCCTCTGGGATGTTCTAAAATGGAACTGCAGCTGTAGCCCACATCTGCCCAGCAGTCTCCCAAATAACCATTCAGTACTAGAGTGAGCACTTAATCATGAGCTTTGCTGCTCTCTACAACTTTTATGGAACCATCTTGGGGAACAATGGAAAGCAGGCCTGGCTGTAACCTGTATGGCTGTGCTTCTAGAATTTACTAAAAAAGCCCCCTGACTTACTTAGAGTACTTAAGCTGGGCCTAGGCTCTGCCTTGCTCCTTGAGGACAGTTAGTTAAGGACTGAAGTGTGCAGATGTAGTATTTTCTCCACCTTTGCTGTTCAGTAAGTGTGGTTTCCTCTCTGCTTGCTGGAAGACTTGTACATTGACTGGCCAAACCCTTGACCTGGGACAAGCTGTTCTGGGCTGCAGGATCCTGCTGGTTTGCAGGGGACTGTGTACAGGTAACATACAATGAACTGAGGTCTACAGCTTCAGATATTTGCTAAACCACATCTTAGCCTGATTAGGGCTGATTAACAGAAGATGCAGAACTCAGGCCCAGGGGGATCTGTACTCATCTGTGTCACGGAACTGGAAGTTGTAGTCACTTTGGAAGTTTTCGCCTAAACAGAAGTGGTGGGGGTGGTGTAAGGCTGCAGTGGGTACCAGTACTTCATGAAGTCCATCCACTGGCTTAATACAGGATGACTTCCTGCCAGACAGACCTAGTGGAGCGTACAGAATACCTGATACTTCCAAGGGGATAAAACAGCTAAGTTACTAACACATGTAACAGCCTAAAGAAAAGACAAGCCACTGCCTTCTCCTGTTAGTTGAGGGGAAAGTGTAAATAAAGAATATTACCATTTCCCACATGCTGATGAAGAAAGACCTGTTGCATGAGACATGCTCTACCTTACTTTTAAAGATACCCTTCTAAAAGTTACCTTTACATGTGTGTAAAAGTTACCCACAAGTAAGGAGGAACCTCTGTGGGGTTTATTGACATTCATTTGTGTCTACAGTAAGGATGAAAGCTTTTGCTTTAGGCAAAAGTAATGCTTGCATGTTCATCTTGTAAAAATGTAATCTTTCCAAGGAAAGATGGTGGGTGCTGGCACTTAGTGCTGGAGGAAAGGGCTGGAAAAAACAGCCATTAACCTTTCTTCATTCTGTAGGTTTAAGTTACAGAAGATTCAAAGGATTTTAATCTTTTCTGATTTGCACTGATTAGTCTTCTGTGACTAGGTCTGAGAAGAAGATGCCAAGGACAGATGCCTAAAAGAGCTGTAGATACCTTTCCCCTGATGTTGTTTGTACTCCCATCTTTGGTGTGTTCTCTATAGTAGAAGAGGCGTGTGTGACATAAATATACCCACTTGTGACGCTGCAATTCAAGAACTTTGGCACTGTGGCACAGAAGCGCTGTACGTTAGGAAGATATTTATTTATGAAACCCTCAGCCAGAGAGATACGACTTTTTTAAAACAGGAGTTGCTTCTGCAGCTTGACGTTCTTGGTAAGCTTCTCTCGTACACACAAAACTGCCTCGACCCTTTTCTGAATAAGGAAGTGCAGTCAATACTTGTTACTGGAGTAGGATATACCGAATTGAAAAGCTCCCTTCTGTTTTGAAAAATCAGTCATTTGCACAATTTCAAGGTGGCCTGTTTTGAAATTCTTACACTGAAAATAGGGCTGTGCCACCAAAATATAGAAAGTGGCAGTTTTACTCAGACTAGGATTTACACTGCTACTGGTCTTAGATGTTATGCACAGCAAGAGAGGTTAAGGTCTGAGAGATTAAGTGTTTTAAAACCTGATTGAGCCTTCTCATCCACAAATGTTTAGATTCTAATATGCATTTCTATATGCCAGTTACAAAGATGCTCAGGTTCATATTTAGTCATCCAGGAAAAAGTAGTTTCCACTCTTCTTTTGTTCCACGTCCTTGGGAAGAGAAAAAAGGTCAGTGTTACTTAAAGCAGTCTTTGGCAGACTTGAACATAGCTGGAATAAAAGATACTTAGCTAAACTCCTTCCTACTTTTATTGTTACTCTTGCTACTCCTTTCTCGTGCAGTTTTCCTGCACAGCAACACTACCAGGTTAGTCTTCATTTTGTTCCTTATTTTAAAACCTGGCTTTAATACTAAAGAGTCATAGCTTCTTCTCAGTAGAGGTGCTTCTCTCTTACCTTGATTGAATTGAGCTTGTTTATTCTTGGTCTGTAATTGTTGGGGTCTCTTCTAAAAGTGATTTCAAGCTGAGATAAAAACTTATTCATTCCAGCCAAAAGAGTCTGTGGACTGTTAAGAGAGAAGAACATTGCAGCTACATTTGCAGCAGTCCTGTACCATGCAGGTTAGAAGCAGCTCTGATCTCCAGCCTGAGCTCATTCAGGTTGGTAGCACAAACCTCAGCTGTATGCGACACACCAGGAGGTGCTACACTTTCAGTCAAATCATGTCTCAGACAAGAAGGCGTAACTACCGCTGCCCTCACCTTCCAGCAGTATCTCAGCAAGTCTCCAGACTGCTACCTCTGCCTTCCCTTTCCTGTCTATCAGCATGTGTGTGTGTGCACGCGTGTGTGCATGTGCTGGCACACTTATTTACATTCAAAGAAAAAACCAGAGTTGCACCATTGGCGAGCTCTAACAAAGACCCTAGTGCACACCCATGCTGAGGAACGGTTGTGCCATCACGATTTTTAAATTCAAGCAAGCATGTTCTCAGAAGGAACGCCATCCAAACCAGGCTAGCAGCATGCTGTCACCGCAGACCAGTGGGCTTACTTCAGCTGGCTCGTGCAAAGTACTTGGTGCTGACACCATTAGAAACCAGGCTTTTACAATAACCCTGCTCCTCAACTGTCTCTGTACTTTACATGAAATTATTTACAGGAACAGCACATGGGACAGATTTGAGAGAGGAAAACTTAAACAGTTTAGCCCATGAAGTGCAGGTTGTGGCAGCAACATACAAGATGTGCATACGGGTACCCTTAGTGCATTGCTTGCTTTTAACACATCTGAGGGTTATTTTCATAAGCACAGTTGACAGTTGGTCCTTCTTCCCATTCATTACAATCAAGGCCACTCATTCCCCCACCCTTTAATTTCACTGCTGTGCAGGTGCTCAAGGCTGGTTTAAGCCAGGAGCTGGTCTAGTTTTTGAAAGCTTAGTTAGTTTTTCCAACTACACCAACTGCGGGGCTCGGCAGCTTCCAAGTGTGGGTCAATCCCATTTTCTTTTACCTGCTTCAGAAAAAAAGCCAGAACCCTCAGGACACTCTTGGCTCACTTTTAATGCAGCTTAAATTTCCACAGGCGGGGATGCTTCACCTCCTTATTCTTCTTGAGGCTTCTGATAAACTATTTACTTCTGTATTGCCCTCCTGGATCTTGCTTACTAATCCCAACAAGTGTCTTACCTGTTTGCAAGTGTGTTCTTGGAAGGAATACCATCAAAAACAATCACACGATCAGCAAGATACGTAGCCATGATAAAATCGTGTTCTACCACAAAAGCTGTTTTTTTAGCATGGAGAATGAAACTGAAAAGTAAAGAGAGGTGAATGTAAACTTCCTGTAAAACTACTAAAACTCGCAGTTACTTTTCCCATGACATATACGTTACCGTTTAATGACTCTGGCAGCCATCAGACGTTGCTCAGAGTCCAAGTACGCTGAAGGTTCATCAATTAGGTAGACATCTGCGGGTTTACCAAGACAAAGAGCTAATGCAACACGCTGCAACTCACCACCAGACAGCGTCTGTACCTGTTGGGGCGGGGAGGAATAAGGCCATGTTTAGTCAGAGGTAGAGCATTAAAGAAGAAAAGGCAGGATGCTGTCTCAGGCAATTACCTCCTGGTCAATGATGTTTTCTATCTGGAGAGGTTTCATTACATCCGTTACAAACTGGGGGTGTGTATAGGCATCTCTGATCTTCTCATGCAGTAGCTGACGGACACTTCCCTATGAAAAGAAAAATGTTGCCACTCTGTTTTACGCATCATATCACAAGAAAACAACAAGAAAAGAGAAGTAATGGAGCATTTTGTTCTGGGCATAAAGAAATTCTACCTGTGTACTACAAACATGCTTTTTGTGGCAAACAACATTTAATAAGTAAGGCTTTAACGTACTGTAGATTTAGGACTGATCTTCTGTGGTTTGTAGCTGACATTTAGAACCGGGACCTCACCTAGAAAAAGATAAAATTTATAATGAAAACAAGAGCCTTTCCAGTATCTTCAAAACAGGTTTCAGCTATGGCATTACCTCCTTCATCAGGCGTGAGTCTCCCTGCAAGCATTCGGATAAATGTCGTCTTGCCAGTTCCTAAAATAAAATGCCAGTTACATGTTACTTCAGACTCAACTTAGACCTTTAACAACTAACTCCCTGATACAAAAAGACTTAATAAAGAATATATGTTAAAATACGACTGCTTTGAGAATTCCTGCATTTACTCCCAGCAAGCAGCACTTGCTTCTGCTTGCTTTCCAAACGCAAGAGACACCTAAAGCTACAACAGTCTAAGCTTGTGGCGACGCTCACCAGGTCACACGTCATCCTGCCAATCTAAGTTCTTAAAACGGGGGAATGTCCCAGCACAATGGCACCCTTAACATTCAGTAGCTTCAAGTCCCTGCTATTTAGCAAGCGAGCTCATGGCATAACATCTTCAGTAGGAAACAAGCAGTTCAATCTGACTCAAACCCAGTGATTTTGAATCCTGGCTCCCAGACTGGAAAAGGGCTTTAGGAACCTATTTAGGGCTACAGAAGCAGTTTCCAACAAGAATTGCACGTACCGTTTTCCCCTAACATCACCATAATTTCAGAATCAGTGAATTCTCCAGCTACTATGGATAGTTCAAATTCTCCCATCTTTTTTTTCATTCCTGGGTATTTGTACATGCACATCTTCTTAACCTCCTCTTCATTAGCTGTCTCAGCCACTTTAAACACCAGAGATGCATCTCGAAACCTTAGATTTTCTGTTGGAACGTAGCCATCTAGGAAAATGTTGATGCCTATGGAGGGAGGAAGAAAAGATCATTAAAAAAGGTCTACAGCAAAGCAAGACAAGGATGACTTTCAATTCTTGGCTGTCGATTCCAATCAGATAGGAAGAACACTGGATTTAAAATGGCATGTTACAAGAGGCAACAAAACCTACTGTTTTAGAGTGTGTACGTTATGCAAACTGAACGAAGGAAAATCTTACTGAAATCAGAAAAAGGCTACAGGCGCTCCTCCTGGAAACCTAGAATGAGTTAATGCATGCAGGGTTTAAAGAAGCTACTGCTGTGGGACCCGTTCTCACACAACCGGTCGTTACTGAGTCTCAGTGCTACAAGTGTGGTCAATTCAGCGGAAGGCTGTGTACCTCTGTACCATGCAAACACCCTCCTGCCCTTTCTGTACTATTTGCAGGATTTTTTGTGTAACTCCACTGTTTACAGAACACCTGCAAGTATCAAAATTGTGTCCGTAGCAAGAGACAAAGGGCATTTCATCACTAAGACTTGCAGGTTGAGGTACAAATTTAAGATCACTTAAACCAGAAATGATGCACAAAATAAAACGGTAGCTTTTTACTGACTGAACTGCAACAGGAAGAAGACATGTTCACATGAGAGATGACTAGCATTTTTTTCATCCAACAGAATGTTTTGGTATGTTTAAAAAGAGAAATATGGCAAGAATTACCTTCTCTTACGCTGAAAGGCATAGTAACAACACCGTAAGCACTTGGCACACCATAGAGGCAGCAGATAAAGTCAGAGAGATAATCTAACACGCTGAGATCATGCTCTACAACAATGATGTACCTGAAAAACAGCCAGAGCAATGCTTTAGTACTTCAGGACAAAACATGTCTTCTTTCTCTTACTCTGGTCTCACATAAGTGAAAGCTATCGACATCAGTTTCATTCAATATGGTTTCTTAGCTTTAAACTAAATAAGGACAGAGTTCAAATCTCTGATAAGCATTTTGTTTTTAAACTGTCCAATAAACAGACATTGTGAATGACAGGGTGAAAGTCCATCTTCCATGTAAACTGGAAGCTTCTGTATGTACAGTAAGTGGAAGGATATTGATTGACTGGAGCAAAAATTACTTAGCACATTTTAAGAAAAAAAAAAATCTTTGTGAGAAGGGGATGAAACAGCAGCATTCAGGTGAAAAATAACCACTTCTCTTTGCACATCCTTATTACAAAATACTGAAATGAGTACAGAAACTACAGGAAATAAGTTTCCAAACACAAAGGAATAGAATGTTACTGACAGAGTACTAAACATCTATTACTGTATCATACTGAGAAGTCAGCACTTCCAGGGAGATGGACCAGATGTTTCTTCCCCCTGTAAACAGTTGCCTATTATTACAGTCTAGCAAAACAATTAAAGAGTGTATTTACCTGTCAGGGTTTATTAGGGATCGAATAGTGATGGCAGCCTTCAAGCGCTGCTTGACATCTAAGTAGCTGGAAGGTTCATCAAACATGAAGCTAGCCCCCAAAAAAGAATGAAGTCTTAGTGAATGTAAGGTCTTTACATATTTAAACCTAATACTAACACTTCAACCATTAAATACACAGCAATAAAGAGTTACCATTGTTTATACTGAGAAAGAGAGACCAAAAATGAGAATTATGTACTGACACCTGCCTTGAATCTCTGATGGCTGTCATATGAAATTGTTAAATAGTTTAAGTTATTACTTAGCCAAAAGCTCTAAGTTATCAAATGTTACAAGAAATCAGCAGTTAGTTAGGAACCCCCCTGCACTCAGTTCTGATTCAGCTTACAGTTAACATGAGCTGAAAAGTGCAAAACTGCTTTAGGAGACCGGAAGAAGGACATCTTCCAAAAGAGAAGAACAGAACACCACCACAAAGAGGAAATCCTACCCAAAACCCACACCAAACAAAACAGCCCCCAACCCAAACAAACAAACATTTAAGAAATCAGAACAAAACACACAATACCCTCCCCCCCCAAACTCCTGTGATCTTGCTTTCTTGGTCCCAAGGAGTCAGGAAACAGCATAGATTAGACAGCGATTTCATGGTTGCAAGACAGGAGTAAAGAGACAAATTCCCAGAGGTGGGAAGCAGCTGTCCATTTCTTAGGCAGAAAGGCTAAGTGAGGTACGCTGTCAAGCAGGACACATTTATGTGGGATTAGGGAAAAGTAAAGTAAACAAGTTATGATGCTGAAATTTAACAGTGGCCTCTGAAATAAGCGATTTCTGATCAGATACGTATAAAAAAAAGATTGTATATAGAGCAGATACGGGTCTCGGCTGCTGAGTTCATAAAAAAAATTAAAAAAATCTTTAAGTATTTCCAACAAAAGTAATCTCTAACAATAAATGTAAATTAGAGGACCATATTCTGAGACAGATGATTAGAAGCAATGTGTAACAGAAGTAAATTAAACATACATATCAGCCTTCTGAATGCAAACAACTGCACAAGCAAATCTCTGAAGTTCTCCTCCTGAAAGGTCCTCAACATTTCTTTCTTTCAGATGGGTTAAGTCTGCAAATAAGCGGTTAATTTTACATATGTTATAACCAATACAACTATTTCTATTACCCACAGAAACATATATAATCACAGCAGACATCCTACACAGAGAAAAAACCATAAAGAAGTAAAATTAAGTGTTCAGCTTATACAGAAGCATCATGATGCTATTTGTAAGTCACAGCAAGTTATGGCTTCTCTGCAGCATTAGCTGATTAATTTGTATGGCTGCTGCTGACCACGTAGAAGGATTAAATTTCTATTTGGTTTTCCACCATATATTTGGTAAAGATTTTTGGCCCTAGAAAGAAACCAGACTGGTTTTAAAAATGGTTTTTGTTAGACCTGGCTGAAGAGTTCCGATGTGCACAACAATCAAGTCCCCCCAGCCTTACAGCACATGGGTGAAGCCAGTATTTCTCGTCAGTTTGGGAACAGCAAATTTCAAGAATAGCCTGTTTCACTAGTAAGTTGGACTCATCAAGACCTCGCTCTTGATGGCACAACGTAGCCTCACTTTTACCACCCGCATCTACCAAAAGAAGCCTGATGTTAATTTAGCAACACCTAAATTAACACCTAAATTTATTAACAAATTAATTCAAAACACCTACAACAATTTACCAGGGCTGCGGAGGGGAGGGGTTTTTTTGTACTTGGATTATCTTTTCTATATGCGATGGTTCTCACACGAGGGGATGCTCAGATTTTTCCAGAGTTGTAAGCAAGCAAGCACAGCAGATAGTAAATTAAAGTTTTCCATATTTAAAAATAAACACTTGCTACCATGCAACAGAAATTGCATTATACTATGCTCGCTAGCACGTTTCAATCGGTGTGCCTTTGCCACTAGCAAGTATTATTCACATTGCTTCAGACATGCTTACAGCAAGCTCTAGGCTTTAACTGAGGCATGTTTACCTTTATTTTTTAGTGGTACACTATCGTATTGGTACTAACTTCTTCAGTAAATATGAATTTCTCAAATGCTTTGAAGTTTCACTTTACAAAATTACTTACCAAGCTGCTGACATACAACAGTTTGTGTCTTAGTTTCATCCTTCCTATCCAGAATTGATCCCACTGTTCCCTGCATGGAAATAATAAATAAAACCCCCCACATTATTTCAACAGTAAAAAGGTCAGACAGCAGTAAATTTTTGACAGTGATTTATGCTGCTAAATAAAATCTTTAAAGACAAGAAGTATTACAGGAGAAGCTCCCAGCTTTCTATTAGCTCATGACATTTCTTACCTTTGCAGCTTTAGGGATCTGGTCCACGTACTGAGGTTTGATGATTGCTTTTAGGTCATCTTCCAGGATCTTGGTGAAATAATTTTGTAATTCAGATCCTCGGAAATAAGTCAAAATTTCTTGCCAGTCAGGTGGATCCTGTGACAAAATTAAAGTCTGTGTTTACTTACACCGTTCTAAAAACATCTAAGTTTAGAATTCAGATCAATGTAGCAAATAGGATATGCTTGCAACAACAACAACGCCTGGATAAAAGCTAGTTACCAACAGTTGCTTCTGCAAAGTTTCCATTAAAAAATAGAAAAGTTACAAACTTGCAAATGGAGGGCAGAATTTCAGATTTTTTTAATCCAGGTGGCACTAGCCCTTTCGAGAAAAAGCATTTTAAATCTGTGCCTAGGACATCCCAAACAGTCCTTAGTTAAAAAGCTATGAGTAAAACTACTGCATGGGGAAAATGATGGCCTGCATTAGTGTTAACTGCACTTACTAGCTATGTCATCCGACTAATCCAAAGGAAAAGGGTTGGATTGATTAAATCAACTTGCACAAAAAGATGCAATAAAATTCGGTAATTTTTTCTATGTCTAATAAACATTTCTAAGGAAAAAGACTGAGAAGACAAAGCAAAAATGACAAAAGAAAAAAAAAAGAGCAATTGCCCAGGAAAACGTCCCAACTTGCAGAGTTTTGTTTTACACAGCGTACTACTCTGAATGGTGCCAAGTTCTCTGTTTTGATGATACAGTATGGCAACAGCGTGATACAGCCGTATTTCCAAACCAAGCAAATACACAGAGGAAATGCTTCCTAAGTTTTAGAGCAGAAGCAACACGGAAGATTCAATTCATACCACGTGTTTCTGTGGTCATAATGATTTGGCTCTTCACAGGGAAGTCTGATTTTGGAAGCATGGTAATTCAATTAAATACACATTCAGAAAGGCAAAAGTTTTGTTATTTCTGCAATACTACCACCTAAAACAAGAAGTCCACAAAATAATATAAACCAAACTTGAAGAGAATGGAGAATGTATCTGGGAAATTATTATTTCTCTGTAGTTTTAAGTGGCAGCCATGAAGTGAATAATTTATTAAAACATTACTCTTTCAGGTAAAGAAACCTATGAAGAAAGTTTGAACGGCTTTGTTCCTACAAGTCCTTCTTGAAGGACAAAAGTGAGCATCAGAATTCAATAGTTACCAGGTAATTTGAAGGTGAGAACTGAAATACAGTCCGAGAAGAAGTCACAGTAGTTACTATTATTAAAGAAAAGGCATAAATAATAACTCTTTGGAGAAGTACTAGGCAAACAAACCCCAGTAAGTTATTCTGCTTGCTGGCTGCAAAGTCTGACTGAGTGTAAATACATAGGAAAACAGATTATGATCTGCCATGAAGACAGATGGATTTTCAGAACTAAGTATTAAAGTGGACAATGGGAACTGTCTTCAACAACGCATTGTGTAAGAGACCATCTCCAAAAGACTTCAAAAGAATCAAAGATAAAAAAGCCTAAGAGATCACAAGGACATATGGTAAGCTCTCACAGACACTAGTGCTGTTCAGAGAAAACCAATGCTGAATTTAGAAGAAACTCTAAAACTTGAGCTACCTAAATCCCTTGATAGGGAACAGGTAAATTGCGCAGGGAAAAAAGTTGACATTTTTAAAGACTGGTATTAAAAAAACCCTCAAACCGTTAAGTGTGACTTAAAGACAGAAACCTACCTCTTACATTTATCTTTGCAGGGTTGGAATTATAATTAGTATCCTTATCTCTCAAGAAAGACACACAGAATTTGCAAAAAAGCCTTTGTTAACAACATCTTTCTACTATTGCTTCTGTGTGCAGCAGGTCACTGGTTGTGAACAGAGAAAGTGCCACTGTCCTTGCAAATTCTATCACGTTCACAGATATGAAAATTCGGTGAAAAAAAATATATAAACACAGCTATCTAGAACGCCAACTCTAATTTTTTGCTGATACATACATCATATTTTCCAAGATTTGGCTTCTGTTTTCCTGCTAAAATTTTCAAGGCAGTTGATTTTCCAATACCATTGGTTCCAACCAATCCCAGTACTTCACCAGGACGAGGGATGGGCAACCTGTACACAACATCGATAACTTTGGATTATATTAATGCCATCAGACACCAACATATGGTGGTAAAGTGAATGTTACAACCTGTTTGCAGACTTTCTGATTATTTCAGCCTGCTCTGTTAACTTGCCAATATAAAATTCAAATTACATCAACACTCCTTAAAAGTAGAAGATCGTAAGGAACATTTAAGAGCAGTCTGTTCTTTACATGGGAGTTCTGTAAAATGAGCACTAAAATTTTATTTAATTATACTACTTTTTCATAACAAAAAATTAATTAGCATTAAATAACCAAGAACACCTTGATGTGCACTATGTTTAGACTATCAAAAACTTGAATGATGTGTCTCTAACACTGATTTGAAAAACACAATACCTGTGAAGTTTGAAGGCATTGGCACAGTATCTATGTGTTGTTTCTTTCTCCAGGTTGCTAGGCAAGTTAACGATGGACAAGGCTCCAAAAGGACATTTCTGTAATTGAAATGAAGTTATAGATTAGCAGTGCATACAGTTTACTACCAAAATGCTATGTTCCGTACTGCATCCAGCTGTGCATTTAAGTATGTTTAAAAGAACTTTTACCAAATTATGTTGCTTTCATTTACACAGTCAACTTTCCAAACAAGTTCTATACCATGTTTTTCAAATTTAATAGTTAGCTATTCATGCTGGGTTCAGTCAGGAAAGAGTTAACTCTTTACTGTGGCTGCTAGGGAGCTGTGTTCCTGGATGCTGATAGAAGTACTGGTAAGGTCTTAGCTGGTGCTGGGGAATGCCTGCACTGAATTCAAGGTCTTTCTCCGTTTCTGATACTTCAGCTGCATTCCCAGCTCTTGCTGTCTCACTACAGGCAGTGTAGGGGACACACAGTTCAGACAGCTGACCCAAACTGACCAAGGAAGTATTTCATTCCATGGTACATCATGCTCAGGGCATAGGTAAGGAGGGGGTCTGGGAGTCATTACTCTCTCTTACTCTCTTGCTCGTTTACTTCCTGGCACTTGCTAACACTCTGACTCCTGCATTAGCTGCTTTGCTAATTCCTGTGCTGGCTTGTTTGTGAGGGAGTTGGTGGGTTTGTTTGGAATCTGCTGTGATCACTCTTGGGCTCCAGCCCTCAGGCTGTTTATGTCTGACTCTCACTTCTCAGCACCTGGTTGTACATTGATCAGTGGGTGGTGAACAACTGTACCATAATTGTATCATATGTTTTATTTCCAATCTAATTTTAATTAATTACTTAACAGTATCTGTATATATTAATTGAGATTTAATTAGTAAATAGTTCTTATCTCAATTTTACTAGCTTCCTTATTTCTTTTTCCTCCGACTTTTCCCCTCCACTGGAGGAGGGGAGGGGGAATCCGTGAGAGTGGCTTCGTGGTATTTTTGCTAGCCAGAGTTAAACCACGATGCAATTTACACTGTCAGACTACAAGTAAGGCACACTGCATATATTCTCTTGTTCTTTACAAAAAGAGCTGTCTACCCCTAAGAGTCTACAGCCACAAACTAAACCAAACAAAAAACTACAACCCACATCCTGCAACCCAACTAGTGCAATAAATTGAAACAGTACTTCACTTTCTATAAAGAATAACAGTTAACAAGGTCTGATTATAGAGGGAAACAAAATTGCCTTTTGAATTACAGTATGCATTACTAAATATAACAGCGCAAGAAGGAAATTTTATCACTTCAGATAAAGCAACCTCTTACCTTGATGCAAATACCACAACCAATACAAAGTGTTTCTGAGATCCATGCTATTTTGCTCTGTGATGTGACTTCTATGCAAAGTTTTCCTGGTGAAAAAAGAATAAAATTAACTCAAGAAAGTTTCTGATGAATCAGAATTCTTGCAAGTACTACTAAATTCCAGAGGAACATGTAACTGATTTATGTTCACTGAAGCCTTCAGATCACCTGAAGACCTGAAAAGTGGTCTATGAATTGTTCATGCTTTCAGTGATACTTGTAAAGCCTTTATGAAACAAAGCCTGAATGATAAACAAAAAACTAGCAAGTACAAAAAATTAGTTCCTTCCAGTAGAACATTATTTAAAACTTCTCCAACCTAAACAGTTAACTAACAGCTCTTACCCATTCGAACCACAGGACAACTCTTTTTGCATTCTTGACGGCATTTCTTTGGCTTACACTTGTCATGGTTGACAATGGCAATTCTTGTTAATTTGTCTGCCATAATGCACGATTTAAGGTTAAAGACACACCCCAGTTATAAGCAGTAGTGGGAGTCTTCCAGATCTTAAGGGGAAAAAAAAAATATATCCAAAAGAGAACATGATTACTAACAGCACAGAGAAGAACATACATACCTGAAGTTATTACTAGCAGAGTTCAGAGATGAAAAAAAGAAAAATAATAGCTGTTATTATTTTTTAGGTCTAAAGAAATACCATAAATAAAGTACAAAGCATTGCCAGTTCAACACCACTAAATAAAGTGATGGCAGTCTTACAGGTGATGCTAATTCAAAATCATTTCAACGCGATATGTATCAGTAGCTCAAAGACACAATAGGGAAGGAGTCTTGAAATACAGAGTCTGCACGTGCACATCCTTCCATGGAAAGGAATCCAACATTTCTTATTAAAGCAAGTATTTTCTATTGGATGTCCAGTTGATTTTTGCTCCACCAAACTAAAGTATCCTGCAGCACTTTAGAGACTATTTACTACATACAGCTATTATATGAAGAAAGGTTATGACTTTCAATCTGCTGAAGGAAGCAAGAATAAAATGGGTGTATGGCACACTGATCACCTTAAACTCCATTCTTCCCTACACCCACCTGTGAAGTTCAGGTGGAAGGTATCCTACAGATACTACTGTAATATGGAAGGAAGAGACTAGCATCTAACAGGGAACAAAGGTCAGAAAAGAAGATGTTACTGTACTTTAAATCCACTACTAACAGAGTTACGAATATTGTAAGTGGTTCCTTTTAAAAGTGTTACTTATTCCTCTTTTCAATTTCTGAAGGATTTTTAAATTAATGTCTGAAGATATTCTTCATAATGTATACATGAATGTAATTATTAGCCATGCTGCCAACCTTATTATGGCAGTTTCTACTTCTAATATTTCAGTTTATTTTCTTGAATTTTTTAACATTTCCTAAGCAAAAATGTCCTAATAACAAAGTTGACGTTTTCAAATAAACGACTGAATATAAATGACTATAAGGATATTTAAGGTTGGGCAATTTTCTAGGAGAAAGTGGATTTTGTCAGTGCTTCAAACAAAGGTACACTCTTTGGGAACATATCCCAGTGCTTTTCATAAGAGTCCTGTAGTTTGCAGAGTACTGGGTTGAATCACTCACTCTGGTTCCCCAAGGAAGTGTCTAATCTGGGTCAGCCCTTTCTCCACAGGGCCTGTGTGGCCGAGTACCCTGAGCAGACAGACCACACTATCCATCTTCTGGGCAGGGCCCTCCCTGCTAGTTATCATAGCTCTGACTCGCATGTCTACTATTCTCTGAGTTACAAAAGCGAGCTCTGGAAGACAAAGCTGCCATACTTCAGGAACTTGCCTCCCCTATCCAATCTCCCCACCTCTGCTGGAGATTACCGCCTGAGCAGCACAGATAGACCAGGCAAACCCTCCCCTCAGCCATCCACCCTTACAGCCAGGGTTTAGCTCAAAGCACCAGTACAGGAGAACCAGACGGGGTTACTCCAACAGACCAAGCCAAATATGGCTGGAAACAATTAGTTTTTGCCACCTACTTCTGCAAGCTTTTCCACTCAGTCTTTATGGGATAAACAGACTAAAGTTTACACTACTAATATCCATTCTACGCATTGCTGAATCAGACTGGTTTGTAAGAAAACAGTTTTTTTTTCCTTCTAACTTACTTATATGGGAAAATGCCCATCTATGGTGAAGAGTTTTGAAGGGGCCACCGAAGTGTGCTCCAAGCACTTACTGGTGGGGGGAATAGGACTAATGAACTGGCTTTGAGACATACACTCATGCCTCCCTGTTGCCATCTGCATGATACAAGCGTCAGTTGATTCAAAACTCTCCAGTAGCCCAAAACCATTTTCAGAAAAAATATTCTCGTGACTTTTGTCACTTCTGCAATATTTCCAGGACTGTCCTGATGGCTACAGTAACTGTCCACAAGAGAAAATAATAGTTTCTACTCAGAACTGACAATTTAGAGCAAATTAAACAACACTGTCCAAAATCAGTCTGAGCTCAATTTACATATTTATATTATTACTTCTGTGGTGTTTACACTGAATAAGATGATCTGATTTCAAGGAGCAAACAACACAACTCTTCATGTGCTGAACACAGGTCAGCCACATGTACAACATGCATACACTGCAATACAGCTAACCAGTCGCTGTTAAGTGTAGTCAGCAGTTTAAGGACGGGAGAAACTGGTGTTCAGAAGCATTTAAGTTCATGTCTGTATTCCTGCTTTCCAAATCAAGAACAGAACAAAAACAAAGAAAGTATGTAAATATTAATTTGTTACTAACTACAACAGTACAGCATCATTTTGAATTACGATGGAGTGGCAACAGAAAATCTTTCCCAGAACGATGGACTGACGACACAAGTGAAAGAATGACAGAAGGAATAGCAACTGGTAGCACACACACACACAAAAGTTCTAAAAACCTTGTCTGTATCATTTATTGAAGCCAAAAGCTGTCCATTAATTGCAATTATGACACTTAATACTAACACTAAAACATGTTATCACAAGCATTTAAAGTCAGCATTCTTGAAGGCTCTCTGACACAGTTGCTGCCCTAACACACCAAAAGAAATTGAAGAAAAGCATGTAAGCAGACCTTGCTACCTGTCACAAAAGGCAACAGTAACGCACAAACTGTAGAACTAATGTAATGTACTTTAATTAAGAACATTTATTTCTTTCACACTTCTTTCACAGAATTTACTAGTCAAGCCACTTATGACCACGGATTTGTAATTGAATTATTCAGACTTAAACAAAGAAACATTAAAAAAAAGGAAATTAAGACAATCATAACCAAAGACAATTCAATTAAATGATGTGAAGGCAAGATCTGCGTTCAGAATTAACCCATACTTTAATTACTTTGCAGAAAAACACTTAACATTTTATTAAATTACATTGCATCAGACCTCCAAGATAAATGCTGTGGAAAGAAGCAAGGATGAGCAGCATTTGCACTTTCCTCATTAACTTCAAGAACGCTCTCATGAGCCACTGCTAATGAACTACATACAGTCACTCCACAACAAGAACAAGAAAGTTAAGAACTAGAATACCCAATGAAAATTTAAATGGAAGGCCAAGAACAGATTTTCAAACTGCATATGGGAGATCACTACATTTCTAAGTGTCAAAGGAGAAATAATAGTAAATGCTACAATATCAAACAAAATTGCTAACACTTAAGAACTAGTCTATGCTTAAGGTTTAGACATTTGTCTTAGAAACTGATTACAAAAAGAAGTTTAAACATGCCCCAAATCTCCCTATGGTATTTAACTCATTATATTACTCATGAGGCATGACATGAATATGAAAATAAATACATTAGCCTCAAAAGCATATGATCAAATATACTGACGCAGCATAACGAGGGGTGTGTTTAGCTGCTGCTGAACAGTATTAATTATCACTCAATCTTTAATATTTCCTTTTAACATGATGTGAAATGCATAAAAATAAACTCATAAATTAGCAATCTACTACATGAAAATTACAGGAGTATCTCATGACCACTTTTTTGAGGACTGGAGTTTAGAAAACCATAGCAGAGATGCTTAAAGCAGAACTTGAAAACTTGCCGGTGAAAAGGTGTTTCCAGAAATGAGACACTACCGTGTCCTAGAGAAAGGAGTGAGCTTTTGTTTTCACACAAACCTTGTGAAATAACAGCCTTACCCTGTTGCCTTACGGAACCTGCAAGAAATCTTGATCTCCTCACCACACAAGCACGCACATGGATGTTAACGTTCTCTAAAATAAGGCAAAACATGTATGTTTTCCTTCCAGAAGAGGAAGCCCATGCTTTCACAGGAGAAAAATCCTGGCTTCCCCGGATGCCACCACCCCAACGCGAGGGGCTGACGCAGGGTCTCCACACGAAAGTGGTTCCTACGGTTAAAGCCAGCACCAGGAGGAAACGTTCCTGCTGCTGCGGGGCAGGGACCAGCTGGCAAAAAAAGCAAAGCACTGGAAGATGACGTGCAACCTGCCAGAGAGGCCGAACGGCGTGTGCGGGCAGTGCCAGCCCGGAACGGGACGGCCTCCCACCCCGCACGGGCCCGTCTTTCTGCCCTGGCCGTGCCCACGCCGGGAGCGAGTCCCCGAGTCAGTGGGACGCTGCCGCTCAGCCCCCTTTGAGCCACGGGCCGATGGCTTCGGGGTGGCCCAGCGCAGCCAGCCCGCGCCTGCCGGGCCAGGCCAGAGGCAGCTGGCCCTGAGGCCCGGGCGAGAAGCGGTCGGCCAGTCCCGCTCCAGCGGTGGGTGGATGCGAGCCCTGGGCAGGAGTGACGCAGGATAAGGGCCGACCCCGGGCCGAGCCCAGCGGCTGAAGCAGGGCCGGCATCACGGGAAGCCAGCAGCGACTCCCGACAGTGGAAAGGGGCCTTTTCCCTACTCCCCCACCTCCTCGGGCGAGAACCACGCGCTCCGGCGGAGGCTGCTTACCAGAAGATAGGTAAGAGAACGCGGCGGCGTTGCTCCCCAGTCGGGCCGCAATGGGGAACCGCGTCCCCGGTCCCGCGGGCTAGCAGGCAACGTGCTCCCGCCGGCGCCACCCGGCCAAGATGGCCGCCACCCCCACAGGGCGGGGCCTAGTGCGCATCATAGAGAAGAGAGGAAGGAAGGGAAGAGCACCATAGAGCAACAGTGCCCGTTCACGGAGAGAGAGCGTCACTTATCGCGTGGGCCGGAGAGGAGACGTCATCTGTGGGCGACGCTGTCGGAGAGGCGCGTCACGAGGGAAGTGTGTCCGCTGTCCCGGCTCCCCGCCCTCGTCCCGGGGCGCTGTGGTCCGTTACAGCCCGCACCGGCTCGGCGCTGAGGGAAGCCCCCGAGGCGGCAAGTCTCACCCCGGATCCCCAGCGCGCGCCAAGCTCCGCCTCTCCCCGCCGCACGCACGCCGGCACCTGCTGGCGGGCTCCGCCCGCTTAGCCCCACCCCCGCCCTCCCCTGGCCTAAGCCGCGCTGCGCGCGTGCGTGGTGGGGTGGCGGGAGCCGGGAGCCGGGCTGGCAGCTCACTTGGCAGGTGGGCTTCGCGCCAGTTCACCCTCCGGCCTTCTGCCCGCCCTGAGGGGACGCGCCGGCCCTGCTGCTCCCTTGCCTGCTGCTCCCTTGCCTGCTGCTCCCTTGCCTGCTGCTCCCTTGCCTGCTGCTCCCTTGCCTGCTGCTCCCTTGCCTGCTGCTCCCTTGCCTGCTGCTCCCTTGCCTGCTGCTCCCTTGCCTGCTGCTCCCTTGCCTGCTGCTCCCTTGCCTGCTGCTCCCTTGCCTGCTGCTCCCTTGCCTGCTGCTCCCTTGCCTGCTGCTCCCTTGCCTGCTGCTCCCTTGCCTGCTGCAGCTGCTTCAAGGATCAGGTGGGGACTCTGCTCTGTGCCCACCCGGGGGCTGTGGGGAGGAAGGAAAAGGGAAGTGTAGCTAGTAGCCGCCACCCCCAGCTGACGGCGGGGACTGAGGGGATGGCTTCTCCCGCGTCTGGCCTCCTGGTGTCACGGCAGCTACGGGAGCCGTGGCTGAGTGGAGGCTCTGCTGGTGGCCTGGCTCGGGTTGGGGAGCTGGTCGCTGCTGGACCGGTACCTCCCTCGGGTTCCTCCCGCAGCGCGTGCTGGTGCGTTTGCATTGACCCCAGCCAGCCGGGAGAGGGGAGCTGGTCCTGCTCTTCGGCACCCCAGTGCGTTACGTGAGTAGGTGTTGCTGAGTTATTTGCAGTATTTAAGTGTTCTCTAGGCCTGGAGGTCATGGGCATCGTATAATGTTGTAAAAGTAAGTAATTACACTTAAAATCGTAAATAAAAGTCCTACAAAGAGGTCGTTGGTGGAGGGCTACAAAGGAGGCCTGAGCAAAAGCAGCTAGGTTCCCTGGCAGTTTCTGGTTACTGTGCTTTTTAGAGGCTGCTTTCACTTCGTAAAAGCACTTGTAAAGATGTGATTGCATCCTCTAAGTAAAAGCGTGTATGCTTACTAGGTAACTTGGGACGTCTGGCCTTATACAAAAATACATTTTTTAAAATGTGTGTTAACTTAGATTGATCAGGGATACATGTATACAAATTGCTGAGGTAATTCTATTATGCAGTTGCTCTAATTACCTTATTTTTAGTGAAATATATTTATGCTTGTGACAATGAAAGCCTTGTGATTTTCATTAGTGAGCTTAAGGCAATATACTGAAGGCAGAGTGAAGATAATGTTTAAAATTGTACTGAGAGAATAATCTGAGGGATCAAATGCACAGGTGAGCTAGCTGTTGAAATGGGTTGCTACTGAAGACTTACTATCACTATTAAATACTGATTAAACATTAATAGTTTGACTGTTCAATGTTACAGTTTAATTTGCCATCTGAATGAAAAGTAAGAGTAGTGAGACTAGTTTATGGATGTATCTTGAGATCTTCAAAGGCCTTAAACTGACAAGGGCCCATCTAGAGAAAATGAGACCATGGAAAAGAGCTTGTGAGGTAAAATGAGTGCTGCAGGTGTGAAAGTCAGGGAGTCTAAGGTGTCTTCAGTAGGATTCTAAGGAAAAACAGTCTTACAAATCATGGATGTTGCAACAGTGCTGTAGTCGCTTTGGTTGGTTGGGTTGGAAAAGTTGTAATTGGATGCTTGCTAAAATGGAACAAAATGATGTGATGGGAATGCAGTTGGAATAATTAAAAAGAAAAAGTAAAACTGGATGAACCTTGATCCTCTGAAAGATTCTGAGGAGGTGGTTTGGGAGGAGAATTTGTCAGTAAGTAGGAGGGAATTAAAAACAATGTGTAAACAGAAAATGGGCAAGTTTGGCTTGTGAAGAACAGTCTGGGTCAAACTTCTTCAATACAGTAGCCAATGCAGTTAATGAAGAAGGAATACAAGTGATTTGTCTTGAGTTTTACAAGGTTTCTGCCATTGTCTAGATTGAAGTTTAAAACAAGCTATTGAAATGTGGTCTAAAAATAATTTTTGTGAGATCTTGTAGAGCCAATTGAAAAACAGCTTTTGAAGCTGACTTGTAAATAATTCACTTTTAAACCGGGATGTCGGGGAGTGCCCTCCTGTGGAGTTCCCTTTTGGATGTCTTTTCGTTGTTTTCTGCAATGGTGAACACACAATAGATAGATTGCCAAGTTGCAGGCACTGTATGGCTCAAGGTCAGAATTTGAAACAATCTTCAGAAGGTTGATAGCAGACTGGAAATCAGTGTTATTAAGCTCAATTAACAAGAACTGAGGGAGGAAGAATCAAAGGCATATTAGTGAAAAACGTATTACTGAACAGCAAACAGTATCCCAAAAAAGCATTTGATCACTGTAGTGTATAGTAAATTAAATATTAATTGATAATATGATGTGCTTTCAGCTAGGCAGATGTTAACTTTGGCATGTTAACAGGTGTGATTTAAGTATGAAGACAAGGAAAGTGATTTCTGTGTTGCTTTTCTTGCAGATTTTCTCTGCAAGAATATTAAGTTTATGAAACTTGAAAGAGAGGAAAACGTGAGGGAAACTTGAAAGACATAGGCATACTAGAAGCAACTAAGAGCAAATTTGATGAGTGGCCTCACATCTGTAAAAGAGTTGCTACCTGAAGGCTAGTGAGTTGTTGAGCTCTCTGTAGAGTAAGAGAAGAAATTTTTGTTGGTTTTAGAAGGTAATACTTGGGTTGGATGTTAAAGCAAAAAGTTTGGCTTTTAGATCAGTGAAACACTGAAGCTGACTGTCCGCAAAGATTGGAAATCTCTTTTGTTGAAGTATATGGCTGGGCAGACATCTGTTAGGACAGTGTGGTCTCTCAAAGGTCCTCACAGGTGTGTGTTTAAACAGTTCTGTGCATATTAATGTGGTGGAATTGGAAAATGTAATTGGAGAAAACTGCTTTGGAATCTGCAAAAGTTTCCTTGAGCCTGGATTTTCATGCTCTTTTCCTACTAAGGCTTCCTGATGTATCCCTCTCTATCTCTGATTTAGTGTGTTACAGAAGAGTATGTGTGTGCTTAGTGAAGGGTTTGCTTTCAGGTATGAACCTTCATAAAGTGTCTTCAAGCTAGTATACTGAGAATGACCTGCCTGCTTTGGTTGTGAAAGGTAGACTGTTGAACCATTGTAATCCATTTTGCTTTGGTCATAAACTGTACGTTAGAACATCTTTAATGGCTACTACTTCACAGGGATGCTCTCTGGGAAAGACTGAACTTCTCTAAGGAAGATATTCCTAAGGGATAGAGTTCAAGGAAGGGAAAGAAAAGTTTAGCCGCTGCCCTGTCTTGAGCAAAGGGTGCGCATACCATATAGTAGAAAGTGGCAAAATTAATAGCATGATCAACATTATACTGTCATGTTGTTCATAAGGAAATAGTAACCTATTAATATTTTGGAATAACTGAAGTGGAAAATTGGAGATGTTTCCAGCCAATGCTTCTATAGATGCAGTGTGACTTCCCGTTTTTCAGCATGTGTAAGGAAGGATTTCTAGACAGATTAGTGTGGGTTTTTTTTTTTTTTTACACAGTTTGGGGAAAAAACCAAAAGCTTGTTCCACTGTCTTCTTGGGTTAAGAAAATGGTTTGGGGTTTTTTATTTATTTTATTTGGTGACTTAAATTGCTTTTAATGCTAAACACTTCTACCTTGTCCAAAATGAGGTACTTGCACTTCTGCTAGTAAAATGTCCAAAGGTGTTACTTGAGTGAGCTGGTCTGTTACTGTGTTATTTTTCCTTAGCACTTCTAGCAGTTTTCTGCTTTTAAAATTTGTAGCTTTACTGAAGCTTCCCAATACTCTATCTAGAATGTATTGTCACTAGACTGGTCAAACAGGAGTTCTGTCATGAAAAACTGACTTGAAGTTCAACTTGTTAGTTAAAACATTGAAGATTTGCAGTCTTTCACATCACTAATGCACAGTTTATGGCTGACTTATTTGCAAGCAGTGGTTTGGAGTTGAAATCTGGATCTTGAGTGGCTTTGCCTGTTAGGTAGAAGGAAACAAGCTCAGTTTAAGATGTTTTCAAGCTTGGATGGGGTTTCTTGCTGTGTATGTCAGACCCCCCAAATGTATGCCTCAAACTTTTGTGAACCACTGCAATACAAATCCTGGCAATGTCAAGTTATTTAGAACTTCCCTATCCATGCTGAAGCTTATAAACCATCTCAGCGTCAGTGTCTTAAGGGATTCTGTATACTTTAAAATTCTAGTATTTTTTCTAAAAAGCATGTGTAATCAGCTTTTTAAGATAATCTGACTGTGCAATGCAATTTCTGTGACTTGCTGTGTTTTGGTGAGTTTTGATGGGATGTTTACATACTCCTTATGTCTTAAATTTGGGGTTTTCACTAACTGGCAATAGCTGTTTCTAGGAATGAATCTATCAGATTTAGAGTTTTTGTTACTTTTCTTTTGAAGCCAAAAAATATAGGCATATGAAGACTTGCTGGTATACTTAAGCACAATGACTAGGGAAGATTAATGTGCTAATGTTTGTTGTAGGAATGGCTAAATGGATTGCCTGTTCAATTTTTTTTAACATAACTTTTCTGCAGGGCAATGACTTTAACATGTTGTTGCATGAGTTTTTTCATTGGATGGCATTAGGATTGGTATATCTGTGGATTACCTGAATGTGTATGTGGTGTCTGTAGGATTAGCTGTGTAGTGTTCAACCCACTTTTCTGAGAGTTTGAGTAAGGCTTTCTGTTTGTGGCCTTTTGTGACGCTTGCTTTTGTTAGTACTTAGATTTTACTACACATGTAATTATTTCTTCAGGTTTTCTGTGGTTGTCAGGGCTACCATCTGGTATATGAGAGAGCAGCCAAAAAATGCCCCAACCTTGGAAGTCTGCCTTGTTCTGTGTTTACAGGGGAAAAAAAATAGCCAAAGACAAATAGAAAGTGTTTGGTGTGGACAACGATGTGCACTACAGGATTCAGATTTCTGGTGTCTGAAAGAGTTTTTAGCTGCAGAGTTTTTCTTGCGTAGAAAATGTTGCCTCTGCCTTGTATCGCTTCTGTCCTGGGTAAGATCTGGGTTCTGTGGATACCAGCCTAGTTCAGGACCTCTTTTGCTATCTAGACAAGGTACTGCAAAAGACTCTTTGAGATGAGCATAACATTATATGATGTCATGCATGTAAGCAATGGATTAGAAGTCAGCTCTAAGTCTCTCAGTCTTGAGTACTTTATGCTAAATTTTAAGCTTTAATGTAATTCCTTACATGGAATTGGTTTTTATGCTTGTTTTTTAAAGTCTTTTAAGCTACTTTCTAGGAAGTAGTAGGGTGCTCTACACTATATTGAATACAACATGATTATGATGTAGTATGGCAGCAGTCTAGATGTGGAGACTGAATGTGATTACTTCAGCAGTGCAAGTCACAGGTTAATGATTCCAGGTGAAGAAGTTAAGGAAATGGACCATGGAGAAATGTGGCAATAACCAATCCCTACCAAATTAGAGACTACAGTTTGTTTTAACTCTTACTTCATATTTTTAAGGAAAAGTGTCTCCGGGAGGATAGGTTTGCTCTAGCTACTGAATAGGTGTCTGAACTTGCAGATTAAGAAAACTCTTAAGTGTTGGGGGCATTGAAGTTGTGTTGCTAACCTTTAAATCAATAGGTTCTGTTTTCATCTCTTAAAAACAAACAAAACTGACTAACTCTGTATGTGTGAATTAGAATGATCCAGGTAAAATATGTTTTGAAAGTTCCTTGTGTGGATCACATTTTTAAAGACATAAAATTTGCATGTTTGTGGAACTTATTTAAAGATATATAATAATTTAAATAAAAATATATATGGATAAAGGGTTCTACAGCCATACAGAAATGTATGCATTTATGTGTATATGTATAAACCATGTATTCTGTAGACTACTGTAGAAGTGTGAGGCCAAATAATTAAAAGTGTCTGTATGTACTAATAAACCCCTTTAATTTTCCCATCAACCTAGAAATGTATCAATTAACTCACTTGTTTTCTTTTACTAGAAATGACTACCCCAAACAAGACACCACCTGGTGCTGATCCAAAGCAGTTAGAGAGGACTGGTACTGTTAGAGAAATAGGCTCACAAGCAGTTTGGTCTCTTTCATCCTGTAAGCCAGGTAAAATCAAACCAAATAACCTAAAAAGCTGAATGTGTACTTTTCTTAGAATGTATAGTGGTTTATGTTTTGACAAGACATATGTACAAAGTGTAGCAGTAAAACTGCTGTAGTGTAATCTGTATGGGTAGCCACTTCAAATGATTTTGGCCTAGTCTATATTTGATGCAATATGAAAGTTGTAACTATATCAGAAATCCTACAACAAAGAAATAGCTCATTAACAAAGTAGGTATTTTACTGACTTTCTGCTAAATTGGTTTTTTTTACTTGCACAGTTCTCCCAGCTAAACTGTGTGAGGAGAAAGACACCCAGCACTGTAATTATTCCTATGCTTTGGTGTTTTGCCTGGGTTATCTTTGATTTTTAACTTATAAAAACCATGCAGCTGAGCAATGTTAAGTGTTCTGGCCAAACCCTGTATGGACTCAGCCATTATAATGTAGCTCCCTAAAATCCTGTGAGTAAAATGAAACTATTGTGAAGGGTCATGAGGTGCAGTTAATCATCGCTTATACCTGCTCCAGATATCTGAAAATCTGTGTTGTTTTAATTTGAAGTGGTTGAGTTGCTATTTCAGAAATATATGTTGGGAATGAATCGGGTATCTGGCTGCAGCCTAGAGTCAATGATCCTTTTATGTCACAATATTATGCTCAGGCTGAACGCCTTTGGTCTGATACCCTGGTACCTTGGAGAAAAATATGATATGGTTTAGTGGCTTCGAACAGTGAAGATAACTTTTTACTGCAGATTAAACTTCAACTGCTAGTGTGGGCAATCAATAAAAGGATGTGATTAGTAAAAGGACAGATAGTGAGGGGATGGAAAATAAAGATTTGGAGTTACTTCTTTAAACGTGACAGCATTAACTTTCAGGAACACTGTTTTTTGGCACCTATTTCTTATTCTAGCTATTAACTTGAAAAAGTAAATATATTGCAGGAGACTACTTGAAAATGTTGTGTTTTGCTAAAATTTTATAATAAATGAATGGTCTCTGCTACTGATTTTCCTTTAGTTTAGCAGTTAGATTATAGAATAGGTGGAAAAGCCTAACCCCTAAGTGTAGTTCTTCCAATTATCTTGAATTAATTCCTACTTAATCATTAGGAATTCTAGAAAATGTTGAATGATTTCAAGCCACAGAGTCTTCAATAGGAGGTAAGGATGTAAAGATATTTGAGTACTGAGCTTTGATTGACAGATTCCCCTGTTTCAGTTTTGTGTGGTTTTTTTCAAGGCACAACTTGGATATCTAGAAATATTTCCATATATGTTGTAATTTAGGATACATACTTTAGTTTGTTACAGCTGTAGAAAAATGTCCGTAATGTCTACATCACGGAAATGGGATATTCAAGACTATCACCTTTTCTTTTTGTTAGGATTCGGAGTGGATCAGTTACGAGATGATAATCTAGAAACTTACTGGCAGTCGGATGGATCACAGCCTCATTTGGTGAACATCCAATTTAGGTATTAAAAATTACTCTATATGGGTTAGAGTGTTTTGTATAACTGGTTACTCTTCACCAAGATAGGAGTTTTGGAAGTGCAAGGAGTCCAGGGTTAATCCTGTTACTCAACTGGTAAGAAGCTAGTTAGATAGCATTTATAAAAATGAGATCTTCAAATGTTATGGTTACAAAATGCCTAAATAAGCATCAAAAGGAATGTTTAATAGTATTTCATTTGTAACAGTTTCACATTTGCCTAAGGTTACATTTTTGTCCTGTTTGTCTTTGTAATTTGAAGGGTAGATGACTCTCTTTAATGTAGCCCTGTATGACTTAACAATAGTTTCTCTGAGAAACCCTTGCCTACTCTATTCCGTGTAGGATGCTTTCAGTCCTTTTTCTTTAACCAAACTCTTAAGATGAGGTTAGATGTTTGTCACCTTTTTTTTCCTTAATTTCTTTTCTGGAGAAGTCTTTGGTGTAGTAATAGAGCCCATATTTGATAAGGTAAACATGCTTCATCACATACAGGTGTTTATTTGCCATCTTGGCCCTTGGTTGTATTTCTTGGTTATACTGACACTTCTGAAGGCAGACAAAGCAGAACAGTGAAAATCAACTCTGTGCATAACTTAAAGCAACTAGCTGTTTTTCCACATTAACAGCGGGACTCATAAAGCAGCGGACACGCTTGTGTTAAAACATTTAAAATTTTTAAAACATTTAAATCCTTAATTATTACAAATGAGCAACAAACTCATCCTGAATGTTTTTCTTTATGATGCTTACATAGCTTTTGTTGCTTCTTGCAGAAGAAAAACAACAGTGAAGACAATATGTATTTATGCAGACTACAAATCTGATGAAAGTTACACTCCCAGCAAAATCTCTGTCAGAGTAGGAAATAATTTTCATAATCTTCAGGAAATCCGGGTAGGTCAATGATGCTTTACTTTCTGTCTTAAAATGGTCCACTCTCATTAGGGTGTCTGACAAAGTAAAATTGGTTTTGCAAGTAAAATACGGCATTGTGCTTGGAGGGGAAAGGTAGCTGGGTTTATTTTGGTGTTTGCTTTAGTTTTTATCTTGTAAATTTACTAGACTGGTTTCTGTTTTTATCAGGCTCCATTATCAACATAGTTATAACAGACTTGATAGGTAGATCCTGTAATGGAATACAGAGTGGGGTTTTCCGTAACAGGGCTGTTGAGAATTGGTTAAACTTGGATCTCACTTAAAATAGCTGCAAAGCCTGTATGTTACATACATCGAAAGGGAGACTTGGCTTTTAAATACTTGCGTTTTAGACTTGAACTTAATTCATGCCTTTTTATTAATGGGGTGATCAGCTCTTGAGTCTCACTGGGAATCAGAATTTCAAGCTACAGGTTGTAGTTATGGCTGTGTATGGTGCATAAATATCTTTGGGGTCTGGATTTCGGTTTTGTTAGGCTGTGTGCACTCTTATTAGCTCGTAGCAACGGATTCAAAGCTCACTTTGAGACCCCGGCAAGAAGAAATTGGGACACAAGGCCAGATCATCAGTTACGCAAAAACTTCTTTGTATGCTGCTGGTGAGAGAATCTTCATGTAACTCAGAGTCTCTACCATATGAGTAATAGCTGACTCTAGACTCTGCTGATGGTGAGAGCTAGGGCAGTTGCAACACTAACTTCCAAAATCCTATATAAAGCAAGATATCAATTTAAATTGGAAGTCTAATGTAAATAACTATCAGCTGTGGTCATAAATGATGTTTTACTTGCAAGTATGACTTATAATCTTTTGCAATGCTTTTTTATACTGGACAGTCACTGAGATGCACGAATTTTAGAAGGGATGCAGGTTTTTGTTTTTAACATGATGCAAATTCCAGTTTCCATTTCTGTAGATATGCCACTTGATGCTTAAGATTTTGAATGGGACATAGTTTTGTAGTGTTCTGTTAATGTTTTTATTTACAAAAGTGTAGTAGTCAAACCCAGAATTTTTCATGTTGGCACTTTCTGCCAGAAAAGGTTTCTTTTAGGAACAACTGAGTTGCTTTAACTGCTTAGTTTTGCTAGCCTTCTGGTTGGTAAACAGTGAAAGCAGATTTAAAATAATCCATGATATTTGTAGAAGTCCACCTTGTAAAAGGATCGAGTTACTCATGAGCAGGTATCTCCTGATTTTGAGTTATGGTAACATAATGTTAAAGATTTCTCTTTGGCGCTTGGCAGCTACTGGCTGATACATTGGGAAGGTTTAACTTATGTCCCTTATGGGGCAGGTAGGACAATAACAGAAGGGGTCGGAATGACGAGAAATTGAATCAGAATTTGCAACTGAAGCACGTCCAAGTAATATGATGTCTTGTAACCATAATCGAGTGGCAGCGATGTGGGAGTTGGGCAACGGGAGCTGGAGCTTCTCCTGGTGTGGGGCCAGTGGTCTGGGCTCTCGGTGGCCGCTAGATGTCAGTCTTGTCCTTAATTAGTTGCGCAGTTTGTCCTGCCGTCTGCTGATGGAACTACGCGGGGTTGCCAAGAGTCGTGTTCAGTACAGCATTACACGTGTACTGCAGGAACTAAACTTCTTATACAGCGGTAGACTTACACTTTTGAGGGTATGTGTGTATCTATAGAAATCGTAAAATCTATAATAATAGAATAGAATCCTTTAGGTTGGAAAAGACCTTTAGGGTAGTCAAATCTAACTGTTAACATAACACTGCTAATACCACCACTAAACCATGTCCTAAGAACCATGTCCACAGGTCTCTTAAATACCTCGAGGGATGGTGACTCGACCAGTTCCCTGGGCAGCCTGTTTCAGTGCCTGACAACCCTTTCAGTGAAGATACTTTTCTTAATATCCAATCTAAACCTCCCCTGATGCAACATGTGGCCATTTATTCCTGTCCTATCACTTGCTGCTTGGGAGAAGAGATGAACACCCCCCTCACTACAACCTTCTTTCAGGTAACTGTAGGGAGCGATAAAGTCGCCCCTGAGCCTCCTCTTCTCCAGGCTAAACACCCCCAGCTCCCTCAGCCGCTCCTCATAGAACTTGTGCTCCAGACCCTTCCCCAGCTCCATTGCCCTTCTCTGGACATGCTCCAGCACCTCAGTGTCTTTCTTGCAGTGAGGGGCCCAAAACTGAACCCAGGATTTGAGGTGCAGCCTCACCAGTGCCTAGTACAGGGGGACAATAACTTCCCAATAATAATAATTAACAACAACAATAATATTAGTCTTCTGCAGTTTCTCAGACAATATTTCTCTAGTTTTTATTGCTAAATACAGGATTCTATACATAATGTATTTAGTTTAAAAAAAAGCACTTTTAAATGAAAAAAGTTACTAGTATCTTTTATAGTATATTAATGACTAATATGTGGCATGAGAGCAGTAATTCTTATGCATACCACATGCTTGTATGCTTTTTTACTTCAAAACTGAGATGAAGATATGGTCAAGCTGCTTACTAATGAGGTACAAAACTTGGCTGCTGTAAAACACTAGTGACTAACTGTCACCATTGTAGTGTTAAGCATTGCTATCAATTTTCATACTTCTTAAATGTTTTGATACTCACAATGATACTCTTAAATTTTCCTTCAGCCCTGAAACTTTATCTCCAGCTCCTCTGACACATAGGCAGGTTATTAAAGCAGTGTGAACTGTTATGAGCTCTTCAGAGAAATCTGCTTAATTATACAATGATTCCATTGGCTTCAGGACTGATTAACTGTGTGGAAAATCCAGCTAAATAATTTAGTATTTTTCCATGGATGCTTGCCCAGATCAGTGTCTAATGAAAATCCTATGATGTCTCCCTGTGTTTTCTTCTTAATGGTCTAATTTTCAAAACGGTGCAATGTGCTGTTAGGCTAGGTCTTAACAATAATATAAGATTAACTTTGGTTTGTGGTCTGTTTTGTATGCGTGTCATTTTTGGAACTAAGATGGACTTATTTTCTGAATATAAGTGGGTTCCCCCTCCCACCCTGACGAGAAAGTAGTCATTTGTGCCCCATTCTATGGGTGAGAACAGCTGTCAGAATCTGGCAGTATCACTCCCTTGTTCAGCTGGAGGAACTACAGCTAGGATGTGTATAGTAAGCCTTCTCCACTGACTTGTGTGTCTTTTTATCACAGCTGTCAAGCTTGGAGCACATACTTTTGCATTTCTAGTATCAGTTCTCCCACATAATGGTGCAAACAGTCTGGATGGACAAGATAGGCTATAGAGGCGTTTTTGGAACAGCATCCAGACTCTTCAGTACATGATTGAAGTTAGTACACTTTCTCAGGATAAGAAAATAACCCACCGCAAAGGATGTGAGTGAAATGTTGGCTGTAGGAGATTTCTGGTCTCTTCAAATAATGCTTCACCTGCTTGTTGCCTTTGTCTCCAAGACATTTAGGTCATCGACAGTTCATCTTGCTGTAAAATGATTAAGTGTTAATGATGTTAAGTGCAGGGAGGATTTCGGGTTATAGTCACCCAGTAGTTGCAATGGCTTTTGCTGTTGGCCTGTAATGTAGGGATTTGACACAGCAAATCGTGACACCTGTAAACTCTTTTATTAGCCAGTTCTACATCTTTGGATATAAAAAAAACCTCTAGGAAGGTGTGGGTCAGATTTTCTGAATGTAGTTATTCACTTCTTGCATTATTTCACATCTGAGAAGCTGCTAGTGTTTAATCCCAAGATTAAAGTTGCTTTAAGAGGCAAAAGTCTTTTCTGAAAGAGACAAAGTCCTCTGTTGTGATGTGTAGAAGACTCAATAGGATGTGCTGCATGTATTGTGGCTGTAACTAGGTATGATGCAACTAGACAGGTATAACTTGCTTCCTGTTCCAGTAGGAGTTAGTTTAGTTTTTCCAGCACACTTTTTGGACTTTCTCATGATTTTTGATTTGGAATAGGACGTATTCTTCATTTAGTTGTTTGTTTAGTTCTGAGAAGCTGGCAAACTTTGTGATATGACTGAGCCATTACTAGTGCATGGCATTGCTGTATGTAATTTGTTTTTCAGATTGCTTAAGGGTAGTGATAATCTGCATGGCAGATGAGATGCATTCGGATGTTCAGGCCTAAAAGGGAAGGATCAAAAATACTCCATTGGAGGGGAAGGACAGGAAGCCGCTGGCTGAATTCGCCTGCTTTATGCAGTAGGGCAGGTCTGCAGAGAGCATCATGGCTTTGTCTAACCTAGGTAAGAAAGGTGTTTGCTTCCTTTGGAAGCCATTCAGTCTGAAGCAATGCTGCTGGAACAGGGTAGCTTCCCTGGTTAACAACCTTTGTGGGTATGCAGTAATCTGCCAGGGGGTAGCCATGGATAGACCTTGTGAAGGAAAAAGACACTTTGTTTCTGGAGGTCCTATGAAGCAGCCTTTGCATTGAAGAATGATACTAAGTATTAAACGTTGCCTGCTTTAACTAGTTGCTTTATGCTTTTCACCTGGAACAAAAGTCTACTTAACCGTTTCAACAGGACTTGGATCTGAAGATGACTTTGAAGACTCAGGTGAAAGCCCTGTTATTTTAATACATCTTTGCTGGCAACAGTGCAAGTACTTAAACTTTTTGTAGTATTTGTTGAATTGCTGTCTAGGTTGTTTTCCAGACCTTTGGGTATTGGCGTTTTGTAACCAGTGCCCTAGAACTGGCAAGCACAGCTGTCTCCCTGGTGTGTGGTATTGGGACCAAGCACCACGGACAGGGCCACTTCATTGATTCCAGAGGTTCTGCACTGGAGAGGGGAATTTGCAACCAGAGGAAAGCCCAAACCGGGGAGCTTTTCTGAGAGGTAGTTCAGGAAGTCTGATCCTGTTGTAATCTCTTTACTTCTACAGTGGTCAGTGATTGTAGTGGAGAGGCTGGACTTTTCCAGACGTTTTCTGAAATCCAACAGCTAGCAATCTCACACTGTTTTCCGTATGTGGAGTAAGCTTGGATACTGAGGAACAAGGAGATGCTAGCTTGTCGTAGGACTGTTGCAAGCTAATGAATCAAGAAAATGTACTTTTTTGAGTCTCTGATCAAGCATCTCTAAGGTCCGTTTTAAACTGCTTTCCTCTGAAGATGGAGCACTGAGCTGTTACTGCTTTATTCAGATTCCTGACTAGGCCTCAAGTACTTTGGTTAGAAACTCTTCCCTCCTCTGTGTTCGTTCTTCCCTCCTCTGTGTTCGTTCTTCCCTCCTCTGTGTTCGTTCTTCCCTCCTCTGTGTTCGTTCTTCCCTCCTCTGTGTTCGTTCTTCAATATAAGAAAAGATGCATTTCTGAGTCTTAATTATTCCTTGGTTTCAGAATGCCAAATAAAAATGTTTAGTCTGCTTTCTGCAAACTACACTTGAGGCTAAGAAAAGACTGAGTAAGTTTTAGTATTATAGAATTTCAAACTGTAGTCTGTCTTGTCTGACTCAGATGCTCTGCAGATGAGGTCAGCTTGTTTGTTTTGATTGTTATGTTGCTGTTATGCTAGCTGGGTATGGATTTAGTTCATCAGGATGCAGACAGTACCTGTTCCTTCCATCTGAACCTTACTTATGCTGGAAATCTGCAAAGCAGGGGAGTAAAATGAACCAATGGTATTGGTTAGTTAAGCCTGTCATTGGTATCAAGAGTAGGAGTCAAGTTTAGGAAGCAGGGTTATTTCCGTTTCATGCAGTTGGTACTCCATATTTCCACCTTCCAGGACACTTTGTGAGTCATCAACTAGGTTGTTCACATGAACCCCTCTTTACAAAAGAAAGGCTAGTTTAATGACATGACATCACTGTTCCATGCTAATGTCGTCATCACTGTAGATGATATGACCTGCTCATCATGCCTGTGCTTGTGGAAATTATGAATAGGATTGCAGTTTTCCTGCTTTTTATACACTGGAATGGAATTTACTACACAGTCAGGAGAAATGTAGTTATTGAAATAGCCTTTTGTGCACTTCAGGTATGTGTGCACAAATTGCAAGATCCACATTAGATCTAGAGTTCTGAAGAATGTAAGATTATTTGGTCCACATATCAAAATTATTAAGCGTTTTTACCTTACCTTGTTCTGAAATAGATTTTAAAAGAAATAAACATCTGTTGGATCTTAGAGAAAAAAAGAGCAAAACTAAACTTTGTCATGTGTTGCATGCAAAAAGATAATTTTTTCTCCAATGCTCTTCTGAAGTATGTAGGATGATAATACTGTTGTAGAATGGTAATAGTATTAGTCATCTTGAAGGAAGGATATGTGATCTGTTTATAGTCTATGCAGATTATCTGTGCTATTGAACCAATATCCCAAGTCAAAGCCCACGTTGGGTTATGTTCAGTGTTATACTGACTAATTGAAACTTGGAATTGTGATATCCATTGGTACCAGATTGTAAATGCTTGACACTTCTGTTCAAATGAATTAGTTGTCTCTAGAATTGTCTGGTTTGCCATGGCCTGGTGTAATTTACATCTACTTTAGAAACACCACAAAAACAAGGTAAAGCAGTATAGACACTTAGGTGTAAGGTTCCTTCTTCAGTTAAGTCAACATAAAGCACTCGCCCTCCCAGTCCTTAAAAACTAGTGTTCCCATTTTTCATTAGTTTGTTATACTGACTTAACTTTTCTTGGTAACACTTTTCAGAGAAGCTATTTGTTTTCAGTGGGACCTTAATATTGCTATTAGAGATTTATTATACTATGTATCCTTCTGTGTTCTTCATCAAGCTTATCGCTTTATGGAATCCATATTTCCATATTGATTATCTCTGTGATTCTCCTGTACAACAGGCTTCCCAGATGGTTTCAGTAGGCTTTTTAATTTTTGTGGTATCTGTATAATACCCAAAGTGGGTATTAAAAGAATATAGTCATGAAAGAATGCAGCTTTTCTTTGATAGTTTCTTACACTCTTTACATACCTCAAGGATTTCTTCAGAGAAGACTTGAATAGTGAAGAGCAGTGTACTAACAGTCTAGACCCTCTACCTAATTAGTAAAAATGAAGAATCTCTTCTTTGTAAGAAGATCTTGTATGAAGGGTGAAGGGAGTAGATGTGTATGTTACTGAAAACTCTGACACTAAGGTCTGTCATTTTTCATCTTTGTGCGTTCTAAGCGGCATGGCTATGCTGCTGACCTATCTACAAAAATTCTTGCTAGAGATGTGGAATAGTCCTCATTTTCTTTTTTTACTTTTTTTACCTCTGCCAACTTCTGCAGCTGATTTTTCACCTCTTTACTTCTGGCTTTTGTGAAAGCATTTTATGTAGCCATTAACCCTTAGTGTTACCTATAACATCTCTTGTTTCTTTTAAACCACAGCTTTTATTTTTAATGCCTGGACAGAGCAGAGATGCAGATCTGTCAAACTTTGACAGCATTACCAAACTTCTGGAGCTGCTAGAGAGATCAAATGTTCTTTAGCTCCTAGGAATTGGTTCAAATATGTATATTTAGGTACAATAGAACATATATATATTTAAAATAGTAGGCTGCCCCCACCCTTCAATCCACAAAATTCAAGCGGTAATCAAACTTACGTGCTATCAGGCTGAGGGAACAAAAGCATGTTTTTCTTTTACGTGCCCAAAATGTAGTGTAAATCCCTGCGGACCGTCATGTTTACAAGGGTAACTGCATTCAATTGTGGGTTAAAAAAGTGCTTACTTGAAAAAATACACTGAACTATCAGACAGAACAACCAATAGTTCATTGGACTAATTGACCTTGTCAGTAGAATAGAAACACTTGCAAATAAAATTCCCATTGCCAGCAAAGTTGCAACTGAAAACCCCTGAAGAAACTGTGTATATCCTCTAACTATTTTGGAATGCAGTGATTCAAGCAGCAGACATGTGGGGAGGGGGGGGGGGAATCATTAACTAAAAGGTTTATATACCAGGCTTTTTCATAGCATGAGGTTATAGGTGTTTCTAAAAATCATTAAGTAGTTCACTTTTCCTATTCAGAGTTATGTTTTCTAACACTTGTTATCACTTTCACAGTATCTCAGGTCCCCTTGTATTATTTGTTTGCTGGTCTGCTTTTATTATAATGTACCCTTTTCAGAAAAGGCAAAGATGTTTGGCTAGTAACCACAGCATGTTGTAATGAGGGTGGAGTATGTTTGTCATTCTACAGCAAGGGTTGACTTACATGAATGCCACTGACTATAACTACACGTACTGTGGTAGTTTATCTTTTTAAGTATAATCAAATTGTGTAACAACGGAAAAGAATCACAGTAAATAACAGAATATCTGGTCTTCCAATCAAAAGCATGGTGGCACCACTTTTTTACTTTACCAGTGACGAGTCATGTATCTTCTTATTAAAAAAAGGAAAATATTTCACTCCAGAAATAAATCTTCACAAATGAGTTAGTCATGTATCAGACATTTCCTTTTTAAAAAGTTGAATAATGTCACATAGGTGGAAGTAGTGTTTAAGAAAAAAAATAACACAAGAGTGAAAGACATCACAGGCTTCACTGTGTACTATAAAAACATAATTTTATTTTGGTTAGAAAACAAAACAGGAAAAATGGCCTTTGGAAAAAAAAGTCTGAAAAACAGTCTAGTTAGCTGCTAAATAAACTTCAGACATGGTTTGAAAAAAGCACCAAGATTTGTAAAAGGGGGGGATAGTGTATTTCACCTTAAGTAAGGGACAATGTGTAATAAGGGATTTTGTGGTTTTACAGCTCGGTGCATGTGTTTGAAAGCTGTTCTCTCAGCAACGTGGGTGGCAGGTTATGCTTCCATATAATGTATTGTAGTTGGCTCTCCACACTTGTCAGGGTTAGCGTTCAACCATTCGGAAAATTTTCCCATTGTTCTATCATGTGAACCACGGCTAGTGTTGAATTCCCAATAACCTTCTGCAGGAAAAAGAGGTTTAATTAGAAAGCTTGAAATTTGATTACTTCTGTTATTGTCTTAATGTACTTCTTTTTACTTTAGTTGCTTATCTGCAAATGCAATCAACTTTTTGCTCAGAAAGTTTAAAAACAAACTTAACACTGTACTGCATTTGCTTCAACACTTAAAAAAAACTTGTATACTCAGTTCTGCCTTTCCTCAGCATTAACACTCTATTTCCATCTTAAACATGTTTGCTTTAGATGGATCATAGCTTTTGGCAGCTACTGCATTTTTAGCAAATAATACCGTTTCTAGTAAGAGTTGCAAAAAAAAAAAAAACTTTGTGTGAGGTCCTTGTAAACTGAACCTTGGGAACGTTATGTTATTTCTGTATTTTCCCTTCTTTTGTGCTTCTCCATTTGTGTCATGGTTATAAATTACATCGTTTGAACTGGTGAATTAAAAACATTTTATTTTGTGATTCCTGTAATTTAAAAAAAAGAGTGTTTGGTTTGTGGTGGTTTTTTTTTTTTACCTGTTATTTCAGACGCTGGCCCACAGAGAAATAAGCAATTATGGTATTGAAATTCCATTGTGCCAGCACCTCAGGGCATAATCCAGAAAACGCAGAAAAATCGCCTGCTGGGTTGTATGCAGTATGCTTGTGTGAACATCAGTGTCTGCTGTTCACACATCATTTTTTACTGAAAGTTCCTGTTGGCATAAAGGTTCTGTGTTTGGAGAGTGCACTGGGATATTTGTTGGTCAATGGTTTTTCAAAGTTTGTAGGGATTTCTAATTACAGTTTACTGATGTAGGCTCACTAGGTGCTTCTTGCAGATATTCATTAATGCTTCAGAAGTAAGAGAAGCAAGCAGAGATTTGGTTTTGGCACCACAAAAACTGTATCAAGGAAGAGCTCCATCCTCTTCCCTTCATTTAAGCATTCTGCTTGAAGACTGAAAATGGGAGTGAGAAATAGGGTGTGTGGGTGCAAGGGCAGATGATAGTATGACAGAAGAGACTCAAATGCTTAGTTTTCCTACTTTAATATTTTAACCTCTTCCCTTCTTTCCTCCTCTCCTTGCCCCCCCTTTCTTTTTATTGCGAGGGTGTTGTCTAGTTGGCACTGCAACAGTACAAGTGCTTCCAGCATTATGGCTCACACTGGGTTTCAGTGTGCAGGCTCATCTAGAATGTCTTCATGGTGCTCGTTCAGATCACCCCCTCAGTTGATCAGAATTCATTTTAACTGAAGCTTGCAAAATGTATCATACTCTTCACTTGTAAACTCTACTGTGTAGCAACATCTATTTTCTAATATGTTGTTAATCTCTCTGCGTATTGGGCATATTGTTGGAGTCCCTGGTAGGCAAGTTGTTTAATGCAGGGACAAATGATTACAGTTTCTAGTCTTTTTGCTAGGCTCATAAAAATTATGAGGAAAGGAAATGTTTCTAAACCAGATTATAACATTCAAGCTAGGTAAGGTGTGATAGTTTACCTTTGTATTCAAGATAACTACTTGGATATCTGACTGTCTAAACACTGCTAAAGTCATTCTACTAGTATAATCATAGAATGGTTTAGGTTGGAAACGACCTTAAAGATCTTACAGTTCCAAACACCCTGACATGGGCAGGGACACCCTCCACTAGACCAGGTTACTCAAAGCCTCATCCAGCCAGGAATGGGGCATCCACAGCTTCTCTGGGCAACCTGTTCCAGTGCCTCACCACCCTCTCTGTGAAGAATTTCTTCTTAATATCTGATCTAAATCTCCCTTCTTTCAATTCAAACCCGTTACCCCTTGTCCTGTCACTACAGGCCCTTGTAAAAAGTAACCCCTCCTAGCTTCCTTGTAGGCCCCCTTCAGGTACTGGAAGGTGCTGTAAGGTTTCCCTGAAGCCTTCTCTTCTTCAGGTTGAACAAGCCCAATTCTCTCAGTCTGTCCCCATAGGAGAGGTGCTCCAGCACTCTGATCATCTTTGTGGCCCTCCTGGACTCATTCTAACTGGTCTATAATCCTCCTTAAGCTGAGGTCTCCACAGCTGAACACAATACTCCAGGTAGGGTCTCACAAGTGCAGAGTAGAGGGGGATAATCATCTCCTTCGACCTGCTGGCCACACTTCTGATACAGCCCGGGATCCGGTTGGCTTTCTGGCCTGCCAGTGCACACTGCTGTCTCATGTCCAGCTTTTCATCCATCAGTACCCCCAAGTCCTTCTCCTCTGGGCTGCTCCTGATCCATTCTCCACCCAGCCTGTACTTGTTTTTGGGATTGCCCTGACTCAGGTGCAGGAGCTTGCACTTAGTCATGTTGAACTCCATGAGGTTGGCAGTGTATGCTTCCCACTATAGAAGTTATGCTTTTGGTTACCTAAAAGAAATGCTACAAACTGATTTTGCAGCCGTGGTTTTTTTGGTTCCTGCCCTCCTTGACTGTGGGTAAGGTCTTGTTGTATGACCAGAATTTTATACATGTGTCTTTTTCATTCAGTGCAGCAATTGCAAAACTGTGTGTCTTTCCTTTTTACTGTTATCAATGTGGTAATGGGCTAGTTCTTAGGTTTAGGTTATCTTAACTTCTTTTTTAGATTAAAGCATAATGCCTTTCTGCCCAGGTCTGGTCTTCTGTGTTAAACACCAAATTACTTATGAGTTATTACTGTTTCTGTAACTTCTGTTGAAGAAATGTGCTACAATCCATTGCAGAAATAAGAGATGGTTTGGGCACAGAATTTTTTTTTTTTTTTTTTGTTCAGTGACAAGGAGAATTCCTGTACTCTGAATTTCCATACAGTATTAATTGCTGTAACGACATCATGGGTCTCTTATAGTTTTCCTTGCTTGTAAAGATTTTAAGGTAATCTTCTGGTAACAATTTTAATTGTCTGTCTCCAAGTGGAAATTGCTGTGCGGATTGCCAGTTAGGTTTTTTTTTTTTTTCTTGGATGTTTGAACAGGCTCTTGGTCACATAAGGCTTCAAGGTTTGAGCTAAGGAAAGCTGAAAAATTTTTGCTTTCTTTCTTTGCCTGCTGTATCATTTATTGGCTTTTGGGGAAGTGCAGAGGAGGAATGATGAGTGTTCTGGGAGGAATACAGACACCTGACTTTACCAGTTATTTAGCAGAGTAAGAAGATAGGTACTGTAAGTAAGTCTGGAACTGTCTGGAAGAAGGGACTCTAATCTCTGTGGAGCAGCATGCTAGGGGGGAGGTCCTGGAGAAGTGTTTCCTGTTATCAGCACATCTGTATGTGAAAGGGAGATGATCTTTTTCTGTAGTAAAGGGCACTGCATACTGTATGGAAATTGTTACATAGAGGGCCCTTTACCTATCTCCTTTTTCTTTCCCCCACTGCCATATTCTACAACCATGTTCTTTCCCATCCTTAAAGTTCCCCAGACCTGAGAAATCCTAAGTTATCTACTTTGGTTTTGGATCCCATATCTAAAGGAACATTGTGGGACTCCAGTACTGAATGCCAGCATCTCCCTTGAAAGATTTAAAACAGAGTTCTTTTGCATCAAAGGTGGTAATAAGACTTGACTCATTCACTCCTCTTTCTGAAGAGGTTGCTAGCCAGTTGGAAATATCTGGAGGTATCTTGCAGTGGCATTTGGGCTGGGTTTTCTTTCCTCTCCTCAACTAGATAGATTGAGAGAAGCAGAGTCCAGAGTATGACCTTCACATTAAACAATGAATCATAGCCTTGGATTTTTCTGGACACACTTACATACGGATCTGTAAGAAAGCATAAGCAAAAAGTAAAAACTCTACTGCGTTAGTTCCAGTATGTTAAAGGAAAAGAAATTTTATGTAGATGTAAAATTAAATGCTTCCATTGGGCAACACTCCTGATTCCAGCTTTGTGAATTTATGAAAGTGTATTCTGGCTCATATAAAACTACCCAGCTGAACCCTCTGACAGATATACTCCTCTTTCTTCTTTCTTAAAGGTCATTCTTACAAAAATATATCTCCAGTGAGACATGTTTAAGAACCTGGGATCTTTCTCAGATGAGACATTGCATTTTAAATTTACACAAGTAGTTTTCACAACAGTCTCTTGCCTTTGTTTCCAATGAGTAAATACTCCTTGAGCACTACATCTGCTTTGGATCCTGTGAACTGTTACTTTGTATTTGCTCATTGGAATCTGGTGTGCTGTAACCACCTTGAGTAATGTTACAATTTATCAGTTTTTTGCCAACTCACCTCTACTTCAGCTGCATCCACAGAGTCCTTATCCAGGTGCAAAAATGTTTTACTTCTTTGTATACTACTGCAGGATTTGGAGATAATTTACATAGGTTTAGGGTCTTTTAAATTTCTTAATTGTAGGAGAGGCAGTTCTTTCTACTTCCTCAGGAACAAGTCATCCATGTGGAACAAGGAGAAATGCTTTCACTTAACCCCGGTGTGTTTTTTGTCTTACAAAGCAACAACTTGTCCTCTTGCTGGTAAGGAGTAAGTTCCGATGTTTTTAATTTGAAAGTACTCAGTTATAACTTACTGCAGTCTTTTTCTAATAACTGAAGTCACTCAGGAACTACATTTTTTGTGTAACAGTTAAAATGTTAGAGCCATCAAGTTTTGTGAGCTTGTCTTCTAGAAGGTCAGAAATCTAGTTCTCTTTAATGTGTAATAAGAGCCCTTTTCAGTGATGCGAATGCTTTTTTTTTTTTTTAGATGTACTTTCTTTCCCTTACCTATAAAGGGTGCTTGAGAGCTAGCAGCTGCCAGCTACTGCTACTATGGTTGACTTTTTAAAATCTTGTGATATTCCATTTTCTTAGTTATTCATTTCCCATATGAATTTTCTGAAGTGTTCCATCATTCTCTGGGATGCGAAGTGCAGTGCATGAAGTGTAGTCACTAGGCTATCTCTGCTAAGGATTAACCCAGTGTGGCTAGTTTTCAAACACTTAAATCTTTAATATTCATTGGATAATCTGATTTTTTTCCCCTGATACTTTCTTTGTATAATTTAACTGCAGCTATGTCTAGACATGTTTCCTGGATATGGCTAAACAATTTTGAAGGTAAATTATGAGCTAATTTTTTTCTTGCACTTTCATGAAAACAAAATCTCCTTCCATTATACGTTAGAACAAATGTGAACTGCAGGCATCGGAAGTAGAGTTTTCATCCATTTTGCAAACCTCTGCACCTTAGTAAGAATAGTTATTTCCCAGTAATGTTTTCAGTCATTTAAGTTCCATTTGCAATGAATTTGTGCATTGTATCCATACAGTCCATTTTATGTTGTTCCTGCTTGTAACCAGCAGTTCTGGTTGGGAAAAATTGATAGGACGTCTTTCCTTTATGCTCTTTTACTCCTGCTTTCTGATGACTTAATTCTATTTGCGTTTAGGTGATCTATCAGGCCATCTCTTAACAAGTAACTCTTGTACGGTTTTCTTGTAAAGCACTTGTTTCTTTGATTACAAGAAATTCTGCTTATTCTCTCTTTTGTAGGATTCTTGAGTGTTCTGTTACATTTCATAAAATGCAGCTGCCAATATTAACACCTTGTCCCATTCCTTATGCAGCAGTCTTATTTGTAATGTAAATTCACCTGAACTTCAGAGTTTTTTTTAATGTATTTTCAGACTGCTGTAGCATGTTTCACTGCTCTTGTTCAATCTGTTTTCTGTTCTTTGTACAGCTGTTTGCTCTTTCAATTTCTGCTGTCCTACTTCCTTGTTTCCCTTACCCTCACTTCAGTAGATGGTGTGCTACTGTCTTCCCTGAGAGCAACCTGACTCATCTGGAAATAGTGGGGGATGATGTCCTTATTTCACATGGATGCTGCTTTGAAGAGATACTAAAGCTTTTAGTCCTAGTATAGGAATTGGAAAGTCTTTGGGCTTTTCAGTGTGCTTTTTTTTTTTTAGGGGGAGGGGGAATGGGATGGGACTCATTCACAACTAAGAATTGAAATAAAAGGGCTTGTAATGGATTGTCTTAAGTAATTTTTACACACTGTGCCTTATTTCCTTTGTTATGAAAATTTCAGTCTACATACTTAACCAGATGGGTCTTTTTGATAGCTATGTCGCTGTTTTGTGTTGTGATTAGAAAGGTTGAAAGCAGACAGTGCTATTTATTGGAAGGAATTTGGGAAACCGTATGGGTGTGTTTGACATTTTTGTAAAGCAGTGTCCCTGCTTTTTTTCCTGTCTTCTGATCAGGTAAAAGTTACTGAAAGGTTTTTCAAACAAACAGGCCTGTGAACCACATTTGCCATGTTTATGCCATTGTTTGCTCTATTCTTACAACAGTTGATCCTTTAAACATGTGACTGTTAGAATCTTCTGGTTCAATTCTCTGTCATCACACAGCATGCCAAAAATGAGTTGTATCAGTTGGTCCTCATCTGCCAGCCTCCTACTTAATAGTATACTTACCTGTTATCTTGTGTATATGGGGCATCCTCCTTAGTTACTTGTCTGTAAAATAAACCAACATTGCAGTGAGAGAAGCTTTTATGATTAAAGTGCTTCTCAAAAGGCACAAAATGTTTGATTTCACTAAATGAGACTTACACTTCTTTCTAAATGGGCATCATTGACTGTATATTTTCTAGTAACTTTTTGCAGCTTTTGAAAAAATGTACTGCTTGCCTTCTCCCATCTGTGTGTATAATACACTGAGCTACTGTTGATTTTAATTGGATAGTACCCTGGTTTTTAAAATAATAAAAAAAATTCATCATCACTCTTTCAGAATGCTGGAATTTTGGAAAATTTAAAGACTTGCAGCAAACCATGGCTTTTTCTTCCATTCATTTTTAGGACCAGACTGTCCAGATGCAGTCTGTTTCAGTATGTCTGCAACTTAGACTTAAACAGCTTAGGTACCAGAATGTAGGCAAACTGAAGCAGAAAGTTTGTTTCGGGCTGCATTACCTACTTTTGACACTGTCAGCCAGGCCACCACTCTAGAGCATAAGCTCAAGAAACTTTTTGTTGTTTTTTCAGCTTCAGCATACCATCTGCTAAGGGAAGTAACAGGGATTGACACTGGAGCCAAGTCCCTGTAGGTCTAAAGGATTTCCCCTGATACCAGGAGTCTCCTCAGAGTTTAATAGCTGTGCACCTGCAAAGGTATGGCCTTGTCTGGTGTGACAGCTAGTTAATGAGACATGCTAATGAGCTCAGGACATGTTTGCCTTCCATTCCTCCACTCTTGACTGATCCTTAAATGAATTATGAAAACCGTTTTTAATTAAATCAGAGATCCAAAACTTCACAGCTGTTATGACTGTCAGTTAGAGACGGTTTTTCTTCTGGAGCCCCAGGTTCCTGTTAAGATGGAATCTGTTTTAACTGAAACCAAACTAAACTTAGATGACTTCCTGCTATGGGTTGACTATTTGCTTTGGTGTTATAGGCCTTACTTCCATACATGCTCAACTTCCTTGCTAGACTGTGGTGTCACTCTGTTTATTGATTTGAACACTCCGTTTTCCATAGGGACAGGGAGAAGTCTTTTGTGTTTATAAGTTCCAGTGGATAGGATGGCTGCCACTTAAAACATACACAGGCAAGCAATCCTTCTGTAAGGAGATGTAATTTATGGATGTGTCAAGCACAAGCTCTGTTATGTACAAGTTCAAGTGACTTCACTCAACAAAACAATAGGATTTTAAAGATGTGGGACTTTGAGAGCAAACTGTCCAAGCCTATTTAACATTTTTGACCTTCTCTGAAACTTTATATACATCTTGAGACATATTTTGATAATGAATTTGAGCTGCCTGTGCATCGTTCCTCACAGAACACACTTTAGAGAAAAAGTGTGTATGGCACAACAAATGTGAAAACAGTGTTCCTTCCTTTCCAGGGAGACTTTACTAGGAAACTGTGAGAAATTCCTTATGGTTTCTGCAGATACATTTTCTAAAATGAAGAGCTGTTTACAACCAAATTCTAGAAGGATGAAGTATTTAAAGATTGTATAATTTTTTTTTTCCTTTTGCTTACTCTTTTTGTGCCACGCAATGTTAAGCAGTCAATATTTTCTGAAATTACAGTTAAGACAGTTTTGGCTGACAAATCCACAATAGCTGAGCTTTGGGCAGACTGCTCATTTGTCTCTGACTGCGTGTACCTGATTGCACAAGCGTTAGTGGTGAGTAGTGTGAGTGGGATGGGCAGGGTGGCAGTTGCTTAAGGACCACGGATAGGGGCCCTAGCAAATGTGTCCAGATGATCCATGTACTGACCTGTGGGACTTCAACCAAAGTGACTTCATCGGTCGGGAGTTTATGTGGGCAGTTCAGCACAGCCTTGAGTCTTTTGGAGGCATCAACACTTACAGTTCTCTATCACTTGATACTTTTGAAACAGCTGTTTTCCTGTGAGTCTGTGTAATAAAATTCTTAGTGTTTCACAGTATGCGCAATTGTATTGTGTTTTTTCCCATCTGACAGTAGTCTTATGTGCATACTTACTCACCAGAGACTCCCCTTGTGTCTAAAACTTAATTGTTGACCTCTTCTGTGCTCCTTATCTGATTACAGAAGACTTCAAACTATGAGGGCAGTAATAGTGCCAAACCTGACTTTCCCTGTTTAATATTTCACTGCTGTATTCTTCCTTAGTTTATTCCTGTTGTAGTATTGAAATTATGTCTGAATCTATGAAATACATCTGGGAAGAGATTGTTTTGTTTTATCGGCAGAATCAAATGATTCCTTGTGTGTGTGTTTTTTTTTTTTTGTTACCACATGGGGAAATTCTACTGAGAACATCTCATTCTAAAGAACATCAAAATGGACCAGTCAATGAAACCATTTAATGAGTGGGCTGGTGAAACACTTCTAAATGGAACTTAGGTTACATCATAGATCGGTTGACATCATCCACTTCAGAAACATGACTGTTTCTGTGATCGACAAGGTGGCAGTGTGATATAACCCACAGACATTGTCCAACATATGTTGTGCTGCTTCTGTAACTCAAACATGAAATTTGGAAAGGCAGTGTAAGAATTCATATTTGAGCATCATAAATGCTAATCCTTGGCCCACCATGCAAGGAGGATATGGCTTACTGGTTCCCCAGAGTGGGAACCTATCAATGTATTTTTGTAGAGTAGCTATTTACTTAGAGTAACTGGTATTCTTGGAGGTGTAGTGGTTTGGCTGTTATGATTGAACCTGTATTGTTTTAAGATGCTGTAGGAGTTTAGGTGTTAAATCATAAGGAAATGAGAATGGATCAACTGGGGTTTTTTGTGTAGGGGATCACGTGAAAGTATAGAGCTTTACACATGACCCACTTCTGTCTGAGGAATTCCAGTTCTTCAAATATATTTGTGTCCCTGAGGTGATGCCCAAAGGGAATGCCTGCTGTTGGATGGCCATGACAAGCTCATACTGATACTTAGATTGGTAATAATAGCAATGAGCTGGGGGGCATGGTTTGAATAAATTTTGGATCAGACTTCAGTTTTGTCAATTTTATTGCACTGTATCAGTGATTTGTCTGCAGATCTCCCTCCATCCAGTTGCATGTCTTATGTAAAAATGACTTGCAAGCTTTCAGTGATACCTGTTAGAAGCATTATATGTCGAGTTCTAAGCATAACACTAGCCTCCAATTTAATGGTTTTATACTATTTACCAAGTATTGTTAAAAACAAGTCTTTTGTAGCTTGAATCTTTTTTATATCTCAGTCTGTTGCTCTTTTTTTAATGAATTATATTTAAAACTTGATTATGTGTTAAAGAATGAGATCCTCATAGTGGAATAACATTGTCTTAGCTGATTTCTTCCTCATCAGAGGCTATAATTCTGGTTTTTAAGATGTCTGCCTTTTACCTTTACTGTGAGTTCACAGAGGAAGAACCTCAAGATAGTGAAGAGCTGCTTCTGTTTGACATAATGAAACAGAAGTGTTGCTTTGCAGAACACTTTATAAAGAATATTTAATTTTGCAAGACTTCTTACCACTTCATTCCACAGTTCAGAAATGAGTGAAACGAAGATGAGCTATGAGTGATTCTGGACCTATATACACTGTCCCTTACAAATGGCTTAATTGCATAAACAGAATTAGCACACTTTGATTGTTTAGATGGGTACAAATGATTCCCAGAGAAACTCTGCCAGTTGTGTTAAACTCATCTATGCAAAATGAAGTCAAATTTAGTGCATTCATGAAAATTTGGCTTAATATATTTTGTAATTTTTCAGTGTTTCCCTCTTACGTTACTGAGCTGCTTGAGCACATCTCTAGGATGTTTTCAGGGTCTTTGTGGTCTAGTTGACTTCTATGCTTCTTCTAGGCTCAGATACATATTCTGTGACAAATATTTATTTTGGTAATTCTATATCAGTGTACTTTACATACTCTTTCTAGTTTGGCTTGTGTGTTTAGTTGTCTTTATTTTAATTGGCTACAGCTTTCTAATACCTGGGCATAGGTTAATTTTTAGTCTTAATCTGGAGCTTCTAGTCTGAAGAAGGAGGTTCTGTAAAACTTTTTGCAAGGATCTTTTTTACTTTTCTCCTTTTCAACCTTCCTAGTCTTCCCAAAAGGTGGAGTGGTTTTTTTTTTGTTTGTTTGGGTTTTTTTAGTTTTGTTTTGTTTTGTTTTTGTTTTTTAGCTCATTTGAACAAAAAGGTTATGATAGGAATTTGCAGGTTTTGCTGCCTAATACAGCTTATTCTGCAACTAGTCTCTTGTCTGCCCAAATCCATAGTTGAATCTTCCTGAGGGATGGACTGCGCTTCTCTAGACTCTTTAGGAACTGCTGTTTGGAAGAGTGGAAAACTTCTCTTACCTAATGGACTGAAGTTAGATTTCTTGACTGTTTAAGGAGGTGACTGATTAAGACCACAGAGCTGCCTCCTTAGGTGGTCGTTGCTTTGTTAGAACAAAGTGTGCTTTTCACAGTGGGTCCTTTGAGCATGTTTCTGTGTTTCTTGTTAAGCTGCTAATGTGGTGTCCCTCCTTTGACTCACTTGGAACTCGCAAAGTTTCTTTTGGACATGCTCCGTTTTTCTGCTGGAACTGGCGCATCCCTGCTATTAACTGGTTCTCTTCCTTCCTAAGTGAAGTGATGGCTGAGGCCCAAGCTCTGCTACTTCATGTGTTGACAGTTCCAATACTTGGAATTATGCAGAGGTCTACTGATTCTGAATCCTGATAGTTATATGGTAGGGCATGGTAGTTATGGAAAGAGAACTTTGGAAACCTAGCCAGCTTGCCTTCTCCTTGCCACTTGTTATGGAAACATATTTGGATATCTGGAAAAAAAAAAAAAAGTTGCTAAACAGGGTAAAGCCTTTCCCATAATAGACCACTTGGAGAAAGTCTGTGTTTTGATAAATACTTAATTTCTGAAAATAGCATTTATTTCCTCTGGAATTTAGTTTTATAATCTGCTTGGAAGAATACTTTATTGGGAACACCTGCTTTGAAAAGCTTTGGTTTTTTATATAACTTCATGGTAAGAACTGGTTAAGCACATAGAAAGGCAAAAATGTATTTGTGAAGAATAGTCTAGCTGCTACTTTTAATTTCAACTGTGGCTAAGTCACTAAAACAAAAACAAGCAGCTTTAACAGCTTTGAGAAAAGTAGGAGGAGTAAAATGAAATGCTGCTTGGTTTCACGGCCTGTTTTAGAGTCAGCCACTGGAAATATGTGTTGTCATTTGGATCTAGTAGTTCAGATGATTAAATGGAAATGTATTGATGTACTAACATCGCGGAGAACCGTGTTGTATCACACTGAAGCTGTGATGGCAGCAGTAATTCTCAGCTTTCTGACAGTACATGTGCGCAGAAGAAAATTGTTTTCTCTGAGGAAGAAAACGGGCGGCTGCTTTTTTCTGTATATACACAGAAAGACTTATTCCCCTACAATCTGGGACCTCTGTCAGGATACATTCTTGGATGTTCATAATGACTCTGAACATGAAACTACCTGTGGTGGTGTTTTCCTTTTTGTATCATGAAAGATATCTTCATAGGGCAACAAATCTCATGTGTTGTTTCAAGGATGTTAGCCTACGGTCAATACAGCAAACTGTTTGGATTACCTTCGTAAGCCTAGTAGCAGTAGCAGTTTGAGCTATATGCCACTTTGAAGACACTACAGAATTTAAGCAGAATATCACTGAGTATGGAAAAGAGCTCAATATTCAATTTAAATAGGATTAAGTACAATAAAACCCCCTTATTTGGATTTCCTAGCCTATAAGGAGGCCAGTAACACCAGTGTAGAACAAGCTTCCTGTTCAAAGTTCTGGACTTGTGTTCAGCCATCTTTCTGAAGTGTAACTTCAAGTTGCTTTGGTCTTGATTTTTTTTTTTTTTTAATAACATTTTTGTTTTGTTGTGTGGCTTGCAGAACACCCATTAGTCGCAATAGTAGCCTTGCCAAATGTGTATGGAATTCTGTAGAACCTCTGGACTATACCATGAAGTGAAGAAACAGGGCTTTTAAATAGACTGGGGAGGAAATTTCACTGAGAACAATTCTGCTTTGGCTTTCAGCCGAGTGGGAGTATATGTCCATAGGTAAAGCCGTAGCACACAGATGACAGGAAAAATAAGAAAGCAATGGAGAGAAAACAGGAGAAGAGATAGATAAGAGTATATAACAGCAGCAAAGGACAGGTGAGTGACTTTTGCATTTCAATTTTTATCCCTTTGTTCCTTTATTTTGACTTTTATGCTCTTGTTTACTGAATATCACAATTATTAGTATTAGAAGAAATAAAAAAATAAACCTCAAACGCTAGACTTTTTAGTTCTTGTAGGAATTGTCCTGAGTTGCTAATACTGAACTTATACTGAGTCTTTCCTTTTGTCTTTTTTAACCTTTTCTGGTAAAACACATCAAAGACAGGAATCTCCAATTTTTAATTTCACTCAGATAATTAATATTATAGCTGAATTTTTAACTTTCCTGGAAACTAGTAAGTTGTGACTGATTCTTAATCACATTCATAGAAGGAAAAAATACAGGAGGAAACAATCTGGTATTTTCTCATAGTGAACTTAGGCTGTAGAGCTGAGGTGAAACATATACACTGTGGCTAGTGCTTTTAAGGAACAGAGTTGGCAGCAGAGTCAACTGAACTGCATTTAAGTATAGAATTTACTGTAGATAGAGCTGCTAGTGTCACCTGTACTTAAGGTTTTGTGAGCCTTTCCATTGTAAGGCTTAACTCTTAGGTACTTTTATAACTTTTGCCAAAGTTCAGTTCAGACAGATTTTCCCATGCCAGATGTCTGCTTTGGGTTGAATTTTTTGAAAGTTTCAGCCAAAGCAGTTCTGTTCCAAGAATAAGGCTAGTGAAAAGTATGCTATTTTGCTTGTGTGAGAATATTCTGTTGTCCGTCTTTGATGCTCCAGTGCCCCCAAGCTCTGAAGCAAGGATTTGAAATTTGGCAATAGTTCAGCCTTTGTGTTGAGGATGTGCCTTTTGCCTCCCTGTAAAAATCCACCCAAATTTCCAGACCGGTTTACAAGGCTTTGAAAGATTGCCATTTGCATGAGCTTAATAGGAATTTCTTAAAACTTCACAGTAAGTTTCCTTTAGATTCTGCTCACGCTGGGAATGCTCCAGGCAGAGTAGAGCTGCGTGTTTCATTCCGCTTCTGCTAGGAATTGTAACAGTTGGGTCTGGGTGCTGACATCGAACTAAGAGTGGACAGCATTTTGTCTTGTACCACCACTGCCAGTTCTGTTCCCATGTCTTATTCCTTCTGCCTGGGGAAGGACCTGGGCCCTCTGGAAAAAGAAACTCTCACTCATCTGAAAGAGCACGACAGATTTGGAGAAGAATTGAGGAGTGTGTGTGTGTGTCTGGTTTGTACCATTCCTTTGGTCACAGAAAATGTGTATCATACTGGCAAATATAATAATTCCTTTTCTAATGGATGTTCAGATAATGATTGTTAACTTTTTGTTGTACTTAAACATCAGTAATTGAGTGGATCCCTAGATTTTAATAATTTTAGTGAACAATTAAAAAAAGTTAGACTCAAAAAAAGTCACAGGACACTAATGTTATTTAAAGGGCAAAAATCAAGAGCTGAATTTTTTCAAACATTTAAGTCTTAACTCAGACTTTTTGCACTTCATACATTGTAGTACAGCCTCCAACTTCATCATAAGTAGTGCATACTTTGTCCAAGAGGCAATTATTTGATTGTAATGGGGAAAGGGGTCTATTCTGAGGATTAGTCCAGGATTAGTACAGTAAAGGATGTGCATTCATCTGTTACAGAAGTTGGAATATGTGGAGTAAGTGAAGCAGAGATTTCAGGAGTAAAAACCACAGGCTTTGTGGCTAAGACAATTAAGTGCTGCTTGATGAATTGTGTGCAATCTGTGCTTAGTCATGGTGCTGTTACACAATGCACTCAAATAATGTTCTTAGGTGGGTTGCTCGTGCTGTATGTTCTCGTGACTGGTTTGAGAACTTATGATTTGCAGAAGAGCAGACAGTTATAACCACAAGTGAATGCAATGGGAGCGAAACCTTATGTAAAATGTTACTTAGGACAGTAAACCCAATTGGGTTCTAAGGATGTGAAATTTGACATCTGGAACTAGGCAATATTTTAAGTAGATTAACCTAATGCCTCAGTTGCCTGTTTTACAGATGCAGAAACGATTGTCCCATCTCTGTAGAGAGGCTTGTGAAGAAATTGTTTGCCTTTGTAGCTAGACTGAAAAATAAGATGCTATAAATAAAGCATTTGACAACCTCCCATTGATCAGGGACGAAACAAAGCATTGACAATTATATATTAAATTTATTTATGTAATAAGGTACAAGTATATTATTACATTAGTAAAATTATCTTTGCAACTCTTAACTTTCCAATGTTTGCCTTTATGACCCTAAAACCTCTTAAAATAAGATGTGATTTTTCTCTGAATTTAATAAGCATCCAACTTCCTTTTTTTACAAACATCCCACTTTTGCCAATCCCTTGGTAACTCTCTTGGTTTTGGAGGTGGAGTTGTTTCACTCTTTGCTTTCTTTCCCAATGAAGTATGCAAACCTGAACTATGTTGGATCTGCCTGAAACCAAATAAGTCAGCCTAAGAAAGCATACACTTTTTAAAACTGTATTAAGCAGTCCAGTTCATATTGATCCAAGCATAAAAATCCCAGTATCATAGCTCTGGAACTGAAATTTTCCACTTTGAATCAGCAGTCAAAATTTGTAAACTGTGAGAATAATATTAAAATTCAAATTTAATTAACAATAACTTTAATTCTCTTCTAAATCATAGCAACTTTACCTTAGTACTAGTGGAATAAAATATTATTGGGATCCTCATCTGTTCTGTTCACTGTGGAGGTCAAAAGCATGCTTGCTCAAACTGGTGACTACTACCTCACCATGATACATCTCATCTATGTAAAGCTGCTTCAACAGTACGTCATTTATATCACTTTGTAAAGCCAACCCTTATGTGAAGCTTCCTATACAAAAAAAAGAGATTTTGTAGGTGTTTTTGAAAGAGACAGGGTTACAACAAATAAATGAGTTTGTGTTTGTGGAAGTGTTGAACTCCTGGAGTGAAAAGGCTTCCTGCTAAGGTTTAGTGAATTTAATGCTTTGGAAATGATTTGTTTGAGAACCTGCAGCAGTTGAGAATTCTGGGTTGTGGATTTTTTTTTTAAGGTGGATGTGTGAGAGAGTTTTCTTATCTCTTTAAACATAAGGTATTCATCAAACTTTTCCTTACTTGTTTATTGGGTCATTCCCTCAGGGCACTTGCTGCCTCTGAAACAGTAGATCTCAGATGGGTCTTTTGAAAGTGTCAGCAAAGGCAAAGCAATGGACAGGGTATGTCATGCAGTATTTTCAGAAGGATGGGAAATTTGAGCTCCTCAAAGCATAGATCTTCCTTAGAGGAACTCGCTGCTAAGAACAGCAGTCTTAGTTGTTTTGCTGTGTGAAATCCACTTGTTTGTGGAAAACTGTTTTGGATTTTGGTGTTTTTTCTTTTTTCCCCTCAAGACTTCCTCCTACTTGTGTGCTCTTCCATATGTGTTTTGAGCTGTGCTTTGAAGTTGAGCAACTAGCTTTAAACAAATGCTGTTACCACAGTTCTGCATAGCATCTAGCTTGATTTCAGCATGCTGATGTGCCAGTGATGTGGTTTAGAGTTAACAAAATACAACTCTTTGCTTGCTTTGACTTTGATTTCTGTAGGATTAAAATTGAAAAAGGAAAAATAATCATATTACACTGTTGTATAAAAGCTGTCAAAATGGACCTTAGAATGTGTTTAAATGGCTGTGCAGCAATTAATAATTAGCTAGGCATCTGTTTTGACACAAAGGTGAGATGAAGTCTGGGTTATCCTGTATTTTTTTCCTCTGTCACCTTCCTCTTGCGCCTCCCCATTCCCCCTTATCTGAGGAATTTCTGAAAACCCAGACTTAGTGTGGATGTAGTTTCTTATGTAAGTCATTCTAGTGTATTTTTAGTTCAGAGTGCGTAGACAAAACAGCTCTTTAAGATGTATATTTTTTGTTGTCTGAGCAATGTACTTCAGTAATGAGACCCAAATAGTACTGCTTTGACTTTCTTGAATTTATACTCAAGTCTGTATTTTTATATATTAATTTTTATTTTAAGGCTGAGGTACAAGAATGAAGGGTAGATTCTGAAAAGCAAAAGCAAACATAACTAGGGAACTGAATTAATTTATATGCCACTATACCAGCAGTAAATTAGCTGTGAGTATTCAACTCTACTATTTCAAATTCATTTGAAAAAGTAACTAAAATCTGATTTGCAAGACCCTGCTCTATTATACGGGTTTAGTATGTGATCACTTGTTAACTGCTTCTGAATGTTTTGCTTTTCTGTCTTATTTTTGGCAGCAACTTGAATTAGTGGAACCAAGCGGCTGGATTCATGTTCCTTTAACAGATACTCATAAGAAGCCTATTCGCACGTTTATGATTCAGATTGCTGTTCTAGCTAATCACCAAAATGGAAGAGACACTCACATGAGACAGATCAAAGTGTACACCCCAGTGGAAGAGAGCTCCATTGGTAAATTTCCTAGATGTACAACAATTGATTTCATGATGTATCGCTCCATACGATAAAATTGCCTAAGGAGAAATAATAAAGGCGTTTTTTTGATGGCAGTACCACTGCTTAGCTATTCAGATACATAAAGAGCAAGGTTTACTTGAGTGTATCTTTGTGTTTATACTTTGTACGATTTTTTTGAAATAAAGATAAAACTGTGCTGCAGTATATTGTAGTCTGTAACTTTTCATTACATTTGCCTGCAGCTTTTGAGTGCTTTTCTACTATTGGAGAGGAAAAAACCTGGGTACTTCAAAAGAACATATTTTTGCCTGGGAATCAGTAATTGATTTGATGTAATACAGGTTTTTTTCAGGTTCTGTCTTCTAATGATCATGCATGGAAATAGTTTGTTCTAGAGTGTTACTGTTTATTCCTTTACCTAAAAGCTGCTCTTTTTAAAGAGCATTCCTCATGAACAGACACAGTTTAAAGACATTACCAGTGGTATTTTCCTGTCATTGCTTATGCTAATGCATTCTACTCCTTTCTGTATGGTGTTTTAACTGCCAAGTACATCATAAAATCCTAGTATGTCTCAAGTTGAAATGGACCTATAAGGATCATTGAGTCCAACTCCCTGCTCCTTGCAGGTCCACCTAAAATGAAACCGTATGACTAAGAGCATTGTCCAGATGCTCCTTGAACTCTGACAGGCTTGGTGTAGTGACTTCTCTGTGGACCCTGTTTCAGTGACCAGTTATGAAATGAAGATGACAATGACATGAACAAAAATGAACCTTTCTAAATTACACACATTAATATGGATATACTGAACATAGGTCATCTAAACATGATAGCTGTTGAAAACAGGAGGAGAGTTGACGATGCCTCAACTTCATGCAGTAACAGTAGGAATGAATCTGAAGGTCCTATGTACATCCTAAAATAGCAAGGACTCAAGTGTTATTACACAAGGTAATCTCAAACTTGTAGCATGGCATTTCTTTAATGTGTCTTAGAGGACATTGCAAGGAAAATGTATGCTTAGTCTACTTGCTATAACTAGGAATACTTAACACTTCTACTATTGTCTTATAATATAATCGATAGTTATTTCACCTTTTAAAAAAATTAATAGATTTTTAGAAAGAGGGGCTGTTGCAGTACAAGGCTTTTCTTTTAAAATGTTCAGTACTGATCAAAACTGTTCTTCCTCCTAGCCCTGTAAAAGTTGATGGTAAATACAGATGAATCTCAGCCTAGGAAAATTTCTGACACTCTCTTTAATTGTGCAAAGAAAGGCTAATAATAGTGGAGGCTCATCAAACAATGATACAGCATCCTCCAGAGGAGAAAGTGAAACAGAGGAAAACAGAAAGGTTGTCAAAGAAGAATAAAGATTCAGCTGTTGAAAACCTTTGTATACTTAAGCAAGGTGGTGTTTACTGAACAGTTTTGCCCGCTGGCTGAATTCCAGAGTCTTTGGAGGGTGATGAAAATGGGCATTTCCTGATAAGGAACCTTGCAGAGAAGTCCAAAACTAGCCCCAGTTCTTTATGTAAATGCAGATTAAACAGTTTCAGGAGTAGCTTGATGGTACTTCACCTTTCCATGTGAAGCATGTATCAACAGCCGAATTCCTGTTCAGTAGAAGCTGGTTGAACCTAGTACTTTTCACCCAAGTCTGTCAGTTCAGTGGATTTTATTATATAGTGTTAAGGAGTTGTATGTTTCTATTCACTTATTTGAAGAAGAGTTTGTACTTTTGATGTACCACTTCATATTTATGTGTCAAAAACAAAACCATGCAAAAAACTATATCCATTTATTTTGTTGATAGATTATTTTTAAGAAAGGAGATCTAGGCATGCAATTTTCCTGCTTTTCTCCAAGAAGGTAAGATTGCAGTTATCCATCCTAGCTTTGTGTTGTCAAGCCACTGTTCCCTGCTTATTGATGCTACCATAGATAATTCTATGATAATTTGGAGCTCTGCTCAGTAACACTTCAAACACTTTGATTCAAAGAAACTTTGAAGTATTCTTTCCTCTTACGTGTTAGTCTACATTATTTATTGCATACTTTAATACCACATGCATTTTGTTTCTCATCAGCTCACAAAAGAACAGCCCTTGAAAGGGACATGAACACATTCTGGATGAACCATCCACCAGAATAGTTCAGGTGGGGTTGCATCAGCAGTTAAATGTGTCGAAGTTAAGGCAACATATTTGAAAGCAGCACCCTGTTGTCTTTAGGCTAATGAAGTCAAAGTAGTATTGCTGTATGATGAATGTTATCTTGTAAACTAGGAACAGGCTTTTCAATGCAGTTGTCTTCTACTTATTTCTGTCCTGCCTCAGTAGGCATTTTTGAATGTTTAGAGTGCTATTCCTGCTTTTATTGATGATTTTTTTTTTTTTTTTTTAGGGCTCCTATGTCCATGCAGGATAGGTACCAGTATTTGTCTCCAAAATTCAGAATTGTTATTCCTGACAGTGTAGTTGAATAAGCTGGAACATAGCTTGACTACTTACCCTGCTGCTCTGAAATCACAGATGATGTTCAAGTGGTAGGTATCACCTATGTTAAACTAGATGATGCTAAGTTTTATTGTGGGAAGGAAAACTGTACTTACAAATTAAATTTAATGTAGTCTTTCAGTAGATGTTAAGGTGTGCAAGGCTCTTTAAGGTTCAGGCTCTAGTTACACTTTATTATTCCATCGACAGCAGATCCAGTTTGAAGCTGCACATTCCAATATATTGTTTCTACTTTATTACCAGAAACTATTGTCTCCATGGTTGAGCCTCTTCAGATGCTTCCATGGCTGTTCACTAAATAGCATCTGTGAAACAGATCCTTGGTCCTTCATTGTCCCTTTAAAACCAGTATATTCTTAGGATTGGGTGGAAGCAAGTAATCTGTGGTAAAGCTGTGGGAGTGAACGGTGAGTCATGGTGATGAGGATAGGAGCAGATTAAAAGGGAGAGTACAACTAGTAACTCCTGCAACTGCTGCTGACAAAATATTGTATGACCATACCTGAAAGGCAGTATAAAAATGCAAACTCATTACTACAGTTTGTGTCTTGCTCTTTGCTATTCATTGTTACTTGAAAGCAAGTGCAGTGACCGTTCTAAATCCATCTTAAACCTTCTCTATGTTGTTTTCTAACAGTTGCAGATACATTGCATTGGTATCTAACACGTGCGAGTACATTGCTCTGTTAAAATTTTTAGTGCTTAATCACATGAGGTTGATGATGAGATCCTAGAGGATTGTGTGAAAATAAAGCAAGTTACTGCCTTTGTGTATTAATACAGTACATGGTAAGCAGTAAGCTTGCAGTAAGCTACTACACATCTTGTGTTTAGCTGCTATTTTTTTTCTTATTCATATTTTTTAGACACACAGTTGTCTGGGATCTTATCACTTGAAAGAGCAATTTTATGTGACTAAGCACCAAAATTGTTGAGCATACAGATTTTTTTTTTTCCCAAAGCCTGAGTTTGAGAACACGAAGTCCTTGTAATGTTAATGTAGTTAAAGCTTATATATTCCCTAGCCACATGCCTCTTTGGAAGGTGTCAACAAGTGCTGTAAATTAGAGTTCACTGCTAATGTGTGCTAGAGATCCAAAATTGCAGACCTAAAGAAAAGCCAGAACAAGTTACCCTTGCAATGAGAATTCACAAAAATTAACAGTCTTAGATTCATGTATAAATAGTGCTGATGGAATACTAGAGCCATTTGGAATTTGATCATAAATTTTCAGGTTTTTAAGTGAAAATGGGAAGAACACTTTAGCTCGATACACTTGTCTCTTGTATTCACTTCCCACTCAGCCTCAAAAAGAAATTTCCTGTAATGACATCTTACATTTGTAACTATTTTGTTTTATTTTTCTCCCCATGCATACTTTGGCTGCTGTTTGGAAGGAGATGAGTCCTGGGAATCTGTAGTCTTTAGTACATCTGAGTTGTCAGCTTCTCTGTAGAAATGAATACTGAACTATATCTCTAAAAAGCATAAAGTCAACAATTGACCTATTTGCCCTACAAGGTAGTTGGGCAAATATTTCTTCAGGGGATGCTAAGAAGAGACAGGTTGTCAACTTGCTGCCAGCTTAAAGCATGCATTTTTAGATAATGAACAAACAAGACTGCTTCTTCAGAGTGATGAAGAAAAAAATTGAGATATTCACAAACATATCTTGCTAAGAATTATAACTCTGTGCCTAAACCTTAGGGTAGTTATCTATTTTGGCTGGCTTCTCCAAATATGAAAGAGTAAGGTGTGCTGGTTACAAAGACAACTGATCTTAAATAATTTTTATGCACTGGGGAAAAAAAGAGCCTTTGTATATCTCAAGAAGTTTCGCAAGGTGTATGCTTAGGAAAGGCTATTTGACAAATAGCAGAAAAAGTAGTGTGCATTGTTAGCATTATTTCTAGCAAGCTGACTACTAACTGACAGTACAGAAATTTAGAATTGAATTCAAGTAAGTGGCATGTCTAATCTAAAGGTTTTAGTGAGAGGAAGAGGGTATATATTTGTATTCAGTAATGCACAATACTTCAGGCTAATAAAGGCTAAACACTAGCCGAGTAACTGTTCTCACTGAAACAATGTTCTAAGCAGTATACTGTAGGTATATCCCTATGCAAAAGATGTTTCAGAAGCTTTGGCTGTTTTCCCCCACCCCAAAGCACAAGACTTTGTCAGTAGACTCATAAGTAATTTCCTGATTTGTTTTTACAGACCTAGTCTATAAAGACACATACCCTCTTTACACTGGTGCTCTTCTCCAGCTGGAGGCAAAGATTGTAGTGGATGACTGTGTTATTACTGTAGCGCTATCAAAATCAGCTGGTATGTCAAGTAGCAACTATCCAAGAAATTGAAGCACGGGAGTTCAGGATTTTTTCTCAAGCATTACAAAGTTCTTTAAAGCTGTATGCTGAGAGTAATGCTGTCAGGGAGAGGAGAGGTAGCCAGGAAGCCTATTCTGTGAGAGACTAGTGTGGCCATACCTTAAAATATTTGATAATTTATAGTCTCCTGTGACTAATGTAAAAAATGGAGGAAACTATGGAGGTATTTATAAAAGCTACTAAGGAATGAACTTTCTCTTTTCTTTAGCAGTGCCTTTTTTTTTTTTTTTTTTTTTTTACATTTTCCTCACTTTCTAATAGAAAAAGAAAATGGCAAGTTTCACCATGGCTGAAAAGTTGGCACCTTTCTAACTTTAGGCAAGGTATAAAAATATCTTGAACTTTCATGTTTAATTGCAGTATAAAAAGCAGAATCATGGGGTAGTTGAGAAATGAAAGGTAGGAATCAACTTGTTCTAACTTGTGCAAAGTGGATTCCACCCCCCTGTCGCCCAGCTGTAGCTGGAACATTGTCCCTTACTGTAAAAGCAGGAAGCAGTTTATAATTATAAATGGGCTTACTGGAAAACTAGAGTACCATAAAAAAGGATAAATAACAGAGAATTAGTATGTTATGTGTGAATTGCTGCGATTAGCTGTATTATATAGCAAATATCATTCCTTGATTACAGGATTGTTTTCCATACTTTTTCTTTTGTCATCTAAGTTGTCATTGCTAATTATTCTTTTTTTCTTGTATGAGAAACATCTGACAAATAGAGTCATATAGGATTAATGTAATATTGAAAGAAGTGAGGGACAAAATGGAAGATGCATTTGTTATAAGAAAGCATGACTTGGCAGTGATCTGAATCATCACTTCATATTGTAGTAATTTGGGGTTTTTTTAAACTTTTTTTTTTGGGAGGTACCATACTACACCTTTCTGCCTTGCAGGACAGCAACCTGATTCGTAGCATGATAAGCCCTTTCTTTTATTTAAACCTTGGCTTAATTCTCTTTGTAGACACTAAGAAGGGAGGTAACTGAGTGACCAGAATCTTGAGGAACTCCTGTTGAAATGAGTGAGAAGAACTGTGTTTTGACTAAGTCATGTCTGTGCGTCTTCTCAGTACTGCAGTGTAAACAAAAAAGGCAGATACCAGGCAAGGGAGAAGAGAGATGTTTGCTGCCCCTGGTTTCAAAAATGGAGAACAGCAAAACATTTGATTTGCTTAAGCTTGCACAGTGAGTCTCTTGCAGAGCTGGAAGTTGAAACCATATCTCCTTTGTCTATCTTCTTTCGCTGTGAAACAGATTTTCAGATAATGATACTGTTTTAAAAACAAACTTTGCAATTTCTTTATGTAATTCCATTTTGAAATTGAAACTATATTTTGGTTTTTGCTGTCCTAGTTCAATCTGATGGGGCAATGCTTTTGCCAACACTATGTATATAGGTGCACAACTGACGTTGTTCAGCTGCTGCCTTGGTGCTTGCTGTTACCTTACCAAAAAAGCAAAGCATGCTGTCTAGTGAAAGAGGGATAAGCTACTGTACACTTTATATGGGGTACTTCACATGAGATTGAAGAAGAGATCAAAGGCTTAATCTGACATGAGCAAAGGATGAGAGATAAGAACTGAATTGAGTTCTTCCCCTGGGACTTGTTTTTCTTCATCTTGTTGTAATAGTTTAAGGGAAGTAGTTGAAAGATGCTTTAGGCTCGAAATGTGTTTATACACTAGAGAGAGCACCAGATGTCCAGATCTCTGGTACTGATTAGCAAAACCCTGGGAACTTGTCTGTAACAAATGAGGAGATGAAGAGGCTGAAGGACCATGGAGAGCTACCGGTTACTGGGAAGCAAAGTTATGCCTCACCCAGTACCCTGTGAGCTGCACCTCTAGACAGAAAGCCTTTCCTTGAAAATGCACACCTCTCCAAGCAACAGTCAGCAATAATTGTAACTGCCTTGAGCAGAGAACTGCAAGTGAAGCAGATGCTCAGGAGGTTTATACCACCACCTTGTGAAGTAAGTTGGGCTAGCTACAGAGCAGAGTGCCACTTGCAATAAGTCAGGGGGACAAGGCTGGACCTAGTAACTGCAGCTGAATCACATGATATCTTATAAAGAAAGAAGAAGGGTCAGAAGCTGGTGTAGTAAATGTCTCAGGAAGACTTAAGACAATGTCAGCTATAAACATGTTTCCCAATGATCTAGAACTCCTATTTTCAAGGTGGATCTGAATTAGTAATATGAAAAGCAAGAGTTTGTTGCTATGCCAGGTCTAACTTTGAAAGAGTAATTGGTCATCCTTGCTGTTACTGTGTTTTGGTATGTGAATGAGTTGTGGAGATCCTTTTTTAGATATTTTACTTGAATTTACTATCCAGCTCTGCGGCTTCAGTAGAATGTATCAGAATTCTTTGGATCATTGGAGGGACCCTAGACTGACATCAGCATATGCTTGCCTACATGAGGCTCTTCAGAATACATGGTTGTAATACAGGGTAGAATGCTGTGCTTTGAGCCTGACTTGTTTAATCAGTGGTAACCTTTAGACTCTTATTCTTAAGTTTTGTCATTATATGTAAATGGCTATTAAACACTTATTTGATTGATTACAAGAATGCTTTGCATTCCTTTGCATGTATACATAAAAATAGCTGTTTATTTGATATTTAATTGCCACATTATTTTACTTCTTTCATTAAATGCCATAGGCTTTCACTGGAGCATGAGATGATAATCTAAATGCAATTAGAATGTTCATAGTATTAAGGGTACTGCCCTTAATACTGCCCTCCAAAGGTAGAATTGCTGAGGGTTCCAGGCAAAGGTATTGGGTGGTCTGCTGTTGGTTTGCAGTACCGGTGTTCTGGTTTAGATCAGAAAGGTGTTAAGGTGCTTTTATAAAACTGTATAAACCATCATTAAACATTGTTCATTGAAGTAAATTTTAAGTAATCCTTCACATGACATATTTGCTGCAGTTCCAGGCTGACATTTCAACAAGCTGTTTTATGTCAGCTTAACAATTACCTGTGACAGTTTTGCCATTTGCACCAAAGAATAAACATTTCTTCCAGCCAGTCAACAGTATTAGTGTGGTTTAGTTTAATGGAAGAGGGGGGAAAAAAAACCCCAAGTAATGAAAGTGATGCTAATACTGGATGCTGCTAGAGGACATAATCCAGACATAATTATATATGAAATGAGAAAGTAAGTTTGGGACCACTGAAAGCATTAAATATCTGAACTCTGATCCCACTGAAGTGAATTACCACTGTTAATTATAGTAGGGAACAGTTAAGCCAATATTTAATACTTTAATTCAAGTAAATTAAATGCGATCAGTGAGTTCCCTGTTTTGTATATAAAAACAGGCCGACCTCGATCAGTCATGAATTTTTTCTCTCAAATGTTTCTTTCAACATATGGAATCACTTTAGAAGTAAATTCCAGACCTAGGCAATGTAGTATTAAACATGTCGTTTGTTGAAATATTTTAAAATTGGAAGGTAAAAATTCCTTGTGTAAGATGAGAGTGTCAGAACTCCACAACACTCAAGTTTGTAGACAGTTTATGGTTATAGATTCAGTTCTAGTGTTGACTGAAGGTGCCTACCATTGTCACACTGTTGACTAGTTATCTTCTGCCATCTTCAGGAAAGCCTAATGATGACTTAGATGTGTCAGCTGAGCAAATAATATGATCTCCCTCCTTCCCAGGCAGGACAGGATGATTTCCAAACATTTTATATAAACTATCCCTTGGTTTTGATTGAGTTAGGAATTGATCTCCAATATATGGGATGATTCACCTGGGTGATTGATGTGCCTGAGAGGTAACTGTGGGTTGTGATGAGTGACTTGGCTTACAGGTGAGGGTGGGCATATGGAGGCAATAGTCTTGCTGTTTCTGCATATATAGCTATGAGGTGTGGTTTTTAGCATTAGTAGTGTTCAAAATTTTCTCTGTTACTTGTTTGAACTGAAGTTTGGCAGTTGAACTAACGCAAGCTGAGAAGGAAAAGCACTATGCTTTATGGAGCACCTGGTTTTGCATATCAGTAAAACGCTGAGAGCGCTGTATGGAGTTCCTTGAGTTGACTTTTGGTTATTGAAACCAAGCTAGTAAAAACAACTTAATTCTCTACTTTTCATCATTTAATTCTTTAATAATTAAGGGAAATAACCCCAAGAAGAATGAATGTTTATAACTTGAGTAAAAACAATTTAAAGCTAATATAAATTTAGCTAATAAATCTCATTTTGCTTGAATTGATTACTAATAAAAAACTCATGTCTTTTTAACATCAGGTGCTACTAAACTGACTATTTAATGAAAGGAGTTACCTAGGTTTCTTGAATATGACTGTAATATTGCCTGAGGGACAATATTTAGTTTACAAAATTGACCAAGCAAAATAGCTTATGGCTGTTTCGTTTCAATATTTACCATATTTTTGTACTGGAGTTTCATATAACGTGTAATCTGAAGCAGCAGAGGAGAAAGCAGTCTGTAAAACTGATTCTCATTCACCTTAGGACAAGCACTGGCATGACAAATAATGAATTTATAAAAAAGTGATGTCTAAGAGTTTTAATTAGGAAACACCTCATGAAAGAAATTGTCTTGTTTTCTGCATTTGCATTTCCTTTAAAAATGTGTTTCTCACTCTGTTTAAACTGATTAGAGATTTCAAGTATGAACTCTTACTGCTTTTTCACAAAGGTATTATTTGTCTTTTTCTGTGCAACTGCTCCAGGTTGCTGTCCTGCTGCCACTGAAAATCAGTTGTAAAATAAATAGGTGTTTGTTCTGGTGTTTCAGGGTAGAATTTGTAATCTGAAGAGAACTTTTAGGCAAAAAAGCCCACGCAATCTAATCATTAAATTGTCTTTACATTAACCCTTGCTCTGTTTGGTATGATTTTTTTAAAATGTTTTTTAAACCCAGTGTCATATTTAGTGCAATACCTAATGCTAGGCCAGGATGTCATGATAGCTTGTATTCAGTATTAATGCTTTTTCTCCTGCTTTTAATTAGACTAGTCTTAAATATTTCAAACAATATACTTTATCTGTTCTGTCCACTGCAGATATTACTTCCCATTATTTGGCAGGCGACAGTGGAGAGTTAGAGCACATTCTAAAGGTACATTTTCCATTGGAAAACCACCAGTGTGTGTGCTGGTTTAAAGGGGCAAAGATTTAAACCAAAATCTGTGTGTGGAAATGCTTATGGGCTATTATCACAGAATGTTTTGGGTTGGAAGAGACCTTAAAGATCATCTAGTTCCAACCCCCCAACCATGACCAGGATGGGGCATCCACAGCTTCTCTGGGCAACCTGTTCCAGTGCCTCACCACCTCTCCAAGAAGAATTACATCCTTATCTGTGATCTAAATCCACCCTTTTTCTGTTTATACCTGTTACCCCTTGTCCTGTCACTACAGGCCCTTGTCAAAAGTCACCCTCCAGCTTTCTTGTAGGTCCCCTTCAGGTACTGGAAAGCTGCTAGAAGGTCTTCATGGAGCCTTCTCTTATCAGGCTGAACAAGCTAATTCTTTAAGCCTGTCCCCATAGGAGAGGTGCTCCAGCCCTCTGAGCATCTTTATAGCCTCCTCTGGACTCACTCCAACCAGTTGATGTGCTTCTTATGTTGGAAGCCCCAGAGCTGGACGCAGTACTGCAGGTGGGGTCTCACGAGAGCAGAGTAGAGGGGGAGAATCCCCTCCCTTGACCTGCTGGCCATGCTTCTCCTGATACAGCCCAGGATACAGTTGGTTTTCTGGGCTGCCAGCACACACTGCCGGCTTGTGCCCAGTTTTTCATCTACCAGTACCACCAGTATCGTTGATATTCTGGTAGGGCTAGCTTATCTTTCAGTGAGAGTTATGTATACCTTCACTATATTTAATTTTATATTCTTCAACATACTGAAAAACCAGGAGAGATTCTTGATATTTTTTTTTTTGTTGCTTCTCAACTAACAAGTCATTCTACATCTTCCTAGTATGTAGATATGGAAACCTCAATGGAAGCACATGTACAGTCAACCCAGCCTGAGGATACAGTACCTCGAAGCAGCTATTATAGTAAAAGGTTGACTTTGCACTATTACTCCAGCAGATTGTGTTCAGGATTGTCCTGTGGAGTTATGCACATTTTCAGGCTTGGCCAAAATTGGACAGATGTTCAAAAATGGTTGTAGGTATATCTTCTACTTTCTCTCCTTTCCTGTCTGATTTCAGGAACTCTGCTGTAAAGGATTGGAGTACTAAAAGTTTCCAAATAAAAGGTTGTGAGAGTATTTCTCTGAAATGGCTGAATAGTTTTGGCTGGAGTTTTCCAAAATGAATTCAGCCTGAGGCAGACAGCTGGTATGGGAAATCTCAGGTAAAAGAGTTGCAATTTGGCTAAGTTCTGAGAAAGTCAGAAGAGATTTGTGAGGGAATTAACCCTGAGTAATGTTTCGTGTTTCACCAAATACCATCATCTGGGCAATATGCTTTGTCAGTTTGTGTGGACCTTCCCATTTGGTTTAAAAATCATTCTCTATGGTAACTAGTTAAGCTTCATTACAGTAGAAGAGCTATTTTTATTTGGGGTTTATAGGGTCAAAGGTTTTTTAAAACAAATTATTTGCTGCCCCAGACTAGTTGAAGTAGCTTTCTGTATAGGTATAATCCGCCAGGGCTATTTATATTGGAAATGTCTTGGTTCTTTGGTACTTGTTTATAGCTTACACCAGGGATTTGTGCTGGAGTAGCACTGTCACAGAGCTAGCTCTCTTAGCTTTAACCTACTACCGTATGTAGCACCATGCTGTGAATCTGCTTCCCTAGTGTGCAGTCCATATGGTAATAAAAGAAGCAAATTACACTTCTCCTGCCCAGTTCTCCTTAACTACTTGTGTAAGCTGGACTTATTTACACTCTAAGTTTTCAATCTCTGTAATTATTAAACTTTTCTTTCTTACACACCCACATCCCCCCCTTCCCACATCCCCTGGCATTTCACTGGCTTTCAACCCAGCCTTATCTTCATTGCTGCAGGCCTTTTTGGGCTAATGGATGGTTCTTGATTCCTGGTGTATGGCTGTGACCTTGCCAGTCAGTTCAAAACTGCTAAAAATCCAGCATGTCATGCAAGGTTCCCTTTGCTACGTAGATGGTCTAGACATCTTTGTCTCATAAGTACAAACCTCCTGTTTTAATCTGGGCTTCAAATGCAAGACAATGCTGCTTATTAGGGCTTATTAGGAGTTTCCAAACTCTGTATCTCCTATACCCAAAAGCTCTGTTGAAGGCAAGGAAGTACTTGACAAGGACAAATCCTGTCAGGGACAGGTTGAACTTGTGGTTTGACTTGATGGTACTACCATTTTTACATTCTTTAGTGGTTTAAGTTCTTGAACATTTGGTTGTGGGCAAAATTTGGTTAGCATGTGAAGGCAACTGAGGTCAGAAACATTGTGATTTGAGAACCAAGCATTGCATTTCTCTAGCCCCAAAAAGCAAACTTTTGAGGGAGAAGTGTGTTTAAGAAAGGGGAGGGGGGAAATGACCCTAACTGTTTTCTCATCACAGTACACTGAGAAAATGTTTAGATTGATATATAACCTTAGGAGTGTTATGTTCTATAAAGTTGGCAAGAGCTTAGTTCTTAGTCTGAATGCTATGCTTGTTTTGAAATTTAAATAATAAACAATTTATGTATGTGTATATTTTAGCTTAAAATCACATTTTGTCGGATTTGGCTGTTAATAAAAGCTTATAGTGGAATCAGTGCTCTGTCCATCCAGTGAAAATATGAACAGGACCACACAAAATGCTTCCACTGTGTCATTTCTTTTACTGCTGTTCCATTAAAACAAACTCCTTGCCACAGAACGAACTTGTCATTTCCCACTTCTCAGAAATATCACAAGTATTGTAGTTTCTAAAGCTTTTCCACTTCTAGCTTTGGTACCTACTTGACTGTATTTGCAATATATCCCTTCATGTTCCTCCCTGCTGTTTCTTTTCAACCACATACATTACTGGATCTTAAATATACTATTAAATGCAGTTTTTGGCTAGTTCTGCTTACAACTAAACCTAGGCCAGTTCAGATAGTGTCATATTCATCTGGATTTCTGTCATCAGTGATTCCAGAAAGAAAGTACTTTTGATCATAATGTATGTATTCTTCTGTCCTTGTCCACTTCAGCATTTACTGAGAAATTCTTCCTGAATTGTATCTTTTTCTACTTATGGTATGCTTTTTCTCCTGGTTTTTATAGCTTCATGAAGCTTTCACTGAAGTAAAAGAAACTTCAACTTTATGGGCATTTGTTGGACAGGATAATTAGCTTATCTTGCTTGTATGTGCCATCGCCTATAATATAGCCCTGTGTCATTTATCACATCTGTTGGGCTTTCTTGAATAAGAATACACCCATGCTTTTTACAATGTAACTTCCTTGATTCAAACCTACTTTTCACCTGAAATGGGATTTCCCCCCCCTCCTTTATTTTTTTTCTTACAAAGTATGAGAATAATGTGTGGTTTCAGTACTCCTGAAGTTTTTCTAAGTTATTTTTCTGGAGACAAGTGTGTGACTACGATTTGTTTAGAAAGCAGAGGAACTGGTTTAGTAGAGAAACATTTTATGATTTCTGCTTCGTATGCACGAATGAAAACTTACAAAATTTCTTTGAATGTAATCTTAAAACACAAAAATGTAGGTAGTGATACTTTCAAATCACTAATGCCCAGCAAGCAATGAACTGGGACTCTGGAAGTTTAGGATGAGTTGTTGTCATATGAAGTTATTATTCAGTACCACTAACTTTGGTATTTCCTTTGGCATTATATCCACTTCAGAGAAGGTAGATCGAATTATTAAGATACTGTCCATAAGATTCAACTATAGCATCATGTTTCAAAGATTGTTTCCCAAATGGTAACGAGAGATTGGTGTCCTAATAGGGCTATAATTCTATTCTGGTAAACACAGTAAAACATTAGATGTACTGTTAACATCCTTAACAAAAGTTTTTGTTTTAAGCATGATCGCATGAGTTCTAGTTTGCAAATCGACTTATTCACCTTTTAATCCTAGGATCAAATAACAATGCTCACTTCTACAGCTGACGAATACTTAGACAGTATTTTGTTATATTTTTCAATGCAGTTAGTTTCCAACACCTTGTCTTAGTTTACAGGGGTGTGAATAATCTGCATTTACATGCACTGCCAGTAGTGTTCACAAGCTGGCAGGAAGGTAATACTAACTCACAGGGTTGTGCTTGAATGCATCACTTCTGCTATGCTCTTACCCTCCACTGTGCCAACAGCTGAGAGCTGTGAGTTTTCCCTATGCTCACATCTTTCTGGCTCATTGTCAGTCAAGCCATGCCAACTGCACCAGCCAGTAAAAGCATATAGGAAAAATAAATTTGTCATAGGAAAAGTACAGAAAAGTGATTACTTTCATGCAAGACTACAGTAAAGGCACTGTTAGACTACCCTTTGCTAATGCTGAAAAAATAGCTTTCAGAATCAGAGACTTTTGTCAGTGATAACGTGCTTGAGGACACTTCCACTCAAAGGGTTGGGACCAAAACTTGTTTTTTTAAAACTACTGTAATGTAAATATTTTTAATAACTCTGAGTGGATGAGACAACACGCTATCATTGTGCTGTATCATTCTCAGAGTTCTGGGTAAATAATAGTAAAGGCTGGCTGATAGAAGAGATAGAAGAGATGTGTGTATCAAGAATTGCTTGATGAACTGCATTTTCTACAGTGGTCTTGTCATTAAGTCCTCAAACATAGCATTTTTTGGGTTATATGTATTGTAATATAAAATAAGAAGTAAAATAGTTGAGGTACATTTGTGACTGTAAAGAACCCAAAGGTCTGCTGAGTTTCTTTAAATCTTCCTGGAGGAACACACATTTCCCTCTTGTTATTACAGGATGGGGAAATCAAGCATACTTCTTTTTCTGTAGAACTTCACTTCTAATTACAAATTACAACTTCAGGTTTTGTGTGATTATTTCATGTCTAATTGTTCCAAAGGACTTTGCAGGACTATGCAGAGTGCATCATGATACCAAATGCTACAGCTTATGCTTAAAGTTGCTTTGTCATGGCATACTACTCTAAATAACAGTGTAGCTATTTTGTCAGTAGTTCAGCTAAAATTAATACTATTTAGTACTGACAGTGTTTGTCAGAACCGTCTTAAAGGAGTGTTGCAAGTGCATCCATTATTTAACTTAAAGACTAAGGTTAAGCTTATTAACCTGTATTTAATATATTGTATTGTCATATCAGAGACTTAACCATCTCTACCACATGGAGTATTAAGCAGAAAGTTTTTATTGCTCTGGAAATAAGAAGTACAGGTCATAGAATGACATCAGGTTTTTCCGAAGTCAAAATGTTCAGAGGGCATAAAATGTGCAGAAAACTACAGGTCCTTAGCTTTGACATTTATGGACAATCTTGTCAAAGCTTGTAGAAACTGATCTGTACCAAAACTAAAGACTGTAGTTTCCATTCTGCTGAGGAGGCTTATAATATCAAGAACGCTTAGGGAATATTTTTCCCATGGAAACTCCTACTCCTATGTGGCAGAAAGCTAACACCCTGCCTTCTCTTACATCTGCTGTCTCACTGATCCTGATACAAGGTGAGGAAGGGACTGTGGTGAGAAACTCTGAGTAAGACAAGGGATTGGTGCTGCTAAATTGCACCATATCAACTCCTTTCCTGACAAATGACTAATCAGTTTGAATCTAATGATAGGAAAAGAATGAGTCACCTGCTGTTCCACTAGTTGAACATGCATAGCATATATGAAGCTATATATCACATAAAGTTACACATGGGAGATAAGTAGACAAGAGAAAAATAAAATAATTTCTGCAATACAAAAATATAATTAATTAGAAAATTAATATGAAGAGCAGGATTAGCCTATTTAATGTAAGATACTCTGAAGGCCAGGCTATTACTCAGTGTGGCTTATGAGTCTGTCTTGAGGAAAGGAGACAATGTTCTCTTTCATAGGAAAAAAACAGGGTTCCTATTAATGGCAAGTAAATTTTGTTCAGTTGATCAGAGGATCTTGGTGTGCTTATTGTGCATGGAAGGTGAACCTAAGAGTGATGGAGAACTGCTCTGTTTTGCTAGGTTTCTGATGGCCCTTTGCATGCTTTAAAGCTATCTCTCTTTTGGTGATAATTTAGAACTTGGCAGAAATGCTATATAAAGTAGGTATAACAGCACTGGATCAACTTCCGTCTTTTGGAATGTAGTTTAGGTAAGCAAAATTGAAAGAGGTACATGTACCAGAAAACCTGCAACCCTAACCCATTCCTCACTGTGAAGGCCCAGGAACTTAAGTTATTCTCATATCTATGTGAAAGCGCTGGCCTAGATCACAAAGTCAATTTAGAGGCTTCCAAATGCTGTCCAAGAGCCATCCTTGGTTCCGTAATACACTTTTTTGATCTCCAGAACACCTACTCTGTAATCTGGCTGTATCAAAAAAACATAGGATCTGTATTTTCACTGCTGTGTTTCCTCTGTCTGTCTAGGAATCACCTACATCTGATTTTTATTAACTATTATTATGAGTCACACGTGTGTTTATGAAAAAGAGTAGAAGAAAATATTTCAGTCTAGTTGCGTTCTTTTCCCTGTGCTAGCCCAACACATTTCCATCAAATGGGGCGGTTTACCAAGAAAATTCAATAAGCTGTTTTCCTTGCTTGGCTTTCCTCATTCTTGCATTCTCTCTGACCTGCCACTCAGGTGATAGATGTGAATTCAAATTACTCGAGTTCAGAAAGGTTAGTGAACTCTGGGTTGGTGGTGAGTGGGGGTGTAAGGAGAGGGAATTCCACTGTCCGATCAAAGCCCAGGGCTGGGTCCTTCTCAAGGAGTACTCTTTCCTGTAGCCCGGAGTTAGGTGTTTAAGAGCATATCTACACCACAGTCTCAACTCTGGGCTGGCTTTGTCTGCACACCAGTCCTGAGGTACTGGAAACCACTGTGCAGATACTGGTAGTGTAGATTCACTGGCTGCAATTCTATTAGGGTTGTGTAAACATAGTCTAGTTCCAGGAGAAAAGTGAATCCATCTCCAAGGCCTTTGCTGTTGGCAAGTTTTACGCAGCTCCAAGCTCAACTTTCTTTCTCTGAGGACTCTTTTTTTGAAGCACCTGTCTCTTACCAAACATTGCCCAAGGGAACTGAGATAGCCAGCTTGGGACAGTGGTTTTCACTGGGGGGCAAAGCAACAAAATTTTGGGAACTGTTTCAGTACCTTCTGTGATATAGCCCTATTGCTCTGCCAGAGCTCTGTGATGTTGCATCTTTACGTTGATTGTGTCTCAGGCTCAGTGCTGTTGTCTTGCAAGCTCTAGTAAGCTGGGAAAGGGAGTAGAGTTTGAATTTTTCTGGCCCTTTTGGGGGGCAAAGCAACAAAATTTTGGGAACTGTTTCAGTACCTTCTGTGATATAGCCCTATTGCTCTGCCAGAGCTCTGTGATGTTGCATCTTTACGTTGATTGTGTCTCAGGCTCAGTGCTGTTGTCTTGCAAGCTCTAGTAAGCTGGGAAAGGGAGTAGAGTTTGAATTTTTCTGGCCCTTTTTTGGTTCAGAGCCCTGAGGAAAGGTGATGTTACTGCAGTGACAAGTGAGACCTTTCCATAAATAAGCAGAAGACTAAGCACAGAAGATCTTTCACAAAGATGGATCTTGGAGATTGTCCCCCCAGTCCTATTTTTAGGAGAAAGATATGTTAAAAAGGAAGAGGGAAATCCCCATCATAATGTGACTGTGTACAAAACTGTGCTGTGAATTGGAGTGGTAATTTATGGGTCATGCTATTAAAATGTGTTTTAATAGAGTTTTTCTGAGATGACTATAATAGATTTAAATTATCATAATGATGACTGCTTCTCCTGAAAGGTAAACAGTACTTTCCTTAATGTGAAATCCCACACAAATGTATTAAGTACAGACTGTGACTTTCACTTACACTCCCTTTTTTTGCAAAGAATTCTATTTTTTCTTTTGAATTGGCATAAACTCTTCTTGATAATGTCAACTTATAGCTACTTGAAAGAGTATTATGTTAGACTAATCTTGTCTCAGTTGATACCAGGTTTACACTGGTATAGTTATGTTGATTGAAGTGGCTTCATTGACTGTAACAGAATTACTGTAATTTGCAGCAGTCAGGGAGATCAGGTACAACAGTCACACATGGTTGTGCTGCTTATTGCTTAGTGGAACAAGACTAGTTACTCAGAATGGTGATTTATTTCCTCCAAGAATACTGCAAAATGTCTTTTAAACTATGCTGTGTGATTTCTACAATTAGAAAAAAGCAGGCTTTAAGTGGCCTTTAATAGTAAGGCACCAATATTTGTGCTTATTCTCCCTTTCCTTTGAAAGCATGGTAAAAAACATTGATGACTGATTTTCTGTATGTAGCTTATGTTACTTAGTTTGAAAGACATCTATGCATAGCATGTGCTCAGAAGTTAGGAGTCCTCAATCTTAATAACATGCAAAATCTCTCACTTAAAGGACATTAAACCCATTAAGACAAAATGTGTTTTTCCTTGAATATCTGTGTATTTATTTTTTGATGTCATATTGCTTTTCAGATTTTTTTTTTTTTTCTGGCAGCTCTGATGGTTTTTCATGATTCACCTCAGTGTTACAAATGGTATTTATACATTTTTTTCAGTACATAAATGGTGATAGACAATGTATACTGTACTACTGTGAAACACTGGAGTATACATTGCTCCAAGATGAAACTCACTGATATTCTTAAAAAAATGAACACATGCTTTTGGTGATAAATATGTTAATCATATTTTAGAACATACTCAAACATCAAATCATTTGTACTTTGGCACTCTTGAGAAAATGCTAAGTTAAAAGTGAGGAAAAGTTTCTTTTTGATGGCCTTTGATGCATCTTTCTGATGAGTCATCATTTGCATCATATGTGCATTTATGTAGTACTTGACAGCAGGTAGAAAACATGCTTCTAATGTTTTGAAGTTTGCTCTAATTGGCAACTTTTGAGAAATAATACTTAAACTGAGTATTCAGACCTAAGCCAGGAAGCAGGATAAAACATGAAACAATAGTGAAAAAAAAAATTATCTAACAGGCTTGTTTCTACTGTTTGTTTCATCAGAGACTTTACTAAAGCTGCCATTTTACTTACATGGGGTATGAAAAACTTACTGAGCTTGCACTGAAAGTTTTAAAAAGTGGACTTTACAACCGAAAGGGGAAGTCAATGGCTGGTTACTTTTAACTTCATTTTAATGAAATAAAAGAATACCAGATTATCCACAGATAAGAAGATACTGTGATTGTTGTCTATAGGAAAGTTAGCAACTATTTGAGACAACTTGAAGATACATTATTATAGGATTAATTAAGATGTAATGGTTCTGCATCAGTTACCCAGAGCTACCTTCAACAAGGCCAAGTGCTGGGTCCTGCACTTGGGTCACAATAACTCCCTGCAGTGCTACAGGCTTGAGGATGAGTGGCTGGAAAACTGCCTGGGGGTGTTGGTCAACAGTGGCTGAATGGGAGCCAGCAGTGTGCCCAGGTGGCCAAGAAGGCCAATGGCATCCTGGCCTGCATCAGGAACAGTGTGGCCAGCAGGACTAGGGCAGTGATTGTCCCCTGGACTGGGCACTAGTGAGGCTGCACCTTGAATCCTGTGTTCAGTTTTGGGCCCCTCACTGCAAGAAAGACACTGAGGTGCTGGAGCATGTCCAGAAAAGGGCAGTGGAGCTGGGGAAGGGTCTGGAGCACAAGTCCTGTGAGGAGCAGCTGAGGGAGCTGGGGGTGTTTAGCCTGGAGAAGAGGAGGCTCAGGGGCGACCTTATCGCTCCCTACAGTTGCCTGAAAGAAGGTTGTAGTGAGGTGGGTGTTCATCTCTTCTCCCAAGTGGCAAGCTTGGGATTTAAGAGTCTCAAAGAAGAGCTAATGTGGTTTCATTAGATAAGCTGATAATGCTGGAACCCCTCTTTCATGGTCTCTTTCAACATATTAAACAGTTCAAAACTCCTTCAATCCATGATCACAAAATGATGTTATGGTAGATTGCTAAACAAGAGGTACTGTGTAAGTTTATTGTATCTTTTCATATATTATTCAAATTGATCTGGAAGCTGGGAGAAACATAGGTAAATTATTTAAGTTTAGATGTCTTCAGCAGCTTTTTTAATAAATAGCTTGTTTTAGCATATGATAATGCTGAAAAATGTTTTCAAAGTTGGGAAGAGTTTTGTTTGAATTGTTCTTCAGGAAGAAGGTAATATCCTAGAAAGCACCATTACATATGAATTTTTCAGGCATTCATCCTCTTTATCCTGTGCTAGAATACTCGTACTAACGAGATGCTGCTAGGAGAGGAGGAATAAGCATATAATGCCACTTAGGGTGGCTTTACTGCTTAAGAACTTGGGCTGTTGGTCTGCATCTTTATAAGAGAAAATGTGATTTTTAATTTAGAAGATAAAAGCTGCAAAGAAAAGAAGTGAATTAACAACAAAGTGTGTGGAAGTTTTCAGTATTCTGAGATAATATCTGTCCACATAAACCACCAGGCTACAAAGGATTTCAGTTTTACAAAGCTTCTGCTTAGCTTCCAGCTGGCAAAAGTAACTATCTTTTCAATAGTAGAAAAGGTGGTGGTTATGCTGTTTTGCACTGCAGAGTGTTCCATATCCCATGTTGTGTCATGTCTCAGAGTAGGTCAGCATGAAATCAAGAACGAGAGAAATGAAACTTTAAAGATATTTGTTTTTTCCAGCTCAGTAACTTAATATTTCATCAAGGGCCTTCTGGGAGCTGATCAGAATACGCTGCAGTGAAGAGAGCAGCCAAGGAGGAACTCTAATAGTCCTCAGTATACATTCCTGACTGCCTTCAAACACTTTGGCGGCCATCGTTTCTTAAAACATTCCAAGCACTCATCTCTCAGGTTTTTGTGTTTTGGATAGCGGATTGTTGATTGCTGGACTGGTTTTGAGGTAGTCCCTTGAGTGAAATTGTGGATCCTACCTCACACATTATCATCTACATTTGCATATAATTGAGACATAAGCTTTCTGGCAATCTGCAAAAGGAATGCTGTAGAGCCGTTGTTAAATTTTCTAATAAAAAACACAGTAAGAATGCCATCTTAGGATGTAGGTCAAGAATTTTTGTCCATGGAATAGTCTTTATTAAATCCAGTGAAATCCTCTGGACATTGTTAGATATGAGTTAAAGGAAAGACCTCTATCCAAGACTTCTTCAGTGAACTATGGCAATAAGATAAAATGATATTTGGCTCTTCTTTGCCTCTGCAGTTGTTTTTTTGAAACTAAAATCATTCCAGGTTTGGTTTTATTTTTGACAGATTTTTGTTTGGGTTTGGTTTTTTTTTTGAAAAAGCACCAAACCACCCCTGAAACCAGGGTGTCACTTTTCTAAATAACATCCGTGGTTAGAGAGTGTGTGTGTGTGTGTTTGTTGGGGGTGGAGGGTCAGTGAGACAGTGAGAAACTACAGAGGCTCTTTATGCTGAACATTGCTCCTGCAGCAGCTAGGAGGGTGAGAGGTGACTTTAGCAATGACTTACATTACATAATACCTCCCATATCTCTGCAGATGTGTGAGTTTGTTTAAACGTTTTATGAGGTTTTTATTACACTGTAATATAGTCCCAACCTCTCTGCAGTTGCCAGTTTGGTCACAAAATATAATAAATTTTAAAATACCTAATGCTTCAGCTATTCAATTTTCTGACAGGACCCCCGATGCAATTACGGTACCACTGTGTCGCTTAGCTACTCTTGTTTGAGATATGTAGAATAGCAGTTTTAATTCTCTGATCCTGTTCTACAAAATCCATGTGTTTAAGCAGATCTGAATGTTCTGTACACTTGTCAAAAATTACTATTCTCTGTCCCTATCTTTCATGTGCTGTGATACAATGGCAGGCTATGTAACGATAACCAGTGCTTTCATGCTTTTTTGGGGTAACAATCTTAGCTGTGGTGTTTTTCAAGGTTCTGAAACAAACTGAATTAATGGGAAGCATCTATACTGTATGCTGATAGGCTGCTTTTCACCCGTATGGTAAAGTTTACATTGGAGGCCACTGAACATAAGTGACCAATTCATGAGAGACCTGAGTACAGGCCGGTATAGTCTTCACTTTATATTACAGCATTACTCCCTCAGTATCCCATCCCTTCAAAAATCTTACACATTTTTATAAAAGAGAGTAAGTTACATTTCTGAAAAAAACAACATCCCTGCGCTTAAAATATGTACTTAATTCATAAGCAGATGGTAATTTTAAACTACCTCAAAGAATGTTAAGGGAAGAAATATATGCATAAGGAAAGTGATTCCTTATTTCTAGTTTCTAATTCCTAGCTCGAGTGAGGCAACTCACTCTGCTAGGCTCTGAACACTGTATGGAGGGCTGATGGTCAGATCTTGACTGAGAAGGCCAATTTTCCATTTTGAATTCCCTCTCAAAAAGGAATGGTTCCTGAATTGCAGAAGCACGCAAATAGAGCTTCAGCATTTCAGCAGAGTTATGTTCCAAAGGAATGTGTGTCACTAAGTAGGAGATAGACTGTTGGAGAACAGCAGCCTGAACTGTTGTGTGAAATCTCTGAATTTGGGAAGATGGAAAGTGGTTGCATTTACAGAACTGTGAGGGATACAGAGATTCTGTACAATTTCTTTGTATGATTACTTCTTTAGGGATGACAGGTAGGAATCAAAGCCATTGGTTTCAGGTATTCAGACTCAAATGGAGGCCCAAAATTTTAGAAAGGATGTGTAGTTTTCCATAGTTGCTCTTCAATGGACTTTTCAGGGAAGAAATTACTGTCTTCCATACTAAACTAGATTCTACATTTCCCTGTTAAGGTAACTTCTATTAAAAATATATAGACAAGATGCAATTAAAAATTCCGTACTGAAACACATTTAAACTTTTGTCTGTGAAATGCCCAATTGTCAGAGACATCGATCATGTAAAACAAATGGTCTTACAGCTTTCTGAATGGTGTCTGTAATATCAGGCGACTGAAAGAATGGATTTGGGTCTCAATACATCTAATCTATACCTTCTATATAAGTATCTGTCTATCTGCCTTTTGTTTAGAAATAGAGAAGTTGTTTCGCTGACACAGCACTGTCGATTTTACACTTATTGGTAAATTCCTCAGGTCACCTCAGCAATAATGGTATCTCGTGCTTCATTCAGAGGCTGCAAAAAAGTAGCGTTTTTACAAATAGGGATCACTACAGGGATTAAACAACTTTGCTGATTTCACACAATTAGCCAATGACTCAGCAGGGATAAGAACCTAAATCCCTAGACCAAGCTGTACCTTCTGGTCTGTAAAAAATAACAAAATAAAGAGCTACAGTTTGTTATGGTGCCCTGTCTTATGTCAGATATCTCAAACTCAACAGAGCGATGTCCGAGTGATAGCAGGATGGGATGTTCTGAAAAACTGCAAGAGTTAAGGTAAAATAATGTTGTGCAATTTTTTTCCCTCTGGATCAATATTCACATGCCTGTGCCCCTCATGGTATTAGTAAGCTATGAAAGCATTGCCCACACATTTCAAATATTTTATAAATATTGTGTGTATATATCTGTGCCAACTAAAATTATATTTTGAATAATTAAATTATCCTTTTGATAATTTAGGTATGATATATTTCCATTTTTCTTCTCTGTGAGGTGTCTTGCATTTGTAAATAGTCATTTTCCATTGGCTTGCAGTGAGCTGTGTTGATTAAATACTTGCATGTTTGTACAGTACTCTATTTTGAGGGTAAAAGATGGCATATACTTACACTTTTTTAATGTTAGTGGATAAAACATAATTATCCTTACATGGAAAGGAGTCAGTGAGATGTTCAGCAAAATGGAGAGTGTAACATAATATGAAACACTAGTAATTTACTGTTTTTTCTCCCTCTGGAAATGAAATATTAGAAATATTAATCTAAGCTGAGAAGAAAGAATCTTAACTTAATTTTAGCCAGATGGAGACACTTTATAAGCAAGGGTGAGGGGGGAGAAATTTTTCTCTAATTATGGCTTTTGTGACTTGGGTGAAGTGTGCTACCTATGGGGAAAACCACTAAAGCCTACATAACTCACTTCCAAGGTGTCAGGAATGAAGGCACCGAAAGAAGGTTATGGAGGCACAGTCAGTACCTTGGGGTGGACACTGGTTTGTGAAACAGATGGGAAGGGAGCAAGATACCTGCCCTTACCTAGTGTATAGTTCAGTGGGAGGTAACTCCAGTTGACATAAGGGTTGGGAAGAAAGCAAGGGCAGAGATTTTCTTCATTTTCTTCTGTGTAGCTTTGTGAAGAAAGGAACCTAATTTTGTTAGAAGCTTTGCTCAATTCAGAAAGAGCCAGCCATCTCTTATGCTTCTTTCCACCATCTGAATAGGAACTGGGCAGAGGGCCCAGGAGCCACATTCTCTACCTTAACCCAGTGATGCCTGAAGAAGCCAAGAGTCCTCTCCCAAGCAGTTGCGATGGGAAAGGTCCAGCAGCTACTTAAGAGTGCCCCTTACTCACATCTGAGGGGCTAGAAGGGAAGTAGTAGAAGGCAGCTGGGAGAGCTGCCAAGTGTCACACTTTTGGCAGCTTTGTCACACATTCCTTTAATTTAGGATTTGGCTCTGCCGAAGGAGGACTTGCAGGTTTCTGCTTGAAGTTTTCCTTATTTACCACTTGGGGCCACTGTGGCACTCTTGAGCAGGAAACATGGAGCATCACCTCCCTGTTGGATCCCAGGCAGGAAGGAGTTCTTGGGAAGTTGAAGTTGCAGCAGCATATAGGCAGGAATATTTCCTATTTCCTCTGCTTTGTTCCAGATGACTGATACAACCTCAAGCATCCTGGGAACTTACTATCACTCCTCAACTAAGCAGGTTCCCTGGCAGCTGTGGACTAGTGCTGATGGACCCCCATCCTAGTTCTCCATCCAACTGGGAGCACCTATTCCATGTGCTGGGGATGTGTAGTTCTTTACTTTGCCCTTACCCCTCTTTAGGGTGGGGTGTGCTGACAACAGGGTTAGATATCTGGTCATCAGGAATTACTCTCGGGGTGCAAACTGGAGACTAGATTATACAGAATTGTTAGAGAGTGGGAGAAAGCCAGGACATCTGTAGTTAGGACTATAATTTTCTTGTTCACTTGCATTTGAGATATTGTGGAAGTCAGTCTAAATAACATTCCTTTTTCTAGTTTGATCAGTGCTCATAAGTGGGGTTTTTTAACTTTAAAATTTATTAGAGTAGCATTAAATTGGAATGCTGGTTTTTTTTTTTTTTATGCAGTTCTCTGTTTCTTGCAAATTAAAAGATAATTTGAGAGACTTCACATTGACTCTCACTATTTTCAGCTGTCTTCAGGCAGTGGAGATTGCTTCTTTGAAGGTGTTGGAGGAAAAGATAAACTTGCTGTTCTCTCTCCATTGTTTTAACGATAGTGAGTGACCTGCTTAGCTGGGAGCAGCAAGTCCCTGGGGCCCAGATATCCACTGGAAACAAAACTGACCACAGTGACCCACCACAGCTCTGCTCCTCAGCTGTGGGGGTATGGATTGGTATTGGTTTTCAATTTAGACAAGATGTTATGTGAGTCACCCTGCCCCCTGCCCTCCCACAATTGCTATGAATAATAAACTCAGTGAGAAGGTGCAGGCCAACTGATGTGCTGCCAGGGCATGGTTCCTTCTCCCTGTGGTCCTTTCCCTCTCTGCACTTTGCTGGACCTGCAGGGCCTGTTATGGGTGGAGGTGAAACACATCTGGAAGGGGCTAATTTAAATGGCACTCCTAAGTGAAGAAGGAGGTTCTAAATCTGACCTACCCTGGGGAAAAGAGGCTGAGGTCATAGGAGGGCAGAATGCACACTATTATTGTGATGAAAAAAAATTACAGTAGATGTTTGTTTAAGGATCAGGAGTCCTGGCCCAGCCCCTTTGGTTTGCCAAATATTACATGAAGCTACATAAAAACCAACTCTTAACCTCTTACAACTCTCCCATTAGGTCACATTAAGCTTTGGCAGGGAGGATGATCCTACTTGGTGGTTTTCTGATTTGTGGTTTGAATTTGGCCAACCTTACTTATTTAAATTTATTTTATTTTGTAAACGCTCAATGATAGAGTAAAACTCTAGAGTAAACTTGTTCTGGCCAACGTTTATTGTGGAAACATTCTGTATTATCAAGAGATCTTTGCAGAACAGCTAACAAATTAAAACAAAGCATTTCAAGCACATATTGAAGTTCTTTTTGTAAATGAAGGAAATGTACTGATGGCTTGAAGCCATCACTTTCGGTTGTTATCCACTTCTAACCCTCTGGGCTTTTATAAAACTTGTGCCTTTTCACTGTCCCCATGAGGACAGCAGTCCCTTTGGCTGTGGTGCAACCAGGGGAATGTATCAAAATATGTTCTCTTCCTTTTAACTGTGTTAACTTTTTAACAAGTTTGTCTTTCGTTCCTTTATGAATACCTTCGTGAGCCTGTTTGCTCACATGGAGGCTTAGTTTGACTGTGGCATTGAACTCTAAAGAGCTGATTCCAAGTAGAGACTTTCCTAATCTGACAGTATATAAGGTACACTATATGTATGCTGTATTTTGCCCACTTAAAACAGAATTTAAAGTATGTGGGGGAATGACACTCTTCTGTTGTGCTTTAACCCCAGTCAGCAACTAAGCACCACACAGCTGCTTGCTCACACCCTTACCGCCCCCTCAGTAAGATGGGGGAGAGATCAGAGGATAAGGCAAGAAAAATCATAGGCTGAGATAAGAACAATTTAATAATAGAAAAGAAATAAAATAATTATGCTAATACTATGTAATGTAAATACTACTGCTATTAGTAATGATAATATGTAATGAAAAGGAGAAGAGCAATGGAAAGAAACCCCAGCTGCTCACCATCCACTGACTGATGTCCAGCCAGTCCCAGACCAGCAAGAAAGACAGAGGTCCCCCAGCCAACTCCCCCCAACTTATATAGTGAGCATGATGGTTTATGGCACTAAATATCCCTTTGGTCAGTTTGGCTGTCCTGGCTATGTCTCCTCCCAGCTTCTTGCAGAGAAGAAGCTGGGAACACAGCTGTAGTATGAGAAACTGAAAAAGTCCTTGGCTTAATGTAAACATTGCTTGGCAAGAACTAAAAATATTAGTGTATTGTCAATATTCTTCTCCTCACAAATCCAAAACACAGCATCATACTAGCTACTGGAAAGAAAACTAACTGTCTTAGTCAAAACCAGCACAGAGCACATCATCTTTTTATGTCTTCTGGATTAAAAATTTAGGTTTTATCTCGGTAATGTGTTCCTTTTAGAAAATACCTTCATGAGAAATGAAGGGGGGGGGGGGGGGGGGGGAGGGGGGAGGAGGGAGAAAAATCAGTTGTATTTTCCTTAATGGGACAATTTTGATTTTTGCCATCAGATTGGCAAGTGACTCACTGTGGTAGAGGAATGGTCCTATTCTTTTCGAGGACTATGATCTTGTGACATAACTTCTCACCTTTTTGGCTTTTCCTAGTGCACTAATCTTCCCAAAGGTAAAAAATGTGTACTGCATGGAACCCAAATAGCTAGACCTGTAACATAATTAAAGTAGCCGTGCTTGTGAACCTACTCCCTTCTAACTTTTACAATTTGGGCATGTTGAAAATCTCATTTAAATGAAAAACATGCAAATGAAAAAAAGTAATAGCCTAATTATGAGTTTATGTAGAAGATATGTGTCAGAAATATGTCTCTTAAATTGTTTTAAGAAATATGACTACAGTTTTGCCTTGACAATTACAATTATGTCTTGTCAAAATTAATTATTTTATTCTGTGCACATATCTTGTGTAGACCAGCTTTTCCATCATTTTGTATATGAATTTAGGCTCTGCACATAGCAGGCTGAGCGCCCTGTAATCTGGTGGCTGTACAGAACAGGTTCAATACATGTAGCAGTGTTTGTACAATGTACCCCATGTTTGGCACTTAGCTAGGTTAATCACTCTGCTTTTTTTGCAGGAAAATTAACCAAATACCATGCTCACTGATACCTCAGCAGAATTGTTTCTCATCCTGGCATTAGCTTGTTGAAACAAGTTTAAATGTTCTTATGCTCTGTAATGTTCTGTAGTGCTCTCAGCAGCATAGATTTAAAATATACTATAAAAGTAATTTGAACAAATGTAAGCTCTGGGGGGGTTTTATTCCCATGCAGTCTTTGAACTCTTGGCTGGCTTTTTCACAAATGCTGGCAACTATAGCAATAATTACGGTTGATTATCTGCTAGTTACTGGTAAAACACCGATCTGTTCTGTGGGAGTCACTGTCACACCAGCTAGTGATTCCCTGGATGGAGGTGAAGAGTGACCTAAAGATGAAAAACTCCTGTAACATTCTGTTCAGCTTAACCCTTTCTTCTCTTGATAGCAAAAACACCTTTAAATACCAACTCGTATTTTCTTGGCTGTCACTGACTCTACAGCACAGAGTTGGAGACACTCTTTTACAAGGAGATGTGTCAGTAGCATGTGTATTGTTGTTGAGAAGGATGTTGAATTATTAAAAAATTGCAAACCTGAAGGTTGTTGCAGGGGTTGTTTTCTAAGTCTATTCATATGCTGTACTAATTGGCTGCCACATACAACATTATTTCCATTTGTTTTAAAGTATCTAGGTAAATTTGATTATGAAAAGACCTCTACAAAGTCTCAATAATTTGTTAGATGAAAAGCATCTGTCTTGTTCATTAACAGTAATCTTCTATTGTAGTTCATGATTTTACATTTATGCGTTTGTACAGTTTCAAGTGTGGCAGAAGAGGTCGTATGTGATGTTTCTTATTGCAGGGTCAGACTGTGAATATGTCAATTCCTCCAATTTGTGATTAGCTATGCTTACTAGCTTGCCAGAGGTTTGGATTAAATGCTTAACCACCGTTATCCTAAAGCTGAGAAGAGGTCATTACTTCCAGTTGTATGAATGCGTACACCCGAGGTTGTTTGGATCAGTACTGGTAACTGCTCCAAAAACTGCTACAAAATAAACATCTTGTCAATCTGCTTGTATTTGGTGTATTTTTGGTGTAGAAAACAATCTGCTTGTATTTGGTGTATTTTTGGTGTAGAAAACTATACTTGGCTCACTCAAAAATTTAAATAGAAATCAACTAGGGAGTTGTGCAGTTTTTCCTCACAAATCACACCACCCCATTTTTATTATTGCACCGTATTTTGATTTCTCAACAGGCTTCTATGACAATAGTGTTTATGCTCATGGCTTTTATTGTGCTCTGGCCAGATTTAGACACTCTTTATTAAGTACAGACTGGCTGATATCACAAACAGCCAGAACAGTATAATGACAGTATCCTGAATTTAGATTTATTGTCCTTATCTGCAATACTCCCCAGTTATGGACAGTTGCTAGGTGTTTGCTTGGTCCCTTAAAATTCTCTATAGCTAACCTCTGTGTTAACAGTGCTTATTGGTGCATAGGTATAGAAGAAATGTATTACCAGGGGTAAATCTGTCCAATCGTAGGTTGCTATGCCAGGGTTCCCTTTTCTTATTTCACACCAGATTAGTGAAGAATAATCAAGTTATATTAATATAAACATGTAGTGTGTATGTTTAAGTTCATGATGCTTAATGCAGTATAAATAACTCATTGAAAGAAGATAATAGAAGACAGAAGACTCCCTAAATTATAATTAATGTAAAAACACAAAATAACAGTAATTGGTAGAAGTGGTTGAATAATGTTGAATATGTGAAAAAAGGATTTGAAAAGCTCATTAAAAAAAAATTAAAATGGCACCTATTCAAGCAAATGTCAAATGTTGCGTTGTCATTAAGACAGTGTTTGACCCATTGCATGGATATGTTGTTCTGATGACATACATCCGTGATTGGGCTGAGAATGGATCGAGAAGGACTTGGGGGTACTGGTGGATGAGAAGCTGTACATGAGCCAGCAGTGTGCGCTGGCAGCCCAGAAAGCCAACCATATCCTGGGCTTTATCTAGAGAAGCGTAGCCAGCAGGTCGAGGGAGGAGATTCTCCTCCTCTACTCTGCTCTCGTGAGATCCTATCTGGAGTACTGTGTCCAGCTCTGGGATTCCCAACATAAGATATTGACTGGTTGGAGCGAGTCCAGAGGAGGCCATGGAGATGATCAGCTGGAGCACCTCTCCTATGGGGACAGGCTGAGTTGAGCTTGTTCAGCCTAGGGAAGAGAAGGCTCTGTGAAGGTCTTATAGCAGCTTTCCAATACCTGAAAGGGCTGACAAGAAAGCTGGGGGGGGACTTTTGACAAGGGCCTGTAGTGACAAGACAAGGGGTAACTGGTTTAAACTGAAATAAGTTGGATTTAGATTGGACATCAGGAAGAAATTCATCCTGGTGAGGGTGGTGAGGCACTGGAACAGGTTGCCCAGAGAAGCTGTGGGTGCCCCATCCCTGGCTGTCTTCAAGGCCAGGCTGGGTGAGGCTTTGAGCAACCTCGTCTAGTGGAGGGTGTCCTTGCCCATGGTTGGGGGGTTGGAACTAGATGATCTTTAAGGTCTCTTCCAGCCCAAACTATTCTATGGTTCTACGATTTGAGAATTATCATAATGGGTGCTGACTTGTTTACCCTGGAACACTTTTTCATGCTTTTCAACCTCAGGTATGTGTACGCTAGAGTTCAGATCATGAGTATGCTTTTGAAACAAACCTCACAGTGGTCTCTACTTGCTGCATTTTTGGCTTGTATCACAGTGAAGTCCTAGAGGACAAAAACTGGATTTGTTTCAAGCGAAATTTGTGCTCCAGGAGTGCACATAATACACTCCAGACTCTGATGGTGTTCCATCCACAACCCCAAACTAGTGCGATTCTGAAACAGAAACCCTCAAAAGGCATATATATGCAGCAGTGTGAGGTCCTCGATGCTGTCAGTGTAGTAACTGCTACTTCAATAGATACTTTGATGTTGATCACTTCAGTAAACCTGCTTCTGTTGTACCACACTGGTGTTAATGCAGGCACAGTTGTAGTATCTCTTACCTTTTCCTCATGGTGTATCTAGTTTATTCAGGTTATTTTTAGTGAGGCAGATAAGCTGACAAATGCACGTTCCTGTGTAGTAATATTTATTGTCTGCTTTCATTCTTAAGCAATGATGAGATACCTGCACAATGGTATGAAATAGCTTGAAATTCTACTGAGAAACATTCTGCTTTTATATGAATTATGTATGGTAGTATTTGCTTTTTCTTTGAATGTCGGAGCTACCACTTTTCCCTTTTAAGACTCCCCTGTGGTGACAGTAAGCGTTGCCAGTCACATGGCTAAGATTCAGAGCTGGGAGAACTGCCATAGTAAACTGAATTTGAACTCTGGTCTTCCCATGCCTCCACTGGGATCCATAACTGTCTAAAAGGCAGGTCTGGCCAGAAAATTTTTGTGTTGCAAAATTATTTTTGATGTGCAGCTGGCTATGTAAAACGCTTCTTACTTGTTTGTCCAAATTCCCAAGCTGATTTAAACCACACAGTCTAATCGATAATGCAGCTTCCTTTGAAAAATAAAAATATTTATCTTCTTTATTAGTTGATTTGATGATAATTGAACCCAAGTGCTTTTGAACACTGGATGCAACCAAAGCTCTCTAATTTATTATAGATAGGCTAGCAGGCTCATGAATCACTGTAAAGCCATGTTGGGGCAATGACAAGCCTCAGGTAAGTCGTGCTTGTCAGGGTTTTGTATATAATCCTAAAAATTGCATGTGATTTCTGTATTCATGTATCACATGTGAATGTAGTTGTAACAGTATTACTTTTTAAGCACTATATTTTGTGCACAACATCTCTTAGATCTGCTGGTGTAAATTAGTGGAGATTGCATTCAAGCATTCGTCAGTTTAAACTGAAGACCCTGCCCAAGCTCCTTGTTTTCAGGAACTTTTAGAAACCTGGTAACACAGCAAGGGAAAGAAACAGTGTGTAAGAAAATGTAAATGAATGATATAGGTACTCATTTTGATAGTGCATTGGTTGGCCTAATTTTATAATATATTCTTGGAGGAAATGTGAATAAAATTTGTTCTTAAAATAAAACAATTGAGATTAACTTATTTTCATTTTGGATGCATTTTGGAATTCAACTGTAAATTGATCTGTCATTTAAAAGCTGTGAAGATGTTGCCAATAGTCTCACAACTCAGAGTTGTAAGAATTTGAGTAAGTGGCATCATTCTTCTAGTGAACATGAAAAGAAAGCTACTTCTTAGCCTGTTTACCTTCACATATATGTAATAAAGAGAATGTGAAATGCAGCCAGAGTGTATGTGAAATGTATTTTTCTATGCATGGAGGCAACCACTTGTACATAGTACATTTTTCACTACTTCCTCAATTTAACATGTTGTATTTTTTTAATACACTAATTTAAAATTCATCTGGCAGAAGGATAGAGGCTTAATGGATACCCTGTTCCTACAGTCTTTGTGGAAACTGGTAAGTGGATGGAGACCCCCATTAATGCTCTCATTGAAGGAAGAGCATTTGTTTGAGCTCAACAGTCATTTTTATAGTAAGCTACATTGGGACTGGGAGCTTGGGTATGTCTGTCACAGGGTTTATTCTCTGCTTTTATTTGTGTGACCCTTATCTTCTCCCTGTCTTTTACTTCCTTGTCTTCAGCTATTCCAGGTTTGGGAATATAGGACAGGAGAAGACTGCAACTGTGTTTACTCTGGGGAGATATTCTTGGCAAATATGTGGGACATAAGGAGCAGGTGCAGGCAATTTTAGTTTCCCTGTATGACTGTAGATGTCTCGTGGACTTGCAATCTAGAGTTTAGACTGGTCAGCTTTACTGGGGAAAATGAAGAGTAAATGTGCCTTATAAAGTCAACCTCACTAGTTACAGACATTCTGCTACAGTGGTTTTGAGCTTCCTGGTTCAGGTATATGTATAAATGAAATTATTTTGATGGCACTTTATCATTTTCCAATAAAGTTAAGGGTTTTTTCTAGTTTTAAATGGAAAACTTCATTATAATATCTAAGCTGAAAAGTCTTATCCTCTAATTTTCTCTTTCCAGTTACTTTCTTACTGATTTTGGGCAAATAGAAGGAAACAGAGTAACTTTTCTTGAAGGATTTTGTTAGAACTCAAAGATATTGGACAGATTCAGGATTTTTTTTGGTGTGCTACAATGCTGTGGTCTGACTTCTAGGTTTTAATCATATTTTCTTTTAATATTTTCATGATTTTGTTTTTAATTTGTGAAGCCATATTATGAAAGTACTATGGAAATTAATAGTGTAAATTTAAGGTAACCTAAATTACTTTCTAAATAACTGTTTTCTAAACTATGTAGGTTGAATTGATTGTCAATAAAAAGAGAAACTTTCCTGCAGGGCTAATAAAACTCTTTGCCCATGCTCATGCAGCCTCACTTTTTTTCCAGACAACCTCATGATTCACAATTCTTTTTTAAAGCTCTTTACTTGTTAATGTATTTTTTGCATTTAGCAAGTAGGAAATAATTGGTGAGCTATCCACCATAGCATGAGGTATTCAAGCATGTTCTGCATAAACCAGTTTTCCTGTCAAGTGGATGTCTCTTCCACTTGAATAATCTACAAAATAATTATGAATCTGACTCCACCAGGATCCCTGAAAGGTACCAGTAAGACTCTTCAGCTGGTGTTGGAACCGAGTACGATTTGGTTCAGTATAAAATTTGTCCAAAGAAGGTAAAAAAGACACACCCTTCAGGCCCTGTAAGTATGTGGTCTCTAGCAATGCGCTGAGCTGATGAAAAGAACTGCCAGTTAGTATAATTTACGGCAAGTTTCAAAATCTTGACTTAGATTGTGAATTGAACAGCGGAGGGAAACACAGAAGGGAATGGTGTAGAAGTTCAGGCAAAAAATGCAGTGTGGCAGAGAAAAATGGGTAGGCAACAACATCTGGAAACTAACTTGAAAGAGGAAGCAACCAAAAGCACAACTAGTAAGAGTCCAGACTACAATAGCTCAGAAAAGAACAGAAGTGGTGAAGAGGAGACTGTTGTGGTAATGTGGCGCGCAGCAGGACACAAACATGATTGTTCCTATGGACTCGGAAATTCTGTCCCTTTCTTTTTGTATGATACCTGTGTAATTAGTTTGGCATGTTGCGCTAGTTAAAAGGTCTGAGATTAATAGAGATCTGTTTCCAAAGGTGGGAAGGGAGAGAACTCCACTACTTTCCCCACAGTTCTGCTGTCTGTGATTGCCTTGTGGATGTAAAAGTTTTTTCCTTACGTGAGTATCAGGGTGATTTTAGAATCACTTTACTGAACTATGTGTTTAACTACTGTGTAATGTGCGTCTAGAGTAGCATCTTTGGTTGTGTGCATGTAATATATCACTACATAAATACTATTTTTGGCAGGTTGCTCATAAGTCATTTTATCATCACCTTTACCAGTCATATGGAGCCAATCACAGCTTTCCCTGTTCATTGCGAAAGAATGCAGAACAATCCATTCAAGGCAGTCTGTGAACGCTTGCCTTAACTGTTACCAGTTGCTTTGCTCATCATTTGTTAATTACTAATGGGTTCTCTGGTCCACATGTAGTGAAATGTACATGCATGTGTCTCTCAAAGCACAGGCTGACTGTGGGGCTGACAATATCAGACAGTGCTGAGCAACTGTGTATGGGGAAACCATTAGAGGTGTGATGATTCATTCTCATTAAAATTGGCTCTTCATTTTGGATTATAAGTTTTTTCTAGCTCTCACAGACTTGAGGAATGTGTCATTTCTTGTGGGAGAAAATTGAGATGCATGAAGTTCCAAAATACTGTGGATCTCCTTAAACTTATCAAAGCACTGGCTATTCTTATAAGAAGAGGAAATCACCATTTGACAGTACAGAAGCAAAGGAAATTAATCTTCATGAGACTAGTTGTGTAATTTTACAGCTGCCATGATATTATAGAATATCTTATTTGTATTTGCATCTGCCTAAGATGAAAGCATTTTACCTTTCCAACCTACAGGTTAGGGACCTGGCAACAACAGTGTATAGTCTTTGAAGACAGGAGAAAAAAAATAACCATCTGAATTTCTTTTTTTACAAGAAATGAGAGAGATTTGGTTTTGTACCCCAGAACACACTGCATCTTGATGATGGGAACATACCAAACAAAACCAGCCTTCTTTTGCAGGGGATTTCTTTCTACTTCAGAGTGTAAAAACATTCCCTGGATTTTCACCTAATGGAGTCTTTTAGACTACCTGGCTTCAAGGCAGGGTTTTTTGTTTTTTTTTTTTTCCTGTTTGCTTGGAATAACGTATCTGCAAATCAAATGGAGTGTTTGGGCTCTACCACAGAATAGAAGGCATGATGATAAAACTCAAACTTATGTTAATTTTACTCAGGACATTCTTAATATCCATCCCTGTGATCCTAACACATGGATATTTTCCCAAATGCCTGTTTTTCCCTGTTATCATTGAACTTAGCCTGTTTGCTATGGACAAACTACTCCTTCTCAAAGCATAAACGAGAAGAGTTAACAGAGCGCTGATGGGGCCTGGCTTGGATCCGTGTTAAGAACCTGTGCACTGCCAGAAATCTCTGACTGGTAAAGCAAAAGTCAATGCTTCCATGAATATATAGATGCACGTGAGAATGCGCATCCACACATATACATAGTTACACATTTTCTGAAAAGACACAATTGTAACAGTAATGTGTTGGCCTAGAATCCCAGATGGTTTTGTGCAGTGTTTTGTGGAAGGTAGATGGTGTTCCTTTGCTTCTTCACTGGTACTTACAACTAATTTTGAAGAAGAGGGGGTGGAATGGTCTATAAGTGGTTCTTATAAGGTCTATATGATCTTGTCTTGTGACAAATGCATGGTGATACAGCTGTCAGAGAAGGCAAGAATGTCACTCTATTTTATATTTCTATGGACTTTTTCTACTCCTATTGAAATTCCTTAGCTTTGTGTACTATACCTTCCACTACACGGATACACTCAGAAAATTTTATGTGAAAGAAAAGCGTATGGTGAAATTACAACTCACTATCAGCTATGTTTAGCACCCCCAAGTTCTGTTGCAGTTAGAAAACAGGTAAGGTCACACAGCAACTTTCAATGTATTATGTGCCTTGTATGTGTGCTTCTGAGAGAGATACACCAATGAGAACTCCCTACTCCAAAGTGAACATTGTATGCAGCTTGTAACTTGCATATCTTTGAACCCATGTAATTTTTGTTTGTTCCTATAGTGCGTTCTGTAACGGACTATTCCTTGTATAATACACTTACACTTTATAAAAAAATTCTACTTTGAATTAGTTATAATGCAAGATTGAAAGAATCCATATATTTTGGTATTCAAGTTCAAGAAAAGAAATAAAATAGTTTTTGATGAAAAGTGAAGGTGATTGGGTTTGTGATGTAAATTTGTAGGAGCTCGTACTGCTATCTGAAATAATGTGGTTTTGAAAAATAAAGTCATCCTTTGGAAAATTGTACATTACAGTAGTCTTTAGACTCAGAAGTTACTCTGCTCTAGATAGCTGATATTGGATGTTATTTGGTCTCGTGTGTCGTCTTTGCTCTCTAGATTGATTTTCACAGCTGTTTCCTAAGGCATATGGGTTATGTGTGTGTCTGTCTTCTTGTTTAGTGGTGCATAGCTCTTTTCTCAATTATTTCCAAAGGTAAGAAATTGGAAGATTACTACTTACAAATGAACCTGAATAGAATTACTTGGTATTACATACCTTGTTGAACCAAGCCTCAGTACTGAAGTGTCACAACAGCTTAAACATGAACTCATATACACTATATGGTTTTGTATATTAAAAATGTCAGATATAATGATCCATGATACAGGAATGTAATTAAATAATTACCGTACAATGCATGCATCATTTTAGGAAGTTATACCTCACTGCAGTTGTTGATCAGATAACCGGGTGTAAGATTTGTTAAACAGGTTAGCTGATGGGTGGTCTTAAGAATATTAATATTAAAAGATAAAATCAAAGAATAGAAGCAGATAGGATGTAATTGGTTAACCTCCCAGTCTGTTTAGAGAAGGATTTTGTTTCATAAGATGCTAGCTTTTTTAAGACCATGACAGCTTTTGGATATCTCAACAGGCAAATAGTTTGTGGGCATAGGAATTACAAACTTCCACAGATGTTTAGAAAAGCCACCTGGTTCACCTGAGGTTTCATATTAAACTTAATTATGGAGAGTAGTGAGGTGGGCAAGCACAAATGAATATCTCAAACCTTTTTCCATAAGTCATGCAGCTGTGCTCTGGGGAACCTGCAGAGTGGAGTGGGACAGGCTTCTGCAGAGAAAGTGGTTTATTTTCAGAGAAAGAGGGGTTGTACCACAAAATCGGTTGGTGAGCAGTGGAAATTAACACAGAACTGACTATAGAGTTAACCTTAAAGTAACCCAGAGAAAGAAAAAGTTACTGGATAATGACAATCATGTTTTTTCTGGATCTATTGAGCATTATTTTAGTGTATATTTTTCAAACTTAGAGGTTGTTATTCACTATCTATATTCATATTCTTCCAGTAACTGAAATGGTGTGTTTTCAGAGGTTAGAACAGCCAGCACTGAAAAACAGGTTCCAATTTGTTGTGTCGGCTTTCTTTTTGGTTCCTTTTCTGTAAGATGTGAGTAATATTTATTATATATTTAAAGAATTCATTAGCCCTTGCAAATTTATCTGAAACTTTGAGTCGAAGGGTCAGTCATCCACCCAGTCCCAGGGTGGGTATGGTGTAGGAACTATGTTCAAACTCAAAATTTATCGTTTGTAGCTGGATAAAATTGATCAAATCAAGTAATCTGTGAAAATAACCAGTTTTGTGCTGTTGCAATAGCTGGCTTGGTTATGATTTGAGAGCAAAGCTATTTAATGGCCATAACTCGTTTTAGGATGTGGACTTCGATGTTGCATGGACACAAAATGCTTAATAATGGAGTGTATAAAAACTTACTTTCGCATTCTATTTCCATAATTGGAAAAATGGCTGTTACTTTAACTCAGGAGTATGAATTTCATTCACAAAGTCTCTTCTGTCACTGTGGCAGGGATGAATTTCAAATCTTATTTTTATTCAATACATATTGCACATATACTGTCAATGAAGTAAAATTAGGCAATAAAATATTTCTATTTTGAAGCTTGAATTAGTGATGTGGAAATGTTGAGCTTTTCTTTATGTTTGGTCTTTTCTGATTTTGCCCTTATTTTTTGTTGAAATAGCACAACTATTCATTAAATTAAAAAGAAAGACTAAAACTTTCACAACCAAATTAAAGCCTTGTTTTGATGAAGGTCTGATGTAAATGGCAGCACTCGCTGGTTTGTGTTCCAAGCATGCTGTTGCTTTCTCCAGTAGTTGAGACTCCAGTACTTTGAATGTTCCTCCCTTTCATATATAAAAATACACCTCCAGCCCATCAAACTATTTCCTTGGGAAGTTGTGATTCACGACAGCATGCCCAGGTTAGTGTTCTAACCTGGAAATGGAAGGAAAGCAGAAGCTGAGCTGTTTGAGAAACATTGGCATGACAAGGGCTTACCCTGTCTCATTTTCCCCAAACCTCATTTTTCTGAAATTACGCTTCTGGTGCGAGTCCCCACCCAGGCCGTCCTTCTCCCAGATGAGGTAAAGGAAGCCACCACCAAGCTGGGCTAGGAGCTGTGTTAGGCTTCTCTGAGTTGGAAGCCTCTCTTCATTACATCACACCTGGCTCTATTTCAGAGGTTAATGTACAGCATCTTGTCAGTTTTAATACATCGCTGGGCTTTAGTTTACGTTGACGATGTAATCATAAATTCCCAGAGCTGTGAACTACACCTTAAGGACTCGCATGGACTTCCAAGAAGGCAAGAAAAATGAATGACTATAAACTAGGGAGCATGCCAGTTTTGAGAAAAACCTGCAGATTTTCTAGGACATTAGGTTTCAAAAGAAGGATTACACACAGACTAAACAGAGTAGAAGTCATAAAAATTTAAAGACATCACAAAAATAAGATCCTTTTTAGGTATGACAGAATACTAAAGGAAATTTATACTGAACTATACCACCCAAGCAGTCCCATTAATTAACGTAACGAGAAAATATGTTCCATTTCTATGGACCTACGCGTGTCAGGAAGCTTTTGACACTTTTGAAAGGGGTAGAGGTGATACCATGTGCTTCACCACTCCTGAAATTCTCAGATTTTAGCTTATCTATTCACATTCATGTTTGGACTGCTGTGACATTTGAATATGTACCAATCGAGAGAGGAAGGAAAAATTCCTGTAGGTGACCAATATGTCAAAAAAATGTAGACATGCTTTGTGCCATGTAACTTTTAAAGTTACATCTTGTATCTTGAATATTGGGGAGATTACATCACACTTTTTATTGTAAAGATGTGATTCTGAAAATGATATATATATGTGAAAGTTAAATCCATAAGCAGATGCTATGTGTTCATTCCAACTGCCTATATTTCTAAAGCTGGCAAGTAGGGCGAGTTGCAGGATCAGGAAATAAAAGCCAGACTTTCAAGGTTGTTCAGACATCAGTTTTCTGTGCAAATGATTTTAAAAATCAGGTTCTAATTCTTCTTCTCAGAGTTTTATTCCATTTCTGTTATTAACATTTTCCCCTGCGTATTGCTTGGAAATTCTTATGGTCATTCCTGGATAGAGGCAAACTGAAAAAATTAGCTTGATCCTTAATTTTTTTTATGATGCAAAAAATCCCAGATATCTATATCCTTTCTAATTTGAAGAATTTTTATATTTGTGATTACTTCTGCAGATATATTCTAAGATTTAATATGCTGATCTGTTTGTATTCAATGAAGCATTGCTTTAGTGCATTTTAATAAGTGTATGTTTTATACTTATATAGCTGATGCTGAATGATTTTCTAGATTACATATAAGTACAATTTTTATGCATGCAAAATTTTAAGAGTTCTGTGCACTTGTGTGAATAAGTGTGCACATCTGATACAGTTCAGTTAATTATTTGATTTTTCAGATTAAACTTTGTTTCTTTTCACTTGTTAGTGGCAGGAAACAGGCCTGCAGATCCCTTTTCTCTTCTGCGCTAAGCAGCTTACATGCTGGGTGTGCAGAACTTTGCTGTAGCCAAAATAGTATTTGAAATATTTGTTCACCATGAATCAACAGAGAGAAGGCCAAACCTCATGCTTTTATGACCACATTAAAAAGCAGGCGGTAAGTAATAATAGCTAATCTATCTGTGTGGATGAAATGCAAGGCAGCAGTTGTTTTATAATAGCAGAAAATGTAGGATGGCTGTTAGGGCAAAAGATGCAGGAAAATTTTATGTTTTATTGAAATTGGTGAAAATATTTCACATAGGCAAAATCCAGTTTATTTACTTTAAGCATTATCATATATTCCACTGTCGTTTTATAGGAGTTATAAAACTCCTGATTATGTTAACCTGAATGTTTGCAATACAGCGAATATTTATTTTCTCAAATTTTTTTTGTCTCTTACAGTTGTTGTGCAAAGTTTATCAGTATTACCTGTTTCTGACCCGAAACTTACTGGGGAAAATGTGCTAATAATCCCATTACAGATAACTGATAGAAATCTCTGAGTAGGTACCTTTCAAAAAAGGCAGAGGAAGGATTCACGTGGCTTTACTCTTCATAAAAGGGTTAACATTAATTGTTAATTAACCCCTGTTAATTTGAGTGATCGTTTTCTGATCTGTGAAAGGTTTTACTTGAATCAGTCATGATACAAAAGATAAGTCTTTGGCCGTGTCTGCAATGTAGTCAATCATGACTGCAGCCTGTAGTGCAAATTTCTGAATGAGGTGTCAGTAAGCACTTTAGGAGACTGGTCATTGTTAAAGAGAGTCATGCAGAGCTTCACAGGCTTACCTGAGATGTTTTCTTGCTTCCCTAGACTTCCAGATGCCGCTACTAGACTGCTGTGCATACTCAAGCTGACTTAAAGGTATCTCCCAGATCTCTGTACAATTTGGTAGTTGCTAACATCTTCAGCAAAGACAAGTCTTTGCTGTCATTGCCTTTTATAGGAGAGAAAACACTTCAGCACTTACCTGTTACCTGTTCAAAAGATGCATGAAAAAATTAATTTAATCTTGTGGGTTTTAATATTTGAGAGCCATAATCTGAAAAATCTTTTGCTTTGAGCTTTTTGTAAGGTTATTCATTTGCCATTAATTTGAATCTCAAAAGTCACGACGATAGCCACATGCTCCACTGAAGCCATTGCTGTCTGAACTTGCTTTCCTGAAGACTCATCAGATTTAGTCTCTCTGTGGGCTGCTGTACTGGTACCTCTCCTTTCGACCCACTGATTTTTATCCTTTCTGGCTTCATTGTAGCTTGGATTCAACCAAAGAGTCAAAGTAGTTTCTTGGGAAGTAACCAGAAGAGTTAGATCCACCCTTTTCTGAATTGTAGTAGTGTTCTTATCATTAAACTGGCACCACCACCCATGAAGTTAATTGAGGTGCTGACTATGACTAACTTTTCAGGATTCTCCAGGGATGCAAGCAAGATTTGGCAGTTGTATGTCTTATCCTGGATTGCTTTTAAAAGGAGATAAATATCTATTTCCACATTGTTCGGGTACTTCTAAGGATGTAGGCTAGCCAGAAACTTCTCTAGACAGATTAAAGGGTACGTAGTGCATTCAGGTGCCAGGAAATTTAAGTGGTACTGGAAATAGGGTAGACAGGATTGTTGTTTGGGACTCAGAAGGGTTTACATGCTTGGGACACATTTTGGGTAGATATCAACAGCACGTAGTTCGAAGCCAGCTTTATTCTTGGAAGAAAAAGTGTTTCTAACAAAACCCCAATCCAATCTGTGTATGAATGACATTAAAATTAAGGTATCAAGAGTGTTCCATTGGGTGTAATTTTGGGTGAATTCCAGACCAGGTCAATGTGCAGTCTCAGCAGTCACTGCTACCTGAGTATTATGTGATGTATTTTATTTCCAGACTAATAGAGAAGAATTTGCAAGACAATAGTAGGTTTAGAAAATAGTGAAATGATAGTTTATGTGCACATTGGAAATCTGATCATTCCATAATCCCATAACATAACAAGTTCCATTATAAACAAAAAGCTGTAATTAAAAATGCAAAGTAAATGTGATTCTAGTAAATCACAGGGAGCCTTTTAGACACAAATTCATCTTACTACTAAGGTATTTAAATAAGAAAATCCAGAAAACATAAGGCAGCTGTATTCTTTGGAATGATTTGAATAAACCAACATGGTAATGAGTTTACTGATTGCGTCCTATTGCCTATATTCAACTCTCTTTGCAACTCCGTTGCTTCACTATGATTTTGCTCTTGCATAACCATCTTAAAAACTACCCAATCTGTTGGGTACCTTTTCATTCCTTGTTTGCATCAACCTAGAACCAAATAACTCTGAATCAGTGCAGAAATGATGCGTGAGGTATTAGGCATGTGTGCTTAGCTGCAGGCTTCTGGTACAGATATAATAAGCAACAGGTATATGTGGACTGTACAGTTATACATCTTGGAGACCTCAGGGTTAGGCTGACATAAGTGCCTTCTGATGGCTTGCTAGGTAAGATCTAGCACGAGGCTCTCTAGGGATGAATTTCTTAAAAAACTAGAAGTGGAATCAACCACATTATTTGATATTACATTCATAGGTGTAAATTAGCAGTTTATAGTTTCACTTGTCCATTTCCCTTGCTCTGGATCTGCCTCCCTGATCAAGAAATTTAATAGCTATTAAAAGCTGCAGCTGTACTAACAGTCTTATGCTTTATAGAAGCAATTTTGCAGCTATTACTTTAGAAAAGGCATTCTGTGCTAGTACAGATGTTGTGTCCACCTTTTTCATAAGCACTTTATCTGCACCATGGGCATTGCATTTCTAATGTTTGCTTGAAATTGCTAAACACACTCCGTAGCTGTAATTTATTTGGGCTGGTGTAGTTTAAAAACCTAAAACTCAGATCTGCACCTGTTCTATTCATCTGACCAGGAAAGCACTAATTCCACTGCATGAGAGTTTGTGGAGTTTGGGTCTCTTCTTCATAAATCTCCTGCACCAAATGCAGCCCTTTGGTTCATGTGTATGTTCCCCCTGCCTGAAGTAGAAAGAGATTGCATATGTATCACCGAATTTCAGTTTTCTAATATTGAAGGAGAACATACCGCTCGATCAAATGGAGGACCAGCATACAACTCTTACGTTCCCTCCCTCGGTCAATCCATCTCTGAGTAATCAAACGTACACAGCAAAAGGTGAAGCATGTAGAACTGTGTGTAACTGCAACAAACTCTGCTAGTACAATGATACTGGTTTCATTGTAGAACAATATGACAAACACTTCTGAGTGTAAACTATTTAAAGTGATATAAAATGAGAAGGAAATCAGCTACTTAACGTAACCTGATTCACCTCCTGACAACACTCATCTCAGTGAATTTGTACTAATGTAAGATAAGCAACAGTTGAAGAAGGCTGTGATGCTGGCAATAGCCTAAGTAATAATTGAGAAATTTTAAATATTGAATGTTGAACCAGTATAAGAGCCATTCATTCAACTGTTTCATCCTAAAATTTTGGAATTCAGACAAAATCCAGGAGTAGCTTTGAAGGACAAAAAACACCCAACAAAAAAAAAAAACAACACAACCCCAACCCCTTTAAAAAAACCAGAAACCACCCCAAACCAAGCAAACAAGCAAGCCACTGTTCAGTGAGGTTTTTTAAAACCAAAGCTATGTCCCACTTTGCCCAGTTCTGCCTGAGATGTATGTCATCCGTAGACATGTCATCAAATGTGACTCAAACCAATCCTCCCCCCAAAATAAATAAATGCAACCACATAGACCGAAATGATTCTTTGGCATTTTAAAGTTTCTACCCTACTTACTTGTGGTGCATTTTTCGTGTTAAACCAGGGCCTGATACCTTACTTAGTGTTTTTTGTTAAAAGAACATGGGAAAAAAGCCCTTGTGCCATAATCAGTCTTGCTAAAAATTTGAAAATATGTAGTAAATTCAGTGCAATGGAATGGAAAAGAAGTACCCCTAGAAGAAAAAAAAGAAAAGAAAAAAAGGCTTACAGAATACAGCTCTGTGTGGAAGTAGAGAGAAGGTGATAAAGGGACAGAAGCTTATTCGGAGTATATGTTTTGGGAATAGTGATTAAATATTGAAGCAAAGATCTTATTAGTAACTCTGATACTGAAATGAAATGCTCCAGAATTGTGCATTTAGGAATGAATTCCTTTTGAAAGTTCTGGTGACTTTGACAAACCACACAAGCCTCCTTCGATTCATCTAAAGGCAGCGCAGACTTTGGCCCCTCAGGTTTAGGATGCCATCAGAAGCTCTAGATAGAATTACAGTCTTGCTGTACACATCTGAGTGTGTATAATTCTTTAAGTAAAATTCATGTAAAAGAAACGAAAGGTAGCTGTTAATTCCAAGGCTTATAAATATGTCAGTGGGTTTTCATAATGTCTTAAAAAATTACAAGAACAAACTCAGTGACTCATGATGTCACCATAACTACATGCTGTGCTGTATTTATTGTAATTATGTACTATACCTCACAGAATTCTTTTACTTTCTACATGGATATATAGGTCCCACTAAAAAATCAAAACAGTCCTCAATGATTTCTTCATTCTTTTGCATTTGCTATCTTTCAGCTGTTTTCTTGTTCTGAGCCCTTCTTCAAATGAAGAAAATTTTGAAGAAAATATATTTAAAAGAGCACTGCTACAACTGCTATACTTATTCATTGAAAAGCTGAAGTAGAACACAGTTTTCAAATATCCTCAAATTTGGGTGAAGTTCAAATTTTCCTTGGACCATAGTTCTTTGGCTGGCCACCGGCCCGTATCGGTAATGGTATAACTAGCTGAAAAATGGAAATAGAATTTCATGAAAATGTTAAGATTATTTTGGCTTAGATCTGAAATGTAGAGGTAGTATCAAGATTGTAGTGTCAGTAATGCTTCATTATTTAGTCTAAAAAATAAACGCAGGACAGGCTAAACACTTTAGGTAAGTTATATGCGTAAGGCTAATTCAGCAGCATTTCAAACTGCGAAAGTAAACTTAGCGTGCGAAGAAGGCCCTGGCTCTTTAGTGCTCCCTGTCCAAACTGGTTTTTACTCTCACAGATGTAAGCTGCAAGTGTAATTTGCATTTAAGTGTTGTGATTACATGTTCCATTGTATCAAAAAATATAGCGAGTAATATATTGAGTTGGCCCTGCTCCCACATACATGCTTAGGTGTTGATTTCAATGGAGCAGAACCTGTTACTTAAGATGGGGAGAAATGGAAAGAATTCCACATGGCATCCATTTTTTTATGGCCCTTATTTAAATCACTGGAAATGGTATGTCTAAATTTAACATACGTTGATTTGATGACGTGCTTCTCTGAAGGTATCAAATAAATAGAACAGAGAAATGACCCCCAAAGTTTCTCCCATCATTATTGAACTAATTCTCCAAGGTATCTATGCTGGAAAAGCCTGTACATGAAACCCACTTGTTCAGCCTGTGTGTGCATTCACATGTTGCTTGCAATGAAACAGGTATCTTTTCAATATGGAGGTCTTAATTTTCACTCTCATTTGTCCAGAAGCAGATGGGAAACCCCATTCCAAACTTCCCATTCCAAAAATAATAGCAGTGTTCAGGCAGATTTTATGAAAGCATCTTAGAATTTATATAAATAAAACTAGTGTACATTTCAAAGAATATATAAAATGCTGGTGTTTTGCTTTTACTGCCAAGATCAAAGAGCCGATTAAAATGTCATTAATTTTAAATTATGCATTTAGTCATTACAAAAATATTAAAACAAAAAAAATTAAAGCAGCAGGTGCACCTTATATACTAAGATAATGTTTAATATATTTTATTAGCTTAAGGGACACAGAATAACTATCTATCCAGAACTTCAGGCATGCATTTACATAAATATATTAAATTAAGAAAAGCAATTATACACTTAAACATCCTTTTGTCTAAAAAAATTAAATCCACAGATTAACAATAAATCCAACTCTATGCATTTATCACTTCCAGATACAACTGTTCCATTTCTTAGATATTACACAAATACATTTGTTAGAATTTATATGCATTATACATATATTATATATTACATAATAGTGTGTATACATACATGGTGTTCAATAATATAATAATAATTTGTACTTTTTTATAGCACTTTTCATTTGAAGAGTTCAAAGCACTTTACAGGGATTGATTTCACTAATTTTCAGACAGAAAGTGGAAGCACAAAGATGCAATTATTTCAGGTTATGTAGAATTTGTGACAGGCAATAACTGAATTCTCGTGTGAAGTTCAGCCATGCTGTCTCCCTAAGAAGAAATACACCTATAGCATGTAGTCTACACAGGCAGACTTGCAAAGACTTGTAAGGTCTCAAACCAAGAAAGCACTTAATTAGATTAATAACATTAAGCACATGACTTCAGTGAGACTCGTGCTTAAAATTACTTGTGTGCTCCAGTGCTCTGCTAGATTGGTGCCTGTATATGCTTAGTAGTATAATACAGTTTATAGAAGATACTTAAACATACTTTGAATGATATTTTCTAAGCTATTTTCCCACATTTCAAATGTACATACAGTACCTGACAGCTACTACAAAATCAAACTAATTGAACAGAGGAATATCACAACGGTAATGTTTGCAAGTGACAGAATTGTGTTATTTCCTTTTCTGCTTGGCTCCCGTTACAACCTAATTGTTCTCCATAGGGAATTGAAGTTTTAATTCTGCAGTATATCTTGTAGGGGACAGCTAATAGCATTTCTGGATAATTCACAGGGTAGGGTTACTGCTTCTGGTATTAATGGAGATCACTACATCTGGTGACTTAACACCAGATGATTTCTGGTCTCTATCTTGGTATGAAAGGAGTTCATTCTGCAAACCAGTTTTGACTGCCTACAACATTTTCCTTCTAGCGTCTCCTCCTAAGAAAATTCAGAAAATGGGATTTGTTTGTTACTGCCTTGTGATGCAAACCACCTTTTTGTCCTACAGCATCCTACATTGAACCTCTCCCTCCCAAACAGCCACCTCTCTCTGCCTTCTTCCCACCCAAGAATATTGTGAACACAGCCACTGTGTATATTCACATGCTTTAGTTGGTGCCTTCTTTCTGAAATTTTCTGGGAATTTAAGCAAATTTTAATTTTTTTTTTTTTTCACTCTTGCTTTCATTGCAAAATGAAAATATATAGGAAAATCTTGTAGACTGTAAAAGGAACTTAACTATAGGATACATGGGACCCTGTTGATCACTTATAATAGATGGAAAGTCGGTTTTTTCAGTAGAAATAAAACTCTTTTCCAATAATACAGCTTGCTGTTTGTGCACATTCTTAGCAATGATTTCTGACATTGTGGAAGCCAGCCTGTGTACAGCAGACAATAGGTAAAGACACACTTTAGACATATACAACACACAGTATTGGGTTTTTGTGAATTCCTATAGTGAAACAATCACTAGAATGATATGTTCTGTACTGAGAGGTCTGGTAAGCAGGGGTGTCACGTGGCTTTCAAATCAAACTGTACAGTGTAGTGTGAAGAAAATTTTCCTATGGAAGCGTGTGGGAGTTTTCTTTGGGTTAGGGGACAAATAATCCTTTGCTAAAATATAGATAAAATTAATAACTATTAGTAACTCATGTGTGAACTGAAGGAAAAAGGTAGATGTGTCAGTTGAACCACTTTTACAGTGGCATAAAATACTAATGTTTCCCTTTTCCCAGATAAGGCATTAGTAATACTGTCTGACTAGTCAGTGTGCCCAGTGCAAATCTATGCAGAATTAATTTCTGTGCTAAGATCGTTTGGATGTTGTACATTTTAGAGCATGATAAATTCTGTGTGAGAGTCATGACTGAAATCAATGAGTACAAAGGCAAGCGGCTATCCCTTTGCCTAGCGCGCGGCTACAGAATGCCTGCTCATTCCACTCTGTAATTGCTTACGCCTGTCACTTCAGTACTGTGGAGCCTCCTTGCTTTCAGTCTTAGTAGTCTTGTTATTAAGGGCGACAACAGCATTTTCGGATTAGGATATAGTCTTGATTGAGCTATTACACCATTCCTATTAGATACAGGATGAAGGGTTTGAAAATGTGCCTAACGCTGCTGAATTCAGCCTCTGTAACACTGGATGCAAAACAGTTGAGGGAACTCTTCCATGGATGTTTGGGAGTATCTGTGGGGGCAACTTTTGGACCCTGTCTTACCATGGCCGTTTCATAAAATGGAGACCCTGACTTGGTATTTTAATTATTTTCATGCTTTTTGGCATACACTTACATATTTGAAATAAGCATATATGTCTCAAAGAGAAAAAATGTGAGCTAATTGCTCAGCATTTTTAAAGATGTATCAAGAAGGCTGGTAGATTTCATAGACCCCTTGTGTAACTGTTGGCAGTACCTATAAGGAAACCCGAGATTGTATATGCTTTTTATGTCTTTAAGTAGGATACACTCCATGCGGCTTGGTGCAGGTCTGAATCTGCAGTCTTAGTCCAGAAAACCTTGGTGTGCCTAATGACTGCAGATGCAGACACAGGGAGGTCATGTGTGCACTGATGTCTGAAGCTCAGATCTTCTGCCATTTAAGTGGATATCTCTTAAGGACTTAATCCTATAGCTAATGAAGTCAACAGGAGATTTTCAGTTGACATCAATGGACCTTGAGTCAGGCCCTCAGAGATTAAAGTAATCCTGTACTAAGCTTTCAGGAGGCTTCTGCAGTTTCACACCTATATCCTAAAAAGTACACGTGTCTTAGTGCACTTGAATTACTCTGCTGTTGAAAACAATGAACATTTTAGTAAATCGGTCTTCACTTTTTTCAATGTTTCTACCACATTTTGTCCTGAAATGTCTTATGGAAATATTTATCATGGTGTTGTAGCCAGAACCCAGATTATTTGGTACATATTTTCTGCAAATATGGATTAGAATAAATTTAAAGGGTTGTTTGCCTTTTTGGTGAGATTCTTAGTTAATTTTTTTTAAATGGAAAACAAAAAAATTGGTCAATTTTTAATATTGCAAAATGGAAAAAAATCGGTTTAATGTACTTCATGACTCTCTTCTATTTTTCCTGAGACAAAGATCATGTTTTAAGTTGGACAGAAGATCAAAATGGTAACATTCCTAATTAAACTGATACGCAGTTAAACTAAAGGATAGTAAATTGAAGTGCATTAATGTCTTTTGACGGATGTACATAATTAAGGAAAAATAAGCAGAGCAGGAGTCCTTGGAGTTGTTTTATCCATGTAAACCCAATCCTATAAATGCCTATTTTCATGGATGCAGGTAGAATTATATGTACGAATATTTATTTTCACCTTAAGGGGACTTTACACCTGCGAAAAATTACTTTTTGGTTTTTTCACAATCTCCATTTTTACTATTTGTGCATGAAAAGGTCCTTGTTTCTAACCCCAAATTAGAGAATGTGTGTACTGAAAAGCAACATTTCATCACCTCAGGGCTATCATTCTGCTTTTTACTCGAGGCATCCTATTACTGGAGTAAAACGGGTAACTTCCTGAGAAGCACAGTGGCTGTATAGTGACCCAGTGCTTTCTCCTTCCTCCAGCTTCAGTCTTGTCTGTGGCTGAGCCTCACAGCCTGAGGCTGAGCTGCTTGGGGCTGGTACTCCTGGATTGTACATGTCCCATCTAAGGTACAGTATTGGAAGTCACTATGAAATAATAAAGTTTGGTGGGATGATCAAAGGATGAAAACCTCAGCCTGCTAGGAAGCCTCTTTGATGCCCATGTGTATTAGGCATTTTGAAAAATAATATGAAGCATGATCTGCAGCAACCAGGGATTATTGACATTTGCTGTGGTTCTAGAAAGGAAGAAGCTGCAAAGCCAAATGTGGAGAAGGGACTGAAAGGAGGAGATAAAACAGAGGTGTCCTCTTGGTGATACAGAATTTATACTCTTATTTATACCTAATTTACACTTTGTTTGCATGAAATAGAGTAATCTGTGTGGATTTTGAGGTACAAAAGGTTTGCATGTGTGTTCCTGACTATTAATGGAAGAAATTTATTTCCTTGAGGGGGAGGGTTTCCGGAATATTTCTTATTGGACGGATTAGAAAAATTAGTTTACCTTTTTTCTGAAATGGAATGAAATAATTTGGAGCTGATTTTATGTAACATCTTTTTGTCTCCCTACTTATCTATGAATTAAAGATGTTTCTCCTTATAGTCCACTAATTTGCCTTCTTTCTGACCAGTGCCATTTAAAAAGAGAAAGATGAAGATTTTCAGATCTAAAATAATAAAATGAGGTTTGAAAACTAGCAGACATCAGGGACAGAGCTATGTTGCTTGCAACAGGAATGTTTGTTCATTTTTTTAACAGTAGAAAGCCTCAAAGAATGCTTGAAATGTACAATGTGTTGGGAACAGAGGCTGAATCTCCAAATAAAGGAAGAAATGAATGGAATAAAAGATTAGGAGAGAGAGACAGAGACAACTTGAACACATACATAAAATCCCTTCTTGGAGGCCCTTATCTAATTGTCTCATTTATCTAGTTTCATTTATAAGCTCAGTTTTATTCTGGGACACTCTCGGAGGTTGTGTAAGAATGGCTGCAGAATGACCTAACTGGCAACAGGCTTTCTACAGCCCTTCTTTTTTGTTCTTTTTTTTGGGTTTGGGTTGGTGTTTTTTTTTTTTTTTTTTTTTTGCGTATGCCAATTCTCAGGGCAATTACTGCATTTGACCTTTTTATATGAGCATCCTGGGTGGCTAGGCCTGGGGTTTACTCATTCTTTTTAATAGTGTAATTTCTTTTGATAAATAAGCAGCTAGGTTTTTTTGTGTCTTTTTTTTTTGAGAATACTTCTTTTCCACTGGGACTTCCTATGTACCCATGTGGGCCTAATGCAGATGCTTGCTTTCATATGATATAAAAGATGATTTAAAAATGAAGCAAAAGTCCTTCCACAATTTATCTCCCCTCTCCCTCTAATCTTCACTTAGATTACTACTTAGTTTTGAAGTTTTAATGGAATGACTCAAACACATTCATTTTTTTACTAAAATAAACTGAAGTGTTTTGCTTACATTTTGAAAGTGATTTTCTGGGTGCAACACAGCTGATGTGAGCTTTTTGCCATTGATTTGAATGAGGCCTGGATTTAATTCTTAGCTTTTACTGGAGTTTTATTTTCTGATTTCACTAGTAAACTAAATTTTCTTTATTATTAAAAGACCATTGTCTCCATGACCATGACATACATATTACCGGGGATCTTCCATTTAGGTACCCATGGGATTTTTTTAAGTCTCCGGGAACTAAGCAGTGAGAAAAGAACTGTCACATCTCCCCAGCTGGTTGTTGAAAATAATGTGTCATAGTGGACTTAAAGTTGGGTTTATTTTTAAATATGTTTCGTTAAAGAAGGTGTTAAAGATGTTATCTCTGTCAGATATTTAAATGTTGCTGAAATACTTCAGTGACTTTCTTGCTTTGCCGATATGAAGAGTGTAGTAAAACTGCGCTATTTGACAGATTTAGACAGTTGGCTCATTCATGAGAAGTTCACATTTTTGTTACCCACGTTGAATAAGGAAGATTAGATGCTAAGGTCAATTTACAAAAATGGTTGTCAGGACATTTTTTAATTGTAAAACTTTTTGAGATGGAATTCAGGGAAAAGACTAAAGGCAGAAAGCAACAGAGACAAAGAGTTGCTATTAACCTACAGATGCTACTGCGGGGTTCATTTTAAGATTGGTCACACTGCTTAGCCAATGAAGTGTTCGTGTGACTATAAGGGACCACCCTTTTCTGGGGTGAGAGGGCAATTTGGTCTTCATGCTCATTTAATCCCGAGACGTCTTTCAATGGACTGTCAGTTGAATCTACATTGTGCAAAATTATGCATGCACTTTTTAATGCAGCCCATTGTTCGCTGAGCACTTAACCAAGATTTATCAACCAATTTCCATTTGGCATGAGGTCACTGGAAACCCAGGCAAACATATATGGAAGGCAAATGTAATTTTCTGTTCCTCTGAGCTGGAATGTGGAAGACAGAGAAATACAAGTATCAGTCATGCTGTATTTTCAGATTTAATACTTACTAAATGAAGACTGACAACTTTCAATAAAGAAAAATCCATGGCATGTCGCTGCCCTGGAGAGGTAATTTTGCTGCTGGGGAGTAATATGGCTAAAGTCTTTTAGATCTTATTGCCTAAAATGTTGTAAATCGTTGATGCATGAGCAGCTGCTTACAAGAACCATAGGATGTGCACATTGTGGCTACGATGCTTTCTTTTCATAGGCAAGATTTTATAAAATCCAGGTAGTGCAAAGGAAAGCTGATGGTGAGTGGTGAGCAGAGAAACTGCCAATAATGCCCTAGGACTGGAGGCAAGAGGGCAACAGTTCTGATGATACATCTAATTAGACTATTAATACTTTAGAAAGCCTGGCTATAGCATATACGTCACATTTATTGATACATTTACAAAGACTCAATTTTATGTTAGCTCTTCAAGGAACATTTATGTTTAGAACTGCATTTGGCAAGAATCATTATACGTTTAGTACAAGTGACATCTTAAACAGCCAACATGTGCTCATGTAAGCTCTCATCCAGGGACGTTCTGTTTAGTGTGAAATCAGCAGCAGTCTACTCGGGTACAATCTGGCCCCTCCTGTTACAGTGAAAATCACTTTATGAACACTTAGCGTATGCTGGAATTTTATTACGATTGGTTGGCGATTTTTTTTTTTTCATCCGTCGGAAACGAATACAAGTTGACACATTTCTAGATTAGATCCACAACACATTAAAGAGTGTGTTTGCTCTCTCCCTGTCTTTCCAATTAAGCTGGTGAAAAATGTAACTTTAGTATTTTACAGGACATGGTAAAGCTGTCTCATCTAGGTGATGTCTATATTATAAAAATAAAATAATATAAATATGTAACATGAACCCAGTGCCCATTGTTAAATAACATATATGATAAAGAGCAGACCTTCTAGGATGACTGGTTTTGAAATATGTGAATATAATTTAATTATTAAACATTTGAAACAATCTTGATATTATGCTGCAATAACCAGATTTTTGCATCTATGCTAGATAAAAAAATGCATAACATTCTGTAACAGAGTTACATTGATGAATGTGAAGGTTACAGTCTTACAATGAATCGCCTAGATAGGAATGCATTAAGGAGTTCTGAAATAGTCTCATGACGTAGTTCAGTTCACCTTAGAAACTGGTACAGCTGGATTTTATTAAGTCCAGCAGTTTATACAGTGATGTTTGAAAACTGCTCTCTTATTGCTATAATCAGATAGGTACAGACACGAGATTTCTGGGATGTCAAAGAATCCATTAAGACATCATGAAAGTCCTTTGATGAAAATGGGGTTTACAGTGGAATTACTTTGTAAACTATTTCTCATGAAGAAATAAATATTAAAAAAAATTCCACTAGCTGTAAAACTGCATTTGTGATAGTGCATGCATGTGTATGTGTGCGCCTATTGGGTATCGGTACGTCCATCGAGACGCACAGAAATATTTACACACATGCAAATAATTTATCTGCACATTTGTGGATTTTATACTTAAATTAATAAAGTAAATCAAATCACTGGTACTTGTTGCAGGATAACAGTCTTTTTAAAAATGACAGGATTCAAAACAAATGCCCGTTGGAAGTGTAGTTTCCAAATAGTCCCAGAAACTATACAATATAGCTGGTTAGATCCAGCAAATAGGATGTCATGTCTAGGATCTGATCAAGAATACCTGCCCTTGTCACTCTTCGGATGTTTCTATCCACTTGTTCACACTGGGGGCCGAGATAGCCTTTTTTACACAAGCATTTATTAGGCCTTACACAGACACCTCCATGTCGACAGGCTGGGTCACATTTTGCTGTGGGTAAAAAAACAGCAATTTTCTGATTTGTTTAGAACATCACAAACCAAAAAGATACAGTACACATTCATTAAGAGCTTATAGTGATAAAGTACATAAATTAAAAACCAACCAGAAAGGACAAAATATGAGAAGATTTTGAACCGTATCTGTTAAAGTTTTAGAATAGTAGGGGGAGGAAGTAGTGCTGTACATCTGAGAGGATGTTACCCAGGATACAGTGGACAGATTTTTGAAAATGTCCAATTCCCATATTCATGCTTGATTTTAGAGCACATAGAAGACCCATCTCAAAGACTTTAGACTGCAAATGTCTTACCATTTGAAAATGAGACATACAGCATATCTAGATCTTTAGTGGTGGCCTACCTCATCCCATTTCTTATTCTGGCAACCCAAAAATGCCCTGAAATGGGTGAGATATTTTAGCAGCTGCCCATCTCCAAGTTAGCAAGTGCTGAATCTCGGGTAAACCCCTTTGTATGGGCAGACTTCTGCACTACTCGCTTTCCTGAGCACAGCAGACTCCAACTGACCACAGAGATGCACTCCTTGAATCACTTATGCTTGGAACAAAATTAAATTCCCTTTAGGAAAAAAAAAAAAGAGTATTGTTTGGACAGCTTTTATCATCCAGTTAAGTTTCAAAGTGTTTTCCTTCTCTCTTCAGCAGATGCCTGATGATTTACCTATAGAGTTCTAGGATGATCAGCTTGCTTAAATTTTTCAAATATAAATGCTATTTTAAATTGTAGCCAGTGTTAGCAAAATGATCAATAACTGTAGTTGTGGAATTATTTTCTTCTGGGGTAGGGTCACAAAACTGTGATAAATATAATGTATCTTTCTTTTTGTATTTTGTTTAATGTTATCTGTGACAATAAAGCTATAATACTGATTTACAGAGAATTAGAATACCCTATATAAAAACAGGTTTCTTGGTTTTATTCATGAGATTTACGCTAGGAGGAAACTGATGCCTCTTAAAGTAATTTTTCTTATTTAAATCATAACAGTAGCTTGAGGTCCACTTAGAACATCTCTGTTAAGTGCCTAGAATGGGCCTCATCATTGTCTAAATGTAGGAAATCTCTGACAAGTGAGGACAATTGAAGTTGGGCTATTTGGCCAGATTACCTCATCTGTTTCTCCCACCTGATTTTTGCTTGGCTCTATGATGGTCAGCTCATGGATCTTGCCCATAAGATATATCATTAGTCATTCGTTCATTTCATTCGAAAGGAAGTCAGTCCTGCTCATCACTAAAAACCTGGAGGTTGCTGATATTTACACTCCAGGATATAAGGACCTCATAGCTGACTCTGCTTCAGCAGAGCCCTCCTGAGCGCCCTTCCAGCCTGAATTCTCCCTGGTCCCTCATGTGATCCTTGCTTTGTCTTACGCTGTGATTCTTTTCCTCTTTCGAGTGCTCCTGTTAACCTTATCTCTTTGTATAGACACCTGGTCAAATGTGCTGAGCAAATACGCTTAGTCAGGAGACTGTGCTGATGCACTGATAACACTTTCTGGTACCCAGGCTTGCTCTGAAAGATCTGAATAGGCCAGAGTTATACAGCTCAGACATAACCACAGCCTTTGTGAGACAGGGATGCATGGCTGTGGCACTCCAGGTTCACCCCTTTGGTGGCATACCCAACATCTGGTTTGCTCACAGGCACTTCTTCAAGTGACTTTTAAAAGATACACTATGGCAACAAGGTAAGACTTAATAAAAGCACTGCGATTAATAATGGATAACAGTAACGTTCTGATTATTAGCTGCTTTGTACACAGAATTCTCTTTAACAAACTCGAGCCATTTTATTTCGTGGAGTCAAAAGTAAGAATATAACAAAACTAAAGTTGAACTAATTTAGTGAAGTGCAAAATATGCGATAGTGACCTGAAGGTCTGACTTACCATCTTTCCTGACAAGGTAATCCTATTTGACACTGACAATGATACTGCAACTGGAAGCTCAATGTCCAAACACGGAACATGTACTGATCCCATTTCCTTTCATTATATGGTCTTGGTGAAAAAATAAGAATGCTGTTGTCTATCCTGTTTATGCTATTAATTGCATTCTGTAATGGTTCACATTGCATTAGATGTTTCAGCTGTTGCACTGAACTGAAGACTTAATTTCTCCTACAACTCAGGAGATCAATATTTCTTCAGTGTTGTCTTAAAACTGATGGTCAATGACATATATTGAAAATTTCTCTCAGCAGATATTTAAAAGCAAACTATGACATGTAACTGCTTTTTTCAGTTGTTGCTATGAATCTATATACAAACCAGTTCTGCAGAACTCTCCTTCCCAGCCTTGATTACAGCAGCATTTTCCTGTGGGGGTGCAGTGCCCATTCCGACAATGCCTTGAGCATTCAGATGTCAGTATCTGTGCAGACTGAGCTGTTCTTTTGCATTCTTCGGGGACTAAAAGCCTGAATAAAAATACACGAACCAAGCAGATGATAGTTAAAAGTTGGGGTCAAGGAGAAAAAGTGTGTTTTTTTATTAAAGACCTGATTCTCTTTTATGGTATTATCAGTGGGAGAAATCTGTGTTCTAAGGGGATTGCTTTTTGTCTCAAAAACACCAATAAACATAGAGATGATATGTTACATTATAGAAATTACAGTGTGATTTGCTGTACTTTCATATAACTGCCTTCAGGGATCTTCTACAGCATTAAATAGTAGTGCTTTAGAATTCTTGAAGCTTGAACCTGGCAAAACCAGTTTGCTGAAAAGCTTGTCGCAGGAAGCATGTATCTCTAGATAATATTATTAGATGTGCTAAATTCTACTGATTGCCTGGCTTTTCTTCAGAGAGCACAAATATTTCTATAATTCAGTCCAGAACCTGATGGTATCTTTTTGCTTTTCTAGCTGATTTATATTTCCAACTGTATGCTGGGAAGAGTAATCTGAACAGCAGGTTTTATGTCACATATTATGATGTGCGTAATAATGTTGTGAAAGTATTACCTCTGTCTGTGTATTCATTTTGATGTTGAAGATTTTTTCATCCATATTCTTGTGAAATCATATTTGGATTATGTATTCCAGATGCTTACTTGAGCATCCGAACATCAGGAAAGACTTTTTGACTATGAGGATAACCGAGTTTTGGCACAGGTTGCCCAGAGAGGCGTGGAGTCTCCATCCTTGGAGGTACTTGGGAGCCATCTGGACATGGTCCTGGGCAACTGCCTGTAGGTGGCCCTGCTTGAGCCCTGGGTTGGTCCAGGTGCCCTCCAGAGGTCCCTTCCCACCTCAACTGTTCTGTGGGTGAGTCTGTGAAGTGTAGACAGCAAGGAAATTCTAGTTCAGCTGACCTAGAATATGTCTGATACTGGTTTTTTGTTGGGCTTCATGGTGTCAAGCCTTACTCAATGCATTTTTTCTGTCAGTCTCTACAAAACATTTTGGATGTCCAGTAGCCTTTTTATTTACAAAAACACAGCATTATCTTCCTTAACAAAGAAGGAACTATAGTATTCCTTCTGTAGTGTTAAGCGTTTAAAACTCTTAAATGTTTTAGCTGAAGCATGTCCTCTAACTGTTGATACAACAAACAATGATTATTGGATTATTGGTTTGTGGGTTTTGTGGTGGTGTGGTTTTTTTCCAGTTTCCGGCTCCCCCCCCCCCCCCCCCCCCCCGAGTATTAAAACCCCAATTATATGTAAATAGCTGGAATAGCAACAAATACTATAGTCCTTGATTGATACTCCTGTGAGGAGAAGAGAATAGACTTAGGAGTCTGAGAAAGAAGGGGTGTGCTGGAGGTGTGGAAAACAGTGGCAGGAAAAAAAAGAGGAGGAAAATTGGGCATTTTTGTTTATCTATCTCCCATTTCAACATCAGAAGAAATATCGAGGGAAAAAATTAAGGTAAAGAAAATAAAAGTAACTAGTTGAACTCATGGCTTCTAAGATATCAATGAAGCCCATGTTCTAGTAGGATTTTAAAAAGGTATTTCTATGCAGAATGGACACATTCAAAGTAATATTAGACAGGGTAAAAATAATTTTTAAAAAAATAAGCACTCATACTAATGTCCCAAAAGTCGTGCACTCGCTGACTGGACTTGTGTTCCCCGCCCCACAATTCTGGCAGGCAGCTTGTTAATGGTACATTACAGGGCTTCTTGCGTTTTTCTTTGAAACAGAGTAATGGAGCACAGGCTCACTGGTTTGTTTCACTGTAGCAGTTTCTCTGCTCAGCCTTAATTTCTACCATGATTATTTAAACATCCATACAGAAGAACTGATTCCCCAGAGATGTTAAGGACAGAAAGAATGTGTGAATGCATCTTTAGTGTAGCACCATGTTCTGATTTCAAAAGCATTTCTGAGAATCAAACTTAAGGTCCTGTATTATTTAACGGCTTTGAAACGTTTCGACACCTTTCGTGCAGCATATTTGAAACCTTTTCGGTTTTTGTGTTTACATATTTCCACAGCTGTTTTTTAAATACAATGCATTATTTTTTTGACCTGTAAGGAATTCCAGTTCTGTAGTAATGAGTGCATTACATATGACCTGGTTAAGAAAGTTCCTACACTTAAAAATCATATGTGAGATTCCCAGGCGATGCTAGTTTGGAAGCAGTTCTAGAAAATGATATGGTTTTCAGTGGAGACATGTTCAGGTTTAAAATAGAAATATCTTAAAGTAGAAAGATCTGTCTTCTAATTCTGACCCCTGGAAGAAAAAAATCTAAATTTGAGGTGATTTCTTTACAGCCAACTGCCTAGGAGGCAGTATTCGATTGGACTTGATGATCTTGAAGGTCTTTTCCAACCTAAAGAATCTACAATACTTTCTTCATCTGTCTCTGTTAAAGCCCATTGCTTTCAAGTTAATTTAACTGGGAATCTTCTCTTCTTGCTCAAACACAAGCACAGTACTGTGCTAGCAGGAAACATAACCTCAGGGTCCTGGAGAATTGCTTGGAAAAGAGCTCCAGTGGCATATCTTTAGCAAAGAATGACCTCATAAGTCACAGAGTTATTTTATTTGTGAAGATAATGATTGATTTTATTAATAGATGTAAAGTATTTATCTATGACAGTGCTGGAATATATGTCTCTTTTTTTGTTTGTGTTTAAGTAGGGAGGGAGAAATCATACTTTTTTGTGTCCTTCCAAGCATGGCTGGTCACTTTTATAATTTAAAGTTTTCTAGTGCTCTTGGTACTTGTGAATATAACCTTGCCTTTTATTCTACCATCAATCAATAACTTCCACTCATCACCCTTGGATAATATTTATTAATGGTGGGGTGGAGTAGACACAAAGATGGAAAAAATTCTGGTTGGCAGAGTGCCTTAGGAGAAGAGGAATACAAATGCAGCTGCAGCAGAATCCTTCTTGTGTGTGAGAATTACTGGTTTTCTTTAGTTGTGCTATGGGAAAAGTCACACTTCTTCCTTAGGATTTGAATGCCGTTATGGTACCAACACATATGAAGAGAAAGTCTCTGCCCCCCAATACTGACACTTTGCATTATTAAGGCTTTAAAGGGGTGGAAATTTAGGCTCAGCGTAAGTTGAGCTGAATCTCACAAAGATAACGTAAGTCTTGGATCTGACTGTTGGGACTTGATCTTCCCCGCACTCAGACAAGCCTATGGTTCTGTTTATATAACTAGTGCTTCACTGTGTCTCTTGATGTAGAAAATGAAGGGGAATAGATGGAGCCACACTGTGGGCTGGGGAGAATTTTTTTCCCTGTCTGCCTCAATCCATAAAACTCTAAAGGGTACAGCTTGATTCCTCTTACAGTAAGCACTACTTGGTCCGCAGAAAGCCAGCCAAAAATGTAGCTGATAATGACTATTTATATGATCTGTACAATTCTAGTTATCTTAAAGAGCTGTTCATATATACAGTACAGTATAGTATATCTTGCTTGTTAAAACATGCTTTCATGAAACTGTGTAACAACTCTAAATGTATGGAACATGGAAGAAAAGTTGTACTGGGGGCTGAGGCCCTCACTGGGGCCCTTTGCTGACATGTGCAGTGAGCTGGGAATTCTGGACTGTACGATGTGTAAAATAATTTTTTCTGCATTAGTGTAGCTCGTATAAGAAAGTAGCCTCTCTGGTTAGTTTAGAGGCATACAAAGGTCTAACATGCTTTACTAGATTCAAACTCATCCTGGAGCTGCTTAGGATTTAATGTTTTCTTTAGTGCATCTCTTCACAGTTCCACTAAACACACAGAGTGATTTGGTTGCTATATGCACTAGCCTGCAACTCAAGACATATATAAATCAATGCAAATGAAGGGTCAAATTCAGCATTAATACAGTGGTATGGAACAGAAAGCAATTCCTCCGTTGTGCCTTTCACACGATGTTAAAAATGTCTGCTTTCCCACTAAAGTGAGAAAAAACCCAGAGAAAATTCCTGGATGTTCAAATTCAAGCAAGAGCCACAGCTGTAGAAATCCCAACTGTGGTACAAAATATATGGAAAGAATGTTATGCTTCAATTAACTGCACACAAGATATTAGGTATTAGAATGATGCTTAAGTATATCACTGAAATTTGTGCATTAATTGTTTGTGGGGTTTTTTCCTTTATACGGGAAAATGTCAAGAAAAAAAGATTTTGTCTTGTCATAGACCAAATTTACTACTTGTCATAGAATAAATATAGCATCTCTTCAGGTACAGCTTCTAGAATTAAAAAGTATACCTTTAGTGCTGGGAGAGAAGCCAAAAGCTCGTTACTTGTCTCCAGATTTACTACATGGGAATAATGTGGAAAAAACTCATGGCTTTTAAGATTTAAACTCAGCAGCATATCAAATTTATGCTTATATGGTATACTTGTTCATGACCTCTAGTCTTAAGAAATTCTGTCATGTTTGAAAACTAGTCCCTAGTGAAGCCTGTATCAATGTTAATAGCTAAAAGGTCAATGCAACTGCTAAACAGTTTGTGTTACTGTCAGGGTGGTCATGAAAACAACACCTGCTGCATGAGCACTTGGCAGCTGGGTCAACAGGCACTGTGGGAATTTATCAATTTAGGGGGCCACTTGCATAACACTTGGACTGATGAATTGGGAAAGACTGGCTTACTGGGCTAAAGCTGCTCTATTATGTATGACTTTCTTTAGGATGGCAGAGGCTTCCTGCAGGCTCCAGAAAGTAAGCAAAAGATAAACTGAGCTGTTTTTTCCTTATAAAGCGATAAAAAGTGAGAACTCCTTAAGAACCAATGCTAGAGTCTAAAAAAAAAAAAAGAAGAGGGAAAAAAAATCCCAAACCAAAACAAAAACTTTTACAGTCAGTGAGCTGTGATGTGATTGAAAAAAATCCTTAGGTTTTTCCATCGTGGTTACAAAGGAGTTTTTGTGAAGTACTTCTGTAAAGTGAAACTCTCTAGACTGGTATTCGCAAAAAGCTCTAATTTCTCTTTAGTGTCTCTTATGGGAATAGTAACTGCATGTGGGTAGGTAAATGAGATAAGAGTTTTGCATGCTCTGGCTAACCTAAACATAAACATTAATTCTAGCTTTCCATTCCCTCAAATGACTTAAGGGATAGTAACTTTCTGAACAGAAAGAAATCATACAGCCCACCTGGGTTTGTGAGAGCATTCACCAACAAAACTGGGTCATTCTACAGAGAGTTTCCAGTAGTAGCCTCAGAGTATATCTGCAACCCATCAGAACCGAGTATCTTGATGCAGATTAGAACTGCAAATCCAGTTCCATATGTTTCTGACTCTCCAATTCCGTAGTAATTAAAGTCTTCAAGAGGACTATGCTTTCATAAATGCTGGTGTTCTGTCGTACCATCAAACACTCTCGACTCATACCAAACAATAAAATCACCAATGTTTTTGTAAAGAGCCTGAACAATGCCAAAATGAGGAATGACTGAGATATTGTCCCTTAGTGTTTGAAATCACTCTGTTTGGAAATACTCTCTGATAGCGGAAATCCCAGAAGGTGATGAGGGAAAGGATGATAAGTGAAACTACATACACTGGAGGGTCATGAAAGAAGAGGGAAATGGTTTGAATCAAGTTCCAGTTTCAGTCCAACGGAAAGCATGTAATTCTGGCTGTTGATACAAAACATATTGAAATCCAGATCTGTAAGGTGTTATAAGGAGAGGAAGAGGAAGTCTTATTACATGTGCAAGGACACTTAAGCTCTGCCCTCTTCTGTAAAAATCACCTGCTGGCTCCAGTGACCATCCTGAATTATCCCCTTTGGAGTCACCTTAAAACTTACAACTTCACAGAGGACACAGCACTGCGTGACTGCCCTGTAAACTTTTCTGGGTTTAGTTTCTTCTTTTAAATGGAAATCTTTTGCGTTGTTTGTCAATTTGAGTACTCTTCTCTGCATCTCTTTCATTTTGTCTATAATTTGCTTAGAGATAGAAGTAAGCCTGAGTGTTCTAAAAGAAGACGTACAAAGCCCCATCATGGCTGTTCTGCCACCTTCCAAAGTTTATTTCCTTACTTCTTGGTTTGTCCCTGTGTATGATATTCAAAGAACAGCTGGTAATAATGTTTAAATTACAGCTGATACGAACCTATCAACAGATCTCTCTTATTTAAATGTGCATTTTTAATACTGTCCACAGCTGATTTTCTCCTCTCAGCATGCTAGAAAATGTTCACATTTTCTTTTCTAATGGGTTTGTCACCTATTTTGTCTGTTATTGAGTAACCAGAATATTTGGACCTTTTCTGTATCACTATCTATACTTGGATATTTTCTATATCAGTTTCCCTCGTTATTTTTCCTATGCATTCATCATCGTTTTTGTGTTTGATATTACTATGCATTTGTAGAAACAGAAAGCAAGACAGAAAAATTATAAAAAAGAAAGTGGAAAAAGTAGAAAAAAAGAAAGTTTTGCTTTTTTTTGTCACAAACACAATTTATAAAATGCTAGTATTTGCACTGATTCAGGACATCTGACTTAACCCTGCCTTTTAGTTGAGAAGTACATAAGTCTTTCTCCCTATATATTCTCATTAGTTCCTAACTCTGGAAAGTAGTTTACTTGTGATAACACCTTTTTGCTAATCATGAAAAAATGGACATACTTTCAGAGCCACAGTTTTAACTTACAAAATTCTTCTCTTGCTGCTAGTTTAATGAATTTACCTAATGTTGGGTTTATGTGTTTATAATTCTTATGGTTTCCCACGTTTCCTCCAATGCCAAAGCTAAATATGCTATTACCTGTTCCGTTCACCCTCCTTGATTTTGGTAATAGGTGGTATATGTGTATTTTGGAGCAACTTACATACTTGGGTTTTACATTAATTTTTAACTTTTGTTTCTGAGTTATCACTTCATTGTCTAAGAGCTCCCAAGTACTAATGTATCATTATAACACCTCTGTTACAAAGAGAAGGATTATTTAATTCTGTGCTTTGGATGGAAGGCTACTTAGTCATTGACATGAAGTCTTTGGAGGAACTGAACAATAGTTTCCTGTGGTACCCTAAATTCTCTTTTTCAAACTGCCATGATGAGGGAGGGGTTCAGAACCTCTGTGTTGATTGTATTTATCAATTTGTCATATATCACCTCAGTTTAACACTTCACTTATATTAGATGTGAAGGATTGGTTTAGGATAGGACTCTCCCGTTGCTGAGTACTGAAGCCTAATGCAAAGGGTTCTCTGGATTACCCTCATCCTCCCATCTCCTAATGTTTTAAACTGCCCACTTTTTCTACTCCTAGCAATATTCAAGTAGTAGGTTTCCTTAAGCTATATTGGAGACAAGGAAATCAGGGTCACAGTTACGTTTGAGAATAATTTTGATTATGCAGTAATTTTCTACAAAGATCTAAAGAAACCAAATCTGCATCCTTATGTAATATTTATTGTTTAGAATAAAAGAATAATTTCACAAGCTTGCAGGAGCTTACAAATGACCACTAGCAGAAGATGACTGGTTTTTGCATGCAGGTATTAACTTCTAGCAAGGGGCTACCACAAGGAATAATAATTTTGTTCTTTTATACTGCACCATGCATGGAAGACTCTCTCTGCAAACTGAGGAGTCTGCCAGGGGCCACCTGTCACAGGGTTTTGTTAGTATGTAATGAATTTCTGACAAGTGACAAATTAATACATTGATGACTTTATTTATACTCCACCTGTAACATCTTTGTGTTTCAGAAAGCTTACTGTGCTAGTGTTACACCTATATTTGATGTATTTGTGTGGTGCATACCATGAGGAAGACATTAAAAGGATCAACAAATTATGCAAAGCAATTTAGCATGTGAATAACAATTAATATTTTGTTCATAAAGCTTTACATGAATATTTGCCAAAGCCATGGAAATTTTATATTGTTGCCATGTGCAATGTGAAATTAGCATGAAATGGTAAATAGAGCTGCAATGCTCTGTTGTGGAAGCAACTCATTATCTTTTGCTTAAAAGCCTGCACTGGTGTGAGACTGAAAACAAGAAACTCAAAACTTTGCCTGAATGAAAATTATCCCATGTTTCTAAAAGTGTTACCAAAAACTATATTCCTTTGCCACAGTCAGTTGAATTTCAATTGTGTGCCCATTTGCAAAAGTATTTTATAGTTTTCTGGTTACTTTCACCAGTAACCAAGCACAGTCTTGACCCTTTTCCATACATGAAAACAGCCAACTGTGAGTGCAGCAATGGGAGGTCTGGCCTTTCAGGTATGTCAGCTGAAGACCACCCTACTGGAAGAGGTAACAAGAACAAAAAGCCGAGGTCAAAGAAGGCAGTCCCATGTAATTAGATACTAATAGCGGATTTAGGGTATAAAATTCACTTAAAACCATACACCAACAGACTAAACAATCCCAGTAAGAATGGCAAGTTTTGTTCTAAAATGATGTTTTTAATACTAGAAAGCATAAATAAAACATACATATTAACCTTGACTGACAGACTGCGCTAACCTGCAGCAGTATCTGCTTCCAAACTGTTTGCTAGTGGTTTGGGATAGTACAGTTATAAACCACTGAAACCCTACTGTAACTTATAGTACAGCATGCATCCAGTTTAATTAATTTATTATTGAATTATTGTCCCAATAACAATTTTTAGAGTTTAAATTCTGACAAGAAAATATATTCCTCTCTCAAACAGTTGACAGCAAAACCAAAACCACAGGCCTTCCTCCATCTGATGCTAATGGGGAAACACACTAATGTAGATGCTGAACAAACAGGCAGTTGCTTCTGCAGGGTATGAGCAGTAATTAATACGACAAACTTAATTTCTGTTGGCTGTTTTCATTTTGTGTTAATTTCTGATGCTTTTGCAGGATGGATGCAGTCCCTTTACGTGTCACAAACTCCATCTGATAGAGCAGGAAGATCCATCATGACAAGGATGGGTTTTCTTCAGCTAAAAGTGGGTATGTGTTAGTCATCTGCTCTTATTGCTGCTGGGGCCTCTGGGTCATGTTGGGAATTGACTTTTTGCAGTCTTACCAGATTCCCTAATATTTTTATAGCTCTAGCTGCCTTGCAAAGAACACATCTCAAGAAACTGTTTTGATAATTTTCATTTATCCTCATTTTACAACTGGTAAATTAATCTAAATAATTAAACCAATCATATTAATTCCATGTCTTTTAAACCCTTTGAGTGGGATTTATAAGCCTTTTGGATACACTGCTTTAAGAACTGCTAAAGGATTTAGTGTATTTTTGGCACACAGTCCGAGGACAGAAAGGCGGCTTCCTTCCCTGGTGCTCCAAGCCTCCCCAGGGAGAGACAGGGAAAGGCAGGGGTATGGAAGGATGCTGAAAACTAAAAAGCAGTGACAGTTCACACCCCCTGAGGATTCATCTCAGGATTAATCTGCATTGGTGGTATCTCCTATATAACAGAAGAGATGTTTGGGAAAGGCTGAATTTGTCCCTTAGAGCTGACTTACAGCAAAGCTGAAATCAAGGAAGTGAGACTGGAACTGACTGGGGATGGCTTGTCCACTAGCTAGTATCGTCAAATTATTTCCTGTAGTAGCTTTTTGGTATACAGAGTAGGCATCGTCCACCAGTACTAACCTTTTGAGCCAGCTCCCGTTGTGCACTGTCCTACCACAGTGGCAGGTAGGGAAGCTGTAGTGCCGGGAAGAATTCCAGCATCTGTCTTCCATCGATGATATGTAACCTTTGTGGTAGCTACAAGTCATTTGGCTTCAGAACTATCAGGAGCCTCTTTCACCTGTACTGATTCATATGGTTCCACATTAAATATGTCTACACTTCTATGAGAACCTGTGAAGAATGTGAATCTAGGTGGGAAAGTGGGCAGCTTTTAGCATAATGTTGAAGAGTAAACATTTCCAGGAGCTGGTGTTGGTTACACCTCTGTTGTTCTGAATTCACTTTCAGTAATTACTTCTAGTGAATCTATTCTGCTTGCTGCTGATGGCACATTTGCTTTTAGGGTACACCCTGCATTAATAATTTCCTTTCTAATTGCATGTTGGTATTGTGTAATTCCCCAGCACACGAAGAACTACATTTACCTTTTGGTTTTTTCCTGTTGAAGGAAAGACTGATGATCTAAGTGAGAAATGTGATGCTCACCTTTTTGGGTCAACGATCTTGTAAAGTTTTCCACTGTTAGGCTGGGTCATACTTTTACTGCTTGATAATATGTAAATCTCACCTGTTAAAGAAACCAATGCAGTAAATTAGTTCTTCCCTCAGATGTCAAATACATGACTTGTGATCTGGCTGTATTTGCAAGCGTTTAAAAAAATATCAGGAGAAGCACTCATCACTGAAATATACAACAGAATCTTTGCTCTTTGAATATTTAAATAAGCACTTTCCCTGAATTGATGCTAATATGTATAAGATACTTTGTCATTAATGTTTTTAGTTTCATATTGTGCAGAATTGGTTAAAAAAAAAATGGGGAGGAAGGGAGAAGAGAGGGATCAGTTTGCTCATGCAATATCTTTGCCCCTCAAGTCTGTAATATTGGGAATCAAAGCAAGTACATGGCACATCGAGTCATAGTGAGTGACACTTCACAGAATGTGAGAAACAGTAAGGACTTTTGCCCCTTCCAACAACCCATTGTCTTCTTGGTTCTTCTTACAAGGCTGCTAATGTAGCTGACAGCAGTGCAGAGAGCTTTGGCAGCGGAAAGCTAGCCTTCAGATTTCTTTTTAAACATTTACTATAATTTTGAATAGTTCAGCAGGCATTACTGATAAGGCATATGATTTAATAACATTATTTTTTGTTTCTATTTACCTAATTCGTCTTCACCAAATCCCAAGACAGGGCCTGAAAAGAAACCTCTACATGAACCAGTGTTGCCAAGACAGAGGGGTTTCTCTTGCCATTGTTTGGTTGCAGGACTCTGTTGCAGTGTTAAAAAATTTCTATATTCAAAAACACATAAAGGAAATCATTATATTACATTTTGAATAGAGAGTTTTCACTGTCCAGATAAATAAGTAAACACTTACTGCAAGTAGCTCCATAGATACATCTGTGCAGTTATGATTTTCTGCCTGTTGTTTTTCAGATGCTTAAAAAGCATAGAATTGCCCTTCCTGGCATTCAAACATTGCAAAATTGGGTTCAGGTTAGACTATATAGCCATTTGTGACTACTGAGCTATTTGGCGTGGGAAAACTGTGCCCATCCATTAAAAAAACATTGTTTCCTCCATCAGTGATGTTTCCATAAAACCCCAAAGGTTTTCAATGTCTTACCAGTTAGACCTGTTTAGGAAACAGTTCCATGATTAACATTTATTCCCATCGTAACGTAAATGAGGCATATAAGCGTTGGTGCAACTAACATCTTAAGAGCGCCGTGATGTGCCTTTGCACTTTTTTTCCAAGGATCAGATGATACATTACTTATGTCGCCATTCATTAGAATGCTGTGCTATTTTACTTCCAAATCTAGAATTGAATCGGCATTGTCACACCACTAAATTGGCAAAGTGACACAATATACAAGACTGTTGGTGTTCCTTTACACAGAAGCCTCAATAACTAAATATACCTTATATGCATTCTTGTTTAAGAGGGAGTTATAAGAAACCTACCCATTGCGATCTCCAAATACGTAACTTCCATAGAGTCTTTCAGACTGGCAGCCTCGATAGACAAATCCACCAACCAAGGATCCACTGCTGAATGGTTTGAATTCTAAAAGTGAAGGCTCACTTTCTAAAAAGGAACTACCATAGCATTAGATCATATGCAGTTTCATATTTTGATTCACATTTATGAAAATGTTATTACTTCATGAAAAGAGGTTAATTCTATTGAAACATTCCTTAAAATTCAAGTTGTGTTGCCAGAAATGAACCATCAAAAAAATCAGAAAATTACAACAAAGGCTGTTTGTGCAACAGTCAGATAGGGATTTAGACAGAAGAGGTAATAATTGCTCTCTTCCTTGTGCACAGGCTGGGAGAATAAAACTATGTAAGGATTAGGTTGGACTTTCATTGAGGTTGATGTGATTACTGCTATTAACTTTTACGTGTCAATGGAGTCTGCAGAATGGATCTCCTGAACTGCAGGGATACAATTAACCCCTTTCAATGTAAAGAGCTTGTACTGTCTAAGAGCAGAAATTCCAATGAGTTCCAGCAGAACTTGTTTTCAAAGCCTTTCAGTGGTTTGAGAAACTATTTCAAAATCACAGTTTTAAACATGGTATGTGTGTTATGTCCCATTAAACCCTACTATTTCTGGCTGTAGCTTCTTCTGGTGGTGTAATTTATGCTACTGTTGTAGTTGCAGATCCTACACATTTTTTTCTTTCTTTTTTTCTACAAAACTGCAGAGTTTAGTCATATCAAATACTGTATTCAGGGAAGTTCCAGTGTAAATGTTCCTTTTCATGAAATCAAATACTGCTTAGGGTAAAAGTAGGCTCAACTTGACATGCTAACTGCATAATTTTAAATTAAAGCCACAGCCAATAGACATTTTTGTTATGTAGGATTTTTTTTTAGTTGGAGGGTTATCTGCAAGTCTTAATAATTTAATTTTTCATATTATTCTACAAGAATAACAGCTGAAATTTTCTGTGGGAGAAAAGGCTGATGAGCTCTTTCTATTGAAGCATTCGACCCACAGCCTAGTATTAATATTGGCAAGCTGTTCTGGATAGACACAATACAGCTTAGTTTACTCTGCAGTAAAGATGCAGTCAAAATTCCATTGGAGCAGTGGTTTACCAAAGATGATTCTTTGGTTTGTCTTTTATAAAATGAACACAGAAAAAACATGCAACTAAAGTAGAACAATTGCATTACACTACTCTCTACTATTGTACTAGCAGCACAGCTGCTTTGCTTTTAAGTAAAGCACAGGTGGGAGAAGTAGGGATGCGAACAAAACCAGAAAATGCTACATTCCAGTAGATAGACCAGTTCTTGATGCCTTTACACACCTTTGGCATTTATCACTTTTAACCACTGGGAATTTGCAAGCTTTTGAATGGTCAACCAAGGTAGATAATAGCTCAGAGTAACTGTCACCTGGCTTGCCTGAGCCAGCATGCAATCTTTCTGAGTATCAGAGTTAAACAGTAAACTAAAATTGTGACTGACAACCATATTGATTCAGAGAGAACATGAAGCACTTCAAAATGCTAGGTCCCTAATTAAGTATGTTTATCATACTGCAATCCAATCTAAACTAGTTGTTTGTTATGAAGTAGAAGCATAGTGCATTTTTCCAAGTTTTTCATTTTTAGTAACATTTACACAGAGCTCAGTCAATTCCCTGTTTGGCTGTGGTCTGTTGTCTATCACTTTTTCCATTACAGGAGGCACATTCTATGAGCTTTCCGTTTTGTATCTTAAAATGTTACTTGTGAATGGCTAAAAATACATTTTCTTCACTTCCTGATATTCCAAAATCTTTTCTTCATGAGCCATCATATGCAGTAACAGTGAGATCTTTGACAAACTGGCAACTGGCATATTTCTTAAATCTTGTTTACATGATATTTTACACTAATAAAACCAAAGTTGAGTTAAAATTTCATTTTGTCTTGCATCTTTTCTTTGCTTGTACCATACTTTTCTTAAGTTCTATCTTTTGTAGATTACCTATCCTGCCTATGCTGTAAGTTACCTATCCTGGCTATACAGTCCTTTATTTTCTTCTTCTTTCTCTTTATTATTCTATGGGCATAGAGACTGACTGTTCCCAGTGGCTTCACCCTGGATGGAACTTACCATAGTCTTTACCCTTTATTATTTGTAAGATTCTTGCTGAAGATCTGTTCTTTCCATTTGAATCTGAGCAAAGTATAGTTAAATTGATGTTTACATCTGTTGGGTGGCGGTCCACAGCACATCTGTAAAAAAAAAAGTCCGTAAGATAGAGTTCATAATGTATAATTCTCTATCAATAGTATGAAGCATCACATTGTGAAGGATTATTGTTTCTCTGTAGTGCTTACTCATATTTCGTACTGAGCCAAAGTATCTGAGTAGCGTGTCAGATTTGCATACAAGAGATAATACACCTTTTCCCATCCCTGCACCACTTTTCATATAATGTGATGTAAAACTATTTTTTCCTAGTGATAAAATGTACTTGCTCAATACCACCTGAAACAAATAGTGGTTTAACCAAGCTAAATGCGTTGACTTATATGGTGTAGGAATTTTTGACTGTTAAAAAGTCCAAGAATCAGCTCCTTATCTGAACAACTTGACTTTCTGAATTTTTTCAAACCATGACTTTAAATGTGACTTCAGTACTACCACCCACCTCATTTGCTGAATTATGTGTTGTTTAGTTAAAGCCTTGTTCTCCTTGTTATTGTTTAGATATCACCAGATGTTCTCATTTGTTTTCCATGTGCCTTTTTTTTTTCCTCAGTCAAGATTCCCATCTCAGCTCTTCTTTACCAACACTCTGCTCTAAGTTCTCTTCTTTCAATAAGGTAATCATTTTGTTATTCATTAAAACCAAAAATCCTGTACTTTGTTTCTGTTGTTTCAGTCTTGATTCGTAATAGTTGTGCCTGCTCTTCTCCTTCCCCTTTACCAATGTACATTTGTTTCTAACTGACGCGTGTGTGGAGGTGAAGAAGTGGAAGTGTTAAAAAACTCACGAGTGCCTTTATAACTCAGATTTTCTCACCCACCTGTGTAAAAGATTTCTGGTTTAAAACAGTATCTGCTCCAGAGTAATTCACTTTAATTGAAACTTACCGGCCTGGATTGTGGAGTCCATGTGCAAAAATCTCAGGAGGTTGGTTTGTGCTATTAAAATGTGGGTTGCTCCGTGGTATAGAATAAGGGACATTGCACAGGTCAGTGTTTACATCGAGGCGCAATACAGAACCTGTGAAATCACTGAGAAAGTTGGAGAAGAAAATATTTGGGTTTTAAAAGCATTTTACTGGTAGATTTAATCCATATAATACTACAGTGAAACAGCAAAATAAACCATCCACTTTACTGAATAATCTCATGTATATTGGTTTTATGGTACATGTAAGCCCAAAGAATCGTAGCAGAAGCTGTCAAAGATTCAGTTTGGCCAGTATGTTCCCTTGTTATGTACATCCTAGAATGCCTCTGACCATGCTGTTGGGAAGCATCTTGATAGTAAGAGCAACTTTCCATACATCAACGTTTTATGGCTTCAAACATAAGGATATTAACTCCTTGGTACTGTATCTCCTCTGGAGTAACTATGGATATAATCACTATGTAGTTACATAATGCCTTTTGCTAACACTTTGAATCCTACTCTTGAATTCAATGATTTCTAGTCACAGATCAATCCAAAGTTATCTTAACTAAAAAAAAAAAAAAAAGTAATTGTATTAGTTGAATGGAGATGAATCAGAACTTTCTTGTGAAATGAAAAAGGAGAGAGTAAAACGTTTGCCTTTCATTCATGATTGTGATGGAGGAAAGTAGAGGGACAAGAATGTAGGAGCATCAAAAGTCTTTTTACAAATGTGAAATGTGTGATATTTACATTGATTCCCTTCTGTCTTTCTTCATCGTGAATCTGTTTCAGTCCCTCCTTCTTTTACATTAATTTAAAATCAAGCATTAGAATTGCTCTCCCGTCTTGTTTTTAAGTATATCCTCGCTGCAAAGGGCAGGAGCACCTGCTATTCTGCTGAGCCAGCGAGGCCTTGGAGCATAGCAACTCCTTTTAGGTCTGTAAAGGCTCACTAGCTCACTTTCTCTAAATTAAGGCAAATGTTGCAACTCCAACAGAACACAATGAAACAGAGGGGAAAAGAAGGTTAAGAAAAACTTGGAAGTGGAACCAAAGTAGGATTGCTTCATACGTTCTCTAGACATTTTCCTAAGTGATAGTGTTGTTACTGACTCTGGTATGTGTTTGTAGATAGTTTTTTAGAATGTTTGCTCAATAAAGTTGTCTTGTTCCTAGAATAATAGTTTGGAAAAAGGAAGTCTAACCTGTGCTTAAATACAATTGCATCTACTGATAAGGGCTCCAGTATTTAAATGGTTTGATAGCACGCAATTGCAAGACAGTGTATTTAAGCAGTAAGACTGTCCTGAAAATCAGCAGTTTGCTAAACCCAGGTACTCAAAACGGTAGGATTATGTAGTAGGAAAGGAAGAGAGAGTAAGACTTGTCCTGACTGCTAGTCATTTTTGATTCTGACCCCCAATACTGTGCAAAACCAGAAGACAAGAATGGAAGTCTATCCATTGATAGTTTTTGTACCTCAAACCATCCATCTCCTCCATATCATCTAGAGTGATCATGCCATCTCCAAGAAAAATGTATAGGAAACCATCTGGGCCAAACAGAAGTTGTCCTCCTAGGTGCTTTCGATGTAGTTCTGCTACTTCTAAAAACACTCTTGCTGTTCTCATATCAACTTGGTGTGGATTTTTTCTGCAATATGAAGATATGAACACAGTTTTCACAGTTCAGTATCGTTCTTCTTTCTAAAAACAAGCTTGAGTCATTCAAATTATACTTTAAGATGTGGATGTTGTAACTTGGTGGAAAAATGTCAATTATTTCTGAGAAATTTCAATTTTCTAGCATTCAGAAAAAAATATTTTGCTGCCTATACTCAATTAGTAGGAAATAACTAATTAAAAAATGACAGAATAACTACAAAAAAGCCTTAAAAAGAATAAACCAGTTTACTTACTGGCATTCCAAAACTACTGTTTGAAATAAAATCAGCAATAATTTTTCTGCAAGTGGCCAAATATACACATTGTAAATCTGATAGTTCCTTTTAGACATGGGAAATACTAAAATTATAAGGTTGCTGAGAAGTACAGAATTTGTGAATTTTAGACTTCTACTGATACCTGGATACTGTGTATTCTACAACCCTAAGGATGTGGTCATGAGGTCCAATAGCCCACCGTTCTTGGTTGGTGGTATAAGACACATACAGCTTTCCATTTTTCTTGTAATTGGGATGGAATGCAAGGCTTAGCAGTCCTCTTTCATCTCCTCCCTGCAGTCAAATGAAAAACACAAAGAATTGTGAAGTTAATTATGTTCTTTATTGTGTTTCAGCTGGACCCCCTCCCCAAAAGTTTCTTTCTTGTGGATAATCTTTGCCCAAACTCTTTTATTTCTTTCCTGACTACTGCACAAAAAGGATTATAAAACATTTCACTTTGGGGAAGTCTTTAAGACTCAGAACAAGACAATTGTCTTATGTAGTTATCTATGCACAAGTCTCTTACGCCACTTTTGTGGAGTGATTTGTGTATGTAATCTTTGGGAAGCCATGAAGACAAGTTTAAGTGCTATGAAGGATTCTTTGCTGGGTTACTAGGTTGCTTGTAATTCATGGAAGACAAATAAAAAGGTCTATAATCAGCAGTCACTTCTAATCCAAGTATCCAAAACCTAAACCACAGTGCTGGTTGCCAACTCCCACTGTCTTGGCAATATGTTTAGAAAACAGTTAAATTGCTTGTGTAATATGTAAACCTTTGTTTTACCCTGGAGGCAGCAACATGAGTTGTCACAACTATGGTGGTCTGTTCATCATAGCTAGTATACTGTAAGGTAATAAGCAGCCTTGGTCTCTGTGCAGAGAAACCGAAGAAGTTTTACATGTGGTCCTTCAGTGGAAAGGTTTTTGTTATTTTTTAAAACAAAAATAGAAAAATCTCCAAACAAGTTTCTTTTGTTATTATGTTTGCCACAGAGATTAGTACAGTTATATGTTAAGCATTAAATCCATGTAATGTACTGTGACAATGCAAGTACCCTGTGTACTTAAATAGAAAGCAATTTCTCTTTGGCTTCTAAAAATGTATGTAATATTACTATGCCTAAAATTGTGTACGTATAAATGAAGAATAAAGCTTAGATTCATTTATTGTTCTTGAGGTGATACAGGGGAGAGAAGCTGAGGCATAGAAACAAAGTACGGAATTAACAACTCAGATTCAGTTAATAAATGTGATTATTCACAAGCTGATAGTTGTTTGGAGTTTAACTCAGGGTTTGCCAGCCTTTCAAAACTAGTGACTATGTTGTAGATTCAAGTGCTCCAGCTCTGCACCCATAAGGAGACAACGTTGTGCAACTCTAACCACACCCGTGATAACTAATTATGAAATTTTAAATTATAAGAGAGGAAGAAGCTTTTAAAATGTATTTGCAACTTGGAGTGATGGATGGGGCTGTCTTCCTGTAGAAAGACATCCCACAAAAGGCCTAATTGGGAAAGTGCACAGCTTTAATTTATTTTAATTCAACATGATTGCCATACTTCCTTTTTAATCACAACCACCAAAGAGAAACCTGAGTCAGAAATGAAGATGTAAATAGGTCAAGAGATTTCCATACAAAGAGATTGGTACCATGAAATCTGGATCCTGCTAATTTAGAGGCAGCCAAAACTTGCTAGTTTGTTTGCTAGAAAAATTGAGTTTCAGGGGGTTATCAGAGAGGTTAGTTTTGAAAGTCTGGTTAGAGCTGCCAAATCAGTTGCAGTCATCATGGATGAAGGGACTGGTAATCTAGCGCTCTCGCCTTTACGAGCCAAAAATAATTCTGCAGCTGAGTCTGAACTGATTGTAGATATTGTTTCGAGGAGTTTTGACCAAGTTGCTCTGATAAAGTCTGAAGCAAAGGGAGGAAAATCAGTTGCTTTGGAAACAGTAAGACGTATTTCAAAGATTCCTGATGAATGACTCTATCTGTTGTGCCCAGACAAAGACAGTCCAATTTCTTCTCCTGGGAGATGAGTTCAACACATTTAAGGGCCCAGGAATGTCAATGAGTCACACTAGGCCTGCCATTCAAGGTGAGTTACTGAAGGTATTAGTAAGGAAAGATCTTTCTGTTACTAAGCTGAAGACTTTATTTAGCACTTGATGTCATGGGAGCAGTCTTAGTGTGAAAGTGAAGTTGTTGAAAGCGTAAACAGGTGAAAATTAAATTAAGAGCTTTTAATGAAGTACACATGAAGCAAGAATTTGACAAATGAATGAAGCATGGGACCTGCAAGGTAGTTAAGTATGGCAAATTGTATTCATAGGAGCAGGCCAGTATTTCTACTAATTGCTGTCTTGAATGATTCTTTAGACTGCAATCTATTACTTCCTTTGTTTGCAGAATATATGTATTGCTTCCTGAAAAGTGATGCTGCTTTCTGCTTTTCAAAGTGAGTCAGATGCAGTGTTCTAAAAAGTCTATTTACCTGTACATTTAACAAAAACTTTGGAAATATCCCTCTAAGACACTGCAATCAGTGCAGCATCAAGCCATTAGTTGGCTTAGAGTCAACTAGAAATCCAGCTGAGTTTTTCCATGCTTATTTTTTCTGGTTTTGGAAAACAAGTGTTCATGTGTACTTTCAGCTCTATCACTACACTAGCAAATTTGTTGTTTCCAATTAAATCACTGCCACAAATTCCATAGCTTGTGAAATTATCTCCATGGTGCTAGAACGTAGGTACAGTTTTCTGTAGTGTTGTGTCTTGTATGTTGTGGAGGAAATTGAGACATATCCAGCAAAATCCTTATGAGCAGTCATTTTGGGAGGGTCAAACTGAGTAATTATGTACCAAATTTCAGATTTCCCCTATAGAATAATCATCACTTTTACGTTTTATCAATGGATTGATGATGTCTACTGTGAAACCAGCAGCCCAGGCTTTATAGTCTTGTCTTGTACACACCATGTGTCAAACATCTATAGCTTTCTCTTAGCAGCTAATATTAGATGACACCAGCACCAACAAACTGTGGATGATGTAGTAGCTTGTATGACATTCTGCACTACATTATTTGACGGAATTACCATTAATGTTTGTCAGTAGTATCAGGAAGGGCAAGAAGAATGAGATAAATTCCATTGGGATGTCTGTTGAAGACAAAGAATGATGGTTGGCTGAAATTAGTAGGAATTACATAAACATACTGTGGACTGGGGCCAATGTGAAAGCTGTATTGTAACCAAAGCTGGAAGCTCACACTTCCAATGTCTGCCTGTGCAGCTCTTTAGCTTGAACGCTCCTGTCTTCTACTCACAGTAATTGCATGTTTTACACCAATACTATACTTGTTTCAAAACTGGTTTTCCTTGAGCCAGACTATAAGCTTCAGCTAAGAAGTTCTGTGAAAGGAAAAACATTCTTTTAAAAACCAATTTGGTCTAGTTTAAGACCACAGGCATAAAAATAATCAAAGTTATATTATCTTAAGTTAGTACAAAGCAAATTAAAGATTATATGCATTAAACTTAGCGGGTTTCTTTCCTTTTCATTTTTAAATGGTTTGTGAGGTACATTATGTCAGTTTTGAAAGTATTACACAAGCAAGTATTCTCAACTGAAATATATTTTTAATACTTCTTTCTGCATTTTAATTTCTGTTGTAATGTATTACAGTTGTAAGTCTGAAACAGTTGCACAAGATGATCCACTTTGTATTTTGACTAACACCAAGAGGAGTAATTGTTGCACATGAATACTGGATTTTTGTAGAAAGGTGCTACTTTCATGCAATTACTCCTTAGAAGTGGGCTCTACTTTCAATCTGTGTGTTTCCAAATGTACTCTTGGTATAGCTCTGATATTATATACAGAATTACTATTATATTATTAAGGTATTATACTTTTTCTATAATGCAGAAACATACACTGCATTTATTTTTGAAGACATGCTGCCATTACATTACGTCAATAAATGTATTATTTCCTCTAATAAATATAGAGAAATACATGGGAATGCCTTAACTGATACTGTTAAGTATTTCATTTAAAATAGATCATATTGTAAGCATGACCCTTAATTACATAATCTTAATGACCCTTAATTACATAATCTAAATATATAATTTTAGTAAGCAAAATCAGACATGGCCACTTATTTCCATTATTCTGTGTGGCTTAATAGTAAACAATATAGATAGCAGACACCGAGTTTCCCCTTAAAATTGATTTCACAACTGACTCCTTTATATAAAATAGTGGTATTTATATTTAATAACTTTTTCATCTGGGTAATCCCATACTCCTGTTGGAAATGAGTAGCAACCTTTTTTGAAAGGGGTTGTGCTTAAAATATGTACATTCAACAGTCATTTGTGACTTAAAATATTAACCCTAATGTCTTTATATTGTTTGTTTTCATCTATTATTATAGAGCAAATGCTAGGTAACTTGTTGAGGTACTATGATCACCCTTAGTTTATTTCCTAGGTAATAAATACCATAACTAATATGCATTACCATGTGTTTGATCTTAAGGAGTTTTATTTTTAAAAACATGGGGGAAAGGATCATGGAACATCTAAAATGTCTTATCAGACAGTAGCAGATGAACTCTTCAGAAAGGGTTTTTTAATTAGGAGATCCCAGAAGAATCTCTGCTTATTTGAACCCTCCTTTCCCAGATCTTTCTGTAGCGCTGGAGATCAATGCCAGGTATTTTTCTCAGTGGGAAGTATTTGCTTAATCGACATGTTTTGGAAATTCGGCCCCAGCACAGGATAGAAACTTGATGACAGCAGAAGTAGAAGCCAGCAAAAGGTCTGCTGCAAGGGCACACTGTGCCTTTCAAAGCTGCATCAACTATTGTGAGAAACACAAGGGGGAGGTGCCTCTGGCAGGTGAAAGCGGACAGCAAATACAGAATGAGAAAACCAGAAATCGATTGGGCTGCAGGTATGGTATAGGAATAGAGCTCCTACAGACCTCTTGGGTGTTAAGAACTCAAGTGCTTTGCTATCTGAACATCTGTGGGGCCTGAGGCCTCTGGCAAGGGAAGAATTTGTAACATAAGACATTTACCTTAGGGAAAAATAATTACAATGATGTCATGGCTTAGTATAGTATACATACTAGACCCTATCTCCAAACCATTTCCTTTTTCCTGTTGTGCTGCAAAGCTTAATTTTTTTTTTCTTCATTTACAAAGGGCTTTGCAGTTACCTTAGACTTGACTGCGTGACTTAAAAATAACTTCAGATAGAGGAATGCTTTACAATTAAATTGATACAGGAAGGACACTTAGAGGGCCATGTTCTTACTTGGAATATACGCACAAATCCTACTGAAGTTAGAGGTGGTTTTTGTTCTGTTAGGTGAAGGGCAGGATTTGGCTGAAAAATCATTGATGACCAAAGTGCACCCATCACAAAATTGTCTGCTCGGATGTTTGCAGCAATATTTAAATGCTCTTTTTTTTACAGGACAACTGAACTCACAATAAAGTAATGACGTCCCACTGCTTTAGTGCCTAGTGGGTCCAAAAGTCAGACCTAACAAAAGGTAGTAAGAAGGTGACTCATAAGACCATTTCTGTGTGGATTTTTAACGGGGAAAAGTCAGAGTACCTATTCAGGAGTTACACACACATTTTTATTAAGCAGCATAGTTTTCCAGCAAAAGAACTCCGGAGTGGCCATAACTTAGACAGAAATAAATAAAAATGGTTTGAGATCTAAAGACAGCACTGGAACTTAAAACCTATTTTTTTCTTCTTGCTTTTGTTGCAGCAAAGACAAAATTTTGGCATGGCCTCGATAATTATTTCTTTTCCTTACCTTCATAGTCCTTTGAAGATACCAGTCACTAAATACAGGACCTTTCACTTCTAGTCCTAGTTCTCTGTACTTAGTTTTTAAATTCCTTAACTCCAGATTTTGCTGCTCTGCTGGGCATTTAATCCAAATGACAATGCTCATCCCCTGATAATACAATTATTTCTTCCTGTTCTCCTAAAGAAAGTATATGAAACTTATAAATGCAGATACCAACCCAGCACAAAACCACAGCTTGCCTCCTTCATACTCTTCCAGTCAGACATGAATCCTGCTTTGACAACTCTCCCAATTATTGGTCAGGAGCAGCTAACAGCTTTGAGATTGCCAAGAGACAGCCAATAATTGAGAGGTTTTGGGCAGAGTGACATACAACTGAGTGTGCTTGCAAGGAGGTGGCCATGAGCCCATGTGAGGTCTGCATCTGGACTGAGAAACTTTATGTACTGCACTGCTTTAGGAGAATTGGAATAACAGAAGACAGTGGAAATCACTCTCGGAAGAGGGAGATTCAAATAAAGACCAGATGATTATTGCATTCAGTAAAGCTGGCTCAAGAAGGTGTGAATTACACACTTCCCTGCACCGCAGAGGCCTCTTGAGCTGTAAGCAGCATGTATCCCCTCTGGGAACACAGGTGGTGATTCCACCTCTGTCCCCAGCTGGATTTATTTTCAAGGAAGCTTTACATTCCACCAGCAATTCAGTGAGCGGTTCACCAGCGGAGGCCACTAAGGGAAGGTAAAAAATAAGCATGCTCCTTCTTATTTCCCTGGCATGCCTCCACTGCCTGGTCTCTATTTATTTATTTATTTGGCATATCTGCTCTCCTTTGCATTTCCTCTTCAGCATTCTTCCCCTATAGACTGTCTTCTCCTGACAGCCTTTCAGCTGCACTGGTTTGAGGTCTATTGTGTTGTAGAATTAGCCTTCTAGGGAAGTGAGAAAGCTTCCTTCAACTGAACCAGAGTGCAGTAAGTGTTAAAAGAGATTTACCGACCATGAAAATCCTTCATTAATAAGGAGAATAGACTTGATGGCCTTTGTATTTTTTCTCCTTCCTTCTGTTGCTTTTAAGCTTTACCCACCTTTCCATGGCACTCTGCGATAAAGGCAGGTTTTACAACTTTGTTTCAGTGGGCAGTCCAATAAAAGCGGCTCAGATAATACCCCAAAGAGAACAGACTGCATTACATGAACATTCACAAATACATGACGTGATGACAAGAGACCAATAATCTCTTTGTCGTCCCCAAAACTGACTTTACCTCTTCCAATCAAGAATTATTTTTTTTTCGCTTAGACTCTATTTTAATGTTATCTAACATTATTTTTCTGTAAACACACAAACAATACAAATTAATCTTATTAGTGATTTACTATTCTACCAATGCTCTAATTTGATTGTGGTCCTCTCAGACATCTACCCTGGTTTTCTCATCCTCTGATTCTTTGACTATGTATGTAAAATGTATCTTTATTTTTCAGTAGCATGTTTCATAAAATTTTTGGTTAAAATACAGATCTAATGGCAGAGCGTTGTCAAAAGAGTTTAAGCATTATAATTCAATATAAATTTGCTTTTATATGGCATGACATTTCAGCCAATCACTGCTGCTTTTGTCATTGCTAAAGATGAAAATATGCTGTGGAAAAATAGAAATCTTACTATGGTGCAAAGATCTGGGCTGTTAAATTAAGACTTTTCATAAACAGACAGAAAAGTCTACAGCACTTTAAACTGAGTGGTAGGACATTTTTTTTGTGTGCTGAGAGGGAAAAAAAAAGAGGATGTATGGTGACACATAGCAAGTTTGACAGTGCTTATGTAAAATGAACCAACCTACAACAAATTCTATACTCCGATAATTGAAAACAAATTCATGCTGTTTTACCATGACCACTTTATATGGAAATTTAGGGATATAATTCAGAACAGGATAACAGTAATTATCATACTCTCTGCATTAAATTAAAACCAGAAATGTTGATCTGTCTAATTGTAGGCATTAAAAAATAACTAGTTTCAAAAAAGAGATGCAAATGGAAAGATGCCCTGATGGTATTACTCTGCCTTGCAAACAATTCTGCCTTTCTCCTTTGGCTTTCACAGTGAACTGTTGTCTGTTAAAGCAGATACTTGCTTTTTCTGGTTGCAAGGGGAATGTTATATCCACATGAGCTATGTATTTAAATACTGTGGGGCTGGGGGGAGAAAACAGCAAACCCACACCCAGCTTGAAGGAACAAAGCTGCAGACTTAGATTGGTCCCATGTCTTTACTGTTGTCTGGATGCGAATGGGTATTAAAGCTTGCTCAGCAAGTGATAAAAGTTCAGTGGCTTATCAAAATGATACTAATCTTCTCTGTGAAATATAAAGGTACTCTTCTTTGCTGATGGTTATTTCTTTAGCAGATTCCTAGCTTCAGTCTCTGATGGTACTTAGCAAAGTTTCTGAAGTGTTTTCTGCAAGATATTTCAAATCACCTTTTCTCATTATTTTACAAGCCTGGAAAATCATATTATCTGAATGGGTTTTGGTAGGGGAGTAGGAGACAATTTGAAGGCTAGAAGTTCAGGTGATATAAAATCACAGGAGAGAGACAGGAAGCATATGAGAGATTAACTGTAACTGATGCTTTTATATTCCACCTATCATCTCGTCTGGGATTCTCTCCTGAAGGTGGAGCCACCACATAGAGTGTGAGGCTTGCCTGCAGGCACCAGAAGAGGGAACATGTCACCATTTTCATTTCCCAAAGAATGCGTGTGCAAATTCTAGAGATAAAGCAAATGGTAGCCTGTTGCCTAATATCCGAAGAACTTTCAGACTCTGAAATCTGGATGCATGGAGAGGCATGTTTCAGCCTATATTTAGCATCAGCATTCAGCATAGTTTTGATAATGACGTGTCATATCTTCAAAGCAAATGCTGGTTGCATGTGTTGATGGTTTTCTCAGTAGATGATTATGCTTATGCTAAACATAATAAGCAAAATCAGAAGCTGTATTCTTAGAAGTTCTGTAAGTAGAATGTTCTTCTACAGAAAGATTTACTGGATGGAGGCTGGACAACTATGTCGTGTATCTACTCCAGTACTAAAATTGTTTATACCTATATTCTTTGTCCATTCAATTGTTCCAAAAAGTAAATAACCATGTCTTATTGGCACATACGCAAACAGAAAATCAATTTAGAGGTCCTGCATCTGCTACTGAGTTTTAAGCTTCCACATGTGAGCATGAGCATTGGAACTATATTTGTTATCCAAAATCAAACTATTTGAAACATTGTTAGAGTCGATACAAAAGCAGCTAGAAAAACCAGAAAATGCTGTTATTGCATTTTTTCAACAAAAACTGTGCATGTGTGTAATGTTTGTACCTGGGTCAGAAATATATTTAAGCACCACACCCTCACATTGCTGAACAAGCCCTGAATGGGAGCTGGGAAGAAAAAAAGCATTTGAATTCTCCAATACGGCCCAAGCATTTTTCTCACTGGTACTTTGCCAATCCCATCAGGCTCACTGTGCCACAAGAACTGCGTAGCCTGAGGGCAGAAAGGCTAGCGTGCAACTTATCCATACCGCTGCAGTTAAGCAACAGCTTGGATTTCACATAGTGACTCGAGTAATCAAATAATTTGAGTTCATTCAGTAAGTCTTAAAAAATATATGTGATTTGCCAGCTACCTGAAAACAAGAAGTAAATAAATCCAGAGAAATCCAGATTTTTCCACAGATATTTTGCGAACACTAAGGAAGCTAAAATAATCAAGCATTTTTGTGGATCACTCATATAGATGTCGTCTTTACCTCTCAACTAAAATAGTGAAAAAATATTAATAATTTGAAGAGAGACATGAATATTTTCATGAAATGTGCCAAGTGGAAAAACCAGGGTGGTGGAGGATATACGGTTTGCTCTTCATGACTAGAATCTGTATATAAGAGGAGAATGATGGCAATCCAGAGCTGTGTTGACAATTCAGACATACAGGAAATACCCTTGTAGGAAACTAATACCATCTGGGTTTGGCCCAAGATGTGTGAATAAGAAATATGTTTCTCGTTGAGAATGCAAAGATAGTTTTGGACATTGCAAAGAAGGAATGTGTTAAGCATGCCCAGTTATAAAAATGAAATAGGGTGAGGCATTGCATGCATATGGAATAATTAGAGGAATATGTTTGTGTGCGTCAATAGCTGATGCAGACTTAGAACTTCCGAGTTCATTCGTCCTAAGACAACCACTAAATTATTATGAAAAATGTCTTCACTATAAATGGCCAGGAGCTTCCTGAATAAAGACAGTATTTGGAAATGCCTATTTGACTAAGCCACCGTGTTTCCCGATAGAAAGGGAGGTTTGCTTGTGACATGTTATATTTTGGGGGGAAGAAAAATAACATAGTTTTGAAATTGTTAAAACATCCAGTTCTAATATTTGTAACATTGGGAATTTTTATTATTTTAGTGTGTTGTTTCCAGTTTAGAAATTAGTTTAGTTAAAAGAATGTCAACACTGAAATGGAATATTTCATTTGGCCCTTCCTGAGAACCTTTCAGTCCACACTTGGTGAGGATATGTTTTCAAAATCTCAGAATATTCTCACTCCTCTCTATCCTGTTCTTGCCTTAACTGTCTGAGATTTTAGTGTCTGTTCTTGGCATAGGCAGGCTCTCTGGTTTCTAACGAAGCTATTGCCAGCATTCTGAGGTTCCTGAGACTCGCTGCCTGTGGGATGGATTTTTGCCTCTCCCTTGACACCCTCATCTACTTGTGAAAGCCCCAGCAGTGCTGATTTTTCTGTTATTTGTGAGGCTAATGAATGCCTTGCATGGACAGGAAAAAGTTCCAGGCTCTCTTTTTGGTGCACATTTGATGACTTCTCCAGACTAGCCTTTAGTGCTGTTGTCTTTTCTGTAAGTTCAGGCTCTAAATGTTCTTTTTAAAGAAAATTATTGAGAAGATTACAGGTTCGCTAGACTTTTATGTCTGTCAAGATCCTGGATTAACCCTGTTCCAGGTTCAAAGACACTCATTATACAAATTACCTGTTCCTTAACTGAGCAATGCTTATGAGATGACAGTAAACTGTTATTGTATCTTGGTTTTCATTTGTTTTTCAGCAGATTTTTGAAATACCTGAATAGGATTATTCTTATCACTGCTAAACACTGTTGGAGACATTTATTTAACATGTATTAATTGCTTTAGTGCTTACCCAGAAGAAAAAATAAAAGAGGGAAGATTAAAGTGTCCGTTTTGATTCCTTTATTTTCCATTCTCTTTTAGTACGCATTGAACATGTGTAGCACCCAAGATCTTTGGACAGGATGATCAAAGTCTATTGAATCCAGTGCCATTAGTATACTGATGGCACACCATCGCATGTCTTTGATTGTGGCTGACATGGGCTATCTGAACAAGCAGCCTGGCTACAACTATGAGCAGCAGCCCATTACAGAGTCTATTGCAACTGAAAGCTTGAAGAGATCAGCAGGGTTGAGCGCTGTGCTTGCTAGCTAACAGACTGAATACCTGACTTGATGGTAAATCCATCCCTTGTTCTTTCAACATCAAACACTAGTACCTCTTTCAGCGTCATTATAGAACTGTGGTGTATTAGTTCATCCTTTGCCAGGCTGTACGCACAAAGCGTTGCTTTCATTTGCATCTACTGTGGAGCATGCACACCTACCTTTTCAGGTGAGAATTTATGACTGTGCAAGGCTTGAATTTTCCAAGCTGTTGTTGCTTATGTGTTATGCATATACTCACAACATACACATAAAAATATACACATGCACCCAGCAGTTAGGTGAACACAGATTCTCTTGTCTGTGTAGTTTAAATTCTCATCAAATTTAATTCTTTTTAGTAGCCCCCAAAATGAAACATGAGGGGGTACAAACAGCACACACATGCTTGATTTGCATATCTTAGGGCTTAAATAAATGGTGTTTGAATTACCTAGAAGAATTTATTTTATAGTATAGTTGTTAATATTGTTATGCCTACAACAGACAGTTCCAATGTTGGAGAAAAGGGGTTTTGAAAAATGTGCATTTCGTGTATGTGCCTGTGTTTTTTAAAGAACTCATTAAATTATGGTTGTACTACGTATTTTAAATATTGACATTTGTGAGTGGGGTTTAATTTTTATTCTGCCAAGCGTTGCAAATTCCTGTTTTGGATCCTGAGGATTTCGGTGGAGGTGGAAAACCACTAATAATTTCTTCTTGTTCACGCAACTTATATTCACTTGAATGTTTTAACTTGAACCTTTTCCATTGATGCTGATAACACTGTTCTGAGTATAAACCAAACTCCTTTAAGGTAGGAAAGAGTAAAATTTCCTCTAAGTAGTGTCAGTGATAATTACCGTAATGTAAAATTTTGTTTCATATGGCCCTAATTCATCAAGTATTTAGGCATGTGCCCAAACTCCACTGATTCTTTTTCTAGTGCAAAATGGGATACCATGAAGCAGCCGATTCTCTCCACTTTAAAGTTTACAGGACTTTTTGTGTCATCTGGTAAAATGGTGAGGAGGGAATTTATCAATCAGAAATGCATCTGATTGAGGGCGAAAAAAGCTACTGGAAAAAATGCAGACTTTTTGCTTAATGAATCTGACCCTGAGATTTCATAAAGATGTTTTTTATAGTCTGTAGCTAATGTGGTGGTTATGCAGCTAAAGGCATTATCTTCACGTCATTATAATGAAACATAACACTGGTATCCTTGACTTTATTAACCAGGCTTCATTGGTATGTGATGTTACATATTTCCTATTATAAATCTAAATAAGAACTTACATTGACCTGCATTAGACCAAACATTAAACAATTTATTAAGATTACTACTTTGAAAGGGAACGAAAAAAAAAAAAAATCCTTTAGACCACCAAGAAACAACCATAAATTTAAGGAAATATGAGGTTTCCACCACATGACTTCCCCTGCAGAGTTATGCAACAGACTGCTGTTACTTAAAGGTCATACATAAAAAATTTATGGTACATTTTTAAGTGATTTATAGTGTTTCTATTTATACAACTTATATGTCAACAATTTAAAGGTATAGGATACTAAAATAACAAATTGAAGTCTAATCCCTTTGAATCCTTGATAAAATACAATGCTCTAATATGTCATATATAAAAGAGGTTTAGTAAATGTATCTATATTCATTGATGTAATGATTAGCTGTTTATTTTCGATTACAGATAATTGCTTCATTTTTAGCCTGAAATCAATTGCAAATGGGGTTGATGAGGGCAGTATTCTTTGTTGCATAGGCCTGTTACATGGTGGAGTAGCTCTCTTTAGAAGAGCTCTGCAAATCAGTCTGAGAACTTTGTTTTTTCTTTCTTTCAGTGGAAAGAAACCTATCTAAACATCTAACTATCTAAACCTCTTCTTTCAGGATATCTTTGAACTCAAAATACATATAATTTACCCATGATGTTGTTGGATTTTCTGGAAGTAAAAATTGGTAGCACTACATGAAGGTATCACCCCTTTGTTATTTGCTGAGCTTTATTTCACTCCGAAATGAAGTGGACGCAGTTCCGCAGTTCCACAGTTCCTCAGCCTTAGCTGAGGCAAGAATCATAGAACGGTTAGGTTTGGAAGGGACCTTGAAGATCATCTAGTTCCAACCCCCCTGCCATGGGCAGGGACACCCTCCACTAGACCAGGGTGCTCAAAGCCTCACCCAGCCTGGCCTTGAAGACAGCCAGGGATGGGGCATCCACAGCTTCTCTGGGCAACCTGTTCCAGTGCCTCACCACCCTCTCCATGAAGGATTTCTTCCTATCTCATCTAAATCTCCCCACTTTCAATTTAAACCCATTACCCCTTGTCCTGTTGCTAAAGGCCCTTGTAAACCCCCCACCCCCCACCCCTTTCCACCCCCCCCCCCGCCCCCAGCTTCCTTGTAGGCCCCCTTCAGGTACTGGAAGGTCTGCGAGAGAGCATGACAAAAACGACAGAGGTGGGAGTAATTTCTGAAATCACTAGAGCTGCTTTACCAATAGGGTTTGAACTCAGCCACAGGAGTCACATTTTCAACCTTGCCTTTGCACGCTTAACCCATATATTTATATATATTTACGTGGAAGTTGAGACGGCAAATGCATCATTTTATGCCAGGAGTCAGAGCGGTATACACAGGCCTGGCACTTGATGCTAATTCATCCCTGAATTTTGCATATTAAAATAATCATGAATACAAAGGGTCCATTAGGGCACAGTATTTTAGTGCCCTAATGTGTGCAAGCAATTTGACACCATAAATACCCATTTCTCATGAAAATAAGTCATCATAGATAAAGAAAGGTCTTAGCTATGAACACTGCCAACCATACCCACTTTGATAATTCCATTGCTTTAGAGGTCAAATAGAAACACAGTTCTGAACAGACAATAGTGTGTGGGAAAAGATACTAGTATGGTCATGGAGATTTGTCGCTAGCTGGTATTGCGGCCTAATCTTGTCCTCAGTAAAGAACCTAAGCATGTGGCTGGTGGTGGTAACTTCCTAAATATAAGGAGATGAATTCTCCGTGGGAGACAGCCTTTGCGTTTTAGTTACAGACCCTCTACTGACTTGAATCATCATATCTAGACCGCTGATGACTCTCACAGTATTCCTGTAGGGATGTCCTTTGTCTGGGCTGGAAAAATGTTTCTTGCCTTGCTGTGGAAGGTACTGTTCTATTGGTCCCCTTGGCTACTGCTGTCTCCAGCTCTGAAGATAACATACAATGTGTGAGCAGCCCTTCAGAGCGGGAGCTGGTACACTATTCTTGGTGAGAGGTCCTCAGCAAAGCTACCCAATCGATCTTTGCAAAAGTACTTGTGCAACCCTGTATTACTGTGCTTTTTGCTGTAAAATAGAGTTAGACTGGTTCTGTGGATTTTGGATGTTTCTTAAGTTGTGGCACCCTGTGATTTGCCTTTGCTGACTGAAGAAACATATCGCTATTCCTAAGCTGGTCATCACCCCTTCATCAGCATAATTCATTTCCATAGTAAGAAACTGTTGCAAAGAATTTTGGCTGCAACTGTTCCAGCAGAGTTTATAGGTTCATAGGCCAACCTAAGCAGCAATTAATTTAAAAGAAGATGTGATCATTTCCTATCTTTTATGAGCATTAAATACTAATTTTTTTTCTTTGGACAAAAAATATTTGACATGTCAAATGACTAAAATAAGAGCTGATAGTATCTCTGGTATCTTTAGATATTAAAATCCTTTACAAATAAGAAAATCACTAAGTGTTAGAAAAGAATAACAGGTATGGCATTTTAAAAGCTGTTTTTCTTTTTAACTGTAAGCCTAGAGTTTCAGAGAGAAAACACTAATAAAAATTAGTCAGTCATCATTATGATGTCATTCCCATAATTTCCCTTGAAGTAAACTAGCAAGTACAAATAATATTTATAATGCCTGACATCATCTATGTAGCTTTCCATTGCTCAGACTTTGGGTTAAATTTAGTGATGTTTCCCATTTGTTACAGAGAACACCTTCTGGGTGGAATGGATTTCATTAAGAAAATCTCTCTGAAGCCATCTTTGTAACTTGTTTGAAACAAAAGAAAACAAAACAAAAAACCCAAGCAGGCCAGGAATGATCAGAGTATGGCACTATCAATTTGTCACACATGGGATCATCTATAAGAACCAAAGTTTCAGTCTTGAGTCTGAGTGGTCACATGGAACAAGGAGCCAAGCTTTTCAGTGATGCTGTCTTTAAAAAGAAATAAGCATCATCATAAGTGTTTACTCAGGAAACAAGATTCCCATCCATGTGATACATGCCTGTTTATCACAGTTTCATCTGCAAAAGCTTCTTAGAATCACTTGAACTTCAAAAAATGTTTCAGAATAGCCATGGATTCTTTTTTTGTTACCTCTTTCCATGAAAGGACATTTCTGAAAGCGATTCCATGTTTTCAAGGTTTAACTTAAGCTAACAAGTGTGTAGGAATCACAGACAGTCATCAGTGTTTCCTCAAAACTAGTCTCAGATTGACCACAAGCACTAACTCACATTTGAAAATCTTAGTCTTATATTTAATTAGAATACTGTCAATTAGGTGATAATTTATGCGTACAGCATGGCCAGCCCCTGCCTGCCCTTCATCTCCCTTCTTTTCATACTGAAGTTTTCTGCAATTTTTAAATGGTAATTTCATTTCATTATTGCTCTTTATTAATGACAGAAGATATGTCAGTACCATCTTATTTTTGCAATTTTATGCAATAGCATATGCTAATAACATGTAGAAGATGAGAAAGTTGTATTTCACATGAAACAAGTCTTGTTACACTCGTAGAATACATAGTCTTGCTTTTTCTGTCTCTTGCCCACGGTGTCCTTTCCCTGATGTAAGCCAGTGATGTCTGAGTCATGTCTCCATTCCCAGAAAGTAGCAAAGGAGCAGGAGAGATGGTGGTGAGACATGATCCCCATTGCCCAAACCATCTGTGCTCTTCTGCTCCAAAGCATGACTGGCTCATCAGCATCTTTGTCCTTAACGTGCTTTTGATCAAGACAAATACCTACCAATTGAGTTCATTTTTAATAAAATTATCAACTGGAATGAGATCTTTCTTTTCTTGCCATCTTTCAAAGATAGACAGGACACAGATGATTTGGACCAATTTAATCATAAGACCCCTGATAACTTTTTCAGATAATACATTCCATTACTTAATATAAACTTTAAATTTAAGTAAATATTATTAATTATTCCTGATTTCTTTTTGTTGTTGGAAGACTCGGGCATCTGTTTTAAATAGTGCTGTTATTTAAACATGGTGACTTCTGCATTTGAATGGACTTCAGCTAAATATGACAGTAATTCAAACCCAAAATAGAAAAAATTACTAGAGTTGTCAGAATGTTGTGCTGCACTGGCTCGTTATTTCTTGATAAATGCCAAAATTTTCTATTACCTTCCCTTCCAAAAAATAGAAATAAGGAATTCACCCATTAAAAATCTATAATTAAGTGCTGAATGGAACATTTCCTGAAAGTAAAATAGCTAATATAAACGTAATTTCTTCTTTAGAAATGAGAGGTATGTAATAATTAGCATAGCCTCACTGAGCTACAAAAACCATATTCCCTTAGGAGAAAAAAGAACAATGACTACTGAAAAAAGTGACAGGCTATACAGAATCTGTTATGTCTGAAGAATACAAATACAACTGCTTAAACATATTTAAAAAGTGGCAAATTCACTTCTTTTACAAATCCATAAACTCACAAATGTTTCCTTGCAATTGTTCTTGGAACTGATGGAGGAAAATCTCCCAGGGACACACGAAATGTAGTAAGTGTAATATGAAAATTGCCCTTTCTCATAGGAAGATTAAAACAAACCAGATACTCTCTAGACAACCAGCAGGTTCCCCTGTTCTCTGCTCATGTGGACTCTACCCAGCCTCACTGCAGGAAGGACTTACAGACTTTTGTCAGAGCTGACTGTAAGGAATGTGGACTGCAACATCTGAAGACATGCCACAGCACCTCAGCAACCCAGTCTCTTGTTAATTACAACTAATATTTCATTTTGCTGTGGAATTTTCAGTGACATAGATGTGTACACACAACTTAGTATGTAGTGTAGCCAATGCCTGCAATTATATTACAAACCTTGCAAAGTGTAGGAGGTGTATTGAAAGCTGAAATGAGTAGAATAAAGCACTGCAGTAGGTTTTCAGCTTTTTCGTTTGAAACTTTTAGACTTCATGATTGCAGGAAGAAGTTTGAGAACAGAGTGAATTTCCACTCCCCCTGTTTCCAAATGGATTTTTAAAGTACATGACTTTTAAACCAATTTCATGATTTTGGAGTCTGCCTCATGAGTATCTGAATGGACAGAATTGAAGGTACTTTATATGGCTTATTTAAAAATAACATCCTAACCCAAGCTATAAATCACGATAAGTATTTAATGCCTTATGTATATAATAAATATTCAAGACTAAGTATCTGGTTACAGCAGTGATTCAGAGTTTTGAAAATCAAATCATCTTAAAAGATGCTTTTCAGTGGAAATGCTGTTAGTGGTGAGGCTTCTTTCAGACCCTTCTATGCATATGTACAATTCACAGCCATTAAGTCAGCAGCATGACAGCATCTGTTATTTCTGAAGTGTGCATGTCTATACACTTGCAAATCTCTTTTGAATATTGTTTTTTGAGAAATGTAAGAAGTTGTTATGAGAGAGAGAAGCCAGCCTGATATGAAGCTCTGTGTCTTATGGTGGTTAAAGCAACTGGATGGGTTTTATGGTGGGAAGAGGGACAGAAGGTTAAGAAAGTTCTCTCAGGGGAGCCTACCTCTAGATTAAGGTTTTCATGAGAAAACTTGATCTCCGGTGAGTTGGGGAAGAACTGTCTCTGGCTGGAGAGTCAGAAGGAAGGAATCAGAACTACAGATGTAGATTACTGCAGACTTTTTCAAATCCTATTACATTTTCAACAAGATGGGCAGGGGACCGACTGGCTGGGGACAGCTCTGCCGACACAGACTGTGGTGTCCTGGTAGACAGCAAACTGAACATGAGCCAGCAGTGTGCCCTGGCAGCAGAGAAGACCAACAGCATACCTGGCTGTATTAACAAGAGCACAGGCAGCAGAGCAAGTGGTCATCCTCCCCTTTGCACTCATGAGCCTGCATCTAGACTACAGCATCTGGTCTCTTTTACCAAATATTATTTAATTACATGCAGTAGTACAGCAGGTCTCTTTATGAGCAAGTACATTGACTTTGTGTGCCTCTGAAGCTGCTTCTCTGAGTTTAATTTGTCTTATTGTACACTGTGTCCAGTGTTTTACCATTCCATAACAGTCCCCAGAAGTGTATCTTGACAACCCTTAGTCACCATTGATAGCCTTGGAAATGCTTACTATTGCATCCAGCCCTGATATAAAGCAGATTTTACATGTGAGTCTGATAGCCTAAATGAGTTCCCAAGTCACCAGGCTCTGCAGCAGATTCAGAGCTTCACATAAAAGATAATTTTCAGACGTCTTGGTTCTGCTCCACACAGAAAAGAAACAAACATTAACAAAAGAATATTTCTGGACAAGGAATCCAAAGCAAAAATTAAAGGTGATAGTAGTACTACAACCAACCTGCACCCAGTTTTATTGACATATGACCTGATTCCCTATCAGGAAGGCTACATGGCTGCTGTAATTTTTGTAAACAATCAGATAATAAGTAACAGAAGGAAAGCTACAGGCGAATCCTTCATTAATTGGTGTTGAATCAAAACTATCAAAGCAGCAGCAAGTAACAGACAAGTGATTATGTTGCTCAAATGTCTTTCCTTTCATGTGTGACAATTCAATTTGTTAAACTTTTTCATCAGAGAAAAAAGAGAATGAAAAGGCAGTATTGCCTTCTCCGGAATTTATTACTTCACCTAGTTCTTCTAGATCTTATTTTTTCAAAATTAAATGTATTTTTTAGATGCCACCAAACAAAAACCCTTTTCAACACTATTTAATCCAATTGTGTCTTGCTGAACTCCTGAGGATGCTGCTGGGTTATGTAGCAACATTGTTCATTCTCCAGAGTACTTCAAACCCTCTTTAGATACTGCTTAAAATCTGCTTTTTATAGTTGGATAGCTACTCAGAGTTGTCACTGATGGTTCTTAAATATTTTTCAGGACAGAATGGAATAAAGTGAGAGGTCTTTGTGTGTTTAAAGATTCTTCCTGAGGTATGTTACATTGAATTTAGTGTGCCATTTCATTACCTAGGTTTAGAAAATGTCTCTAGACTTCCTACCAAAGTACTCTAATCTTGCATCACCAGCAAATTCTGCCACTTAGCTATCATGAACTCTTCGAAGTAACAGCTGATTTTCTGGAAGCAATACTAGATTACACATTTTTTTATTATTTTCAAGATAATGGTTATTTATCGCTTTTATTTGTTTTTCACCTCCTAATTTAGCAGTATACTGGAGGTGTGTCCAGAGGCACTGCTACAGAGCTTTTCTTCCCTGAGTACAGTCTGAACCACAACAGGTTTGGGTTTTCTTATTTTACAATGAGCAGTCTCTCATACTACTTTCTTCATGGACAGTGTATAAAAACTTCTAGAAATGTAAACTATTTTTTCTTCATTATTTTACTAATTCTTTGACAGAATTCTGTTTGTGGCAGCAAATTAACATTTACACAAGATGCATCTTTGACCAAATTTTACAATTCTCTTAATTTTTGTCACCTAAGATTTTTCTAGTTCTTACTTCTCTGTAATTTGCAGAATGACCTTCAGAGCCCTTTTATAGCCAGACCCACAGATAACAGTCACATTTTGTAAAAATAAATAGTAAAACTTCATTATCTCAACTACTCCAATTTTCAGTTCCTTTAGAGCACATATTTTTATGGCAATTTCTGCTGGTGCTTTCCGTCATATCTATTCTCCCTCTTTTTCTCAGCCTACAGGTAGAAACAGGAAATGTGAAACACCAGCTATGGGGTGTGTCTTTCCCAGTCTGATGCAAAGAAATCAAGCTGATCTTTTGCTTTTATACTCTATTGGTCTAGCTAACCAGCCTCTGCCAAAGACCATCACCTAGCTTGAGGAAATTCTTTTATCACAATGTATTAAAAATTTCTCTGTATTTTTCCCTATTTGTTCTTTAAATTTCCTCTCAAACCTCAGAATGTTGTTCTATCATAAATGTTGATGGAAAACTACTTACTTTGCCATTGAAACAATGGCAGGATATAACCCTTACTCTGGTGTTCTGAATTTATATTCTGCTCTGTTAAGTGTCACTTGAGTTGGTTTTCCATTTTATTATAGTGTTATTATTTTTTGGGGACCTGAGCATTCCCTTGTACCTTGCTATATTTCTCACCTTCTTGATTCCTAATTGTTCCAGTATATACTCACTTTCTCTGAGTCTAATAAGGTACTTTTAAAGAACCTCCATGCTGCTTCTATGGATTTTAATTTCCTAACTTTCCCCTTCAGGCTATTTCTAACTTCCTCAATATAAAAATCTTCCTTTTTGAAAAGTACTGTAATATTATTACCTCATGGTAGGATCCCATGGGAGGATGTTGAACTTAATTATATTATGGCTACTTTTATTTAGTGGCTCAACCACATTAACTTCCTGAATCAACTAATGTATTTCACTCAAGACCAGCATCAAGACTAGATTTGCCCTTTCAGTATTCCAGAGTTCGTGTAACGAATAATTGTCTTTGGCGTCTACACACTATTTCAGTATTATATGGAGAGGCACTGAAAATACGTGCCTGTGATAGACATGAAAAAGTCACCCGGAAATACTTGTTTACTCAATGCACTTTTAAGAGTGCCTAAAGTCTAAAGGGCGTAATTGTCAGTGAAACCACATGGAGTTTTCTAAATTCAAATACTCCTTCTATGTGCATGAATCAAACTGCATGTTCAGGATATCAGTTACACATTGAAGTCTGCATGTGTTGAAATTCATGTTTGTGCAGCATGAATTCTTGCAGGTTAAATATCCTATGGTTATTTAAAATCAGGAAATACAAATTACCGTTTCTCCCATGGCTTGGGAGCCTAAGCCCATTGAAACAGCAGTTGGCTCCTTATGTTGTTACACAAAACCCTGAAACCCAGACTGTAAATTAAAGATGTTGTGACCTGCAGTATACAGAAACTGTGACACCTTGCAAGTGAAAGCACATTACGATGTGCAGTAATCTATCTCAAGTAATCACTTGTTGTTAAGATTCAGCTGAAAACAAACTTTAGTAATGAACTATATGGTAGTTTTGAAAGGCAGATTGAAATATGGTTTGTCTTTGAACTAGATCCACTGCTTCTCTGGACTTATAAACATGACTTTGAAAGAACGTACACTGTTTTCCTGATTAGAAGACTCTTTTCTTTTTTTTTCCATTACTAATTTATTTCAACCCCAATTTTAAAATCTAGCTCATTAGAAAAGCATTCTCAGTAACAGAAGTTGAAACAAATATAGAAATGTGTAACCTCGTTCAGCAAAGTGCAAGACAGCTATTACTAGTACGTTAGGAGAACACTAATATTTGTCTATACTAGACTAAATTTCTTTATTATTTAAGATCCCAAACAGATTACTCTTAAATTAACTTTTTTCTTAAATTTGCAAGTGAAAAATGTTTACTTCGATAATATTATAATTTGTGGCTCACATTTCAAAAGAAAGCTAAAAGTAGTTTCTGAAATAGTGCGTCTTGCTGACATAAATACAGTTAACATGTTTTTGCAGTTTCCAGGTTTGTTTCACTTGTATAAAGCAGTAGAAGCATTCTGCCCTTCCCATTTTTCTCATACTGTAAGAACCAAGAAAGCAGGAATTTGTGTACCTCATTGGCTCCATTTATCCTCAGCCAAGACCATGATCTTGGAAACCCTTTAACTTGGCTGAATCCAGTACAAAGTTCTTTTCAAAAAGCCAGTGCAATTAGAACAACAGAGTGTATGTTCAGTCTCAAAATTAAGACGATAAAGTTTCAAACAGCTAGAAGTGAAACACAAGAGTATCATGGACTCAGACCTTTAATCAGTTAAACACAAATCCTAATGCCACTGCTTTTCTGATCAAATGCAGAATTGTGTAGTTGAGGACAGCATTAGGAAAACACTGTTTTACCTTTTTGCAAATGGGCAGAATTGACACAGAAAACAAAGAAAAATAAAGAAAGAAGTGTAAATTTTACGCAGTCCAGTCTCAAGAGCTTCTCTGAATACTCCAGACAGAGTCATACTTTAATGCAAGCAACACCCTTTGCACTTTCTGTTTTATCACTGGTTACTGCTAAGTAATAATACGCATTTGCTAACCAAATTGACACATTGCAGAGTCTGCTTTCAAATCTGGTTCTTCATTTTTGAAGCTGTTATATTTCCAAAACCTCTCTTCACTTCATGTCTGCAAACACATGAATAAGATATTCTCTTCCTTTTCCATCAAAACATTTGCAATTGGTATTTTGATGAATTACAGCACTTAAAAATATCAAAGAAATCAAATTCAGTACTGAAGCTTCTAGTTCATTATGTTTCATTTCACCTTCTAAACTGATCACTGGTTGTCGAGGTACATTTTTGTTTTACTGAACAGAGGTAGAAATTCTCAGGCCTTATAAAAAGATAATTTTAGCAGTGCTCAGATTGAGAGTACAGTAGTAGTTTCTTTCATGTATTTTGTTTGGTTTTTTTTTTTTACCTTTCATATAAAATTATTTCAGAAGTTACTAGTTAGTAAGTAGCGAAAGAAGTTCATTTCCAGTAGTCATTTGCCGCTGTTTTTTTCTTAGAATACTCCTGGAAATATTTATGCAGACAGTCAAACATAATAAAATTTATACACGTTGATAAATTGTATGTAAATTTTATACAAAATAGAGGATTATATGAATTGCATTGAACTATATTTCTTTTGTTCTTTCATTTGTGCCTTCCAACATATTTAACATACTATTTCAAAAGTGAAATCATTAGAAGGTCCATCTAATTTGTAAGGAGAATGTGTGTCTACAAGAAGTGCAAAATCTTGCAAGTTGCAAAATACTGGCTCATTAAACTACAGCAAAAAACCACCCAGTTTTGAATGCTTCTGCTTCAAGAACTGAAGTTACTTTTAAATTAAGTAATCAATTACACATTTTTATACCAATCATTTGTAAATAAAGGGTTTAATCTGGTTTTATCTGTGGCCTTCGTAGCCCCACAGGCCGTTGGAGAAACACGGATACTGACTGTGAAATAGTGTTGATTGGTCCCAGTGAGGGGCAGCCTAGCAGAGGGGGTAAAACCCAACAGAGGTTAGGTTCTGTTAGGCAGTTCCCGAATACTCTCTGCTTCAAACTTTTGATATGACATTTGGAACTTCACTGTATTTGGCAGGGCTGTGATCTATAAGTAAAGGTAGGGGCAAATTTGAGTAATCTCATAGGTGGCTTGTGAAGTTTTATTTGATCTTAGTGACTGATGCAGGCATGCACATGCTTGTTACATGAGACCACTGACTTCTTGCTCTTTCCCTCAAAAAGTAACTGTTGCAATAGTGTCCTGATAATATCATCCTGTCATATCGTGTAAGGCAATTATGGGAGAGGAGAATGGCAGCAATGGAAGCTGCCAATGCTTTGCACTGCCTTTCTTCTCATCTGGAATTCTATTTAATTTACTAGATGTTTGAAGTGTTTGAGGTGCAGTGCATGTGTTAACATACCTAAACATTGTCTGATACTTGATAAGGCGAGTCAGTGGTGCTTACTCAGATCTTCAAATAGGCTCCTATGAGGTGAACAGTATTATTTTAAATTCATTAGCCACAACTGAGCATTCAATTTATAATGGAATGTGTTTCTTTAAGGAAGAGCTTGAAATGATGTCCTGAGAGGAGCTAACTTCCTTCTAATGTGGTTCCTCATGAAAACTGATCACACTTCCAAAAAATGTTATGGATACTTCAAGTTTAAGTAAGCACTTTTCTTATGTAGTTTGATATAAAAAGAAATACCTTCTCCTTCACATTGCAGTGTGACTCAGAACCACTAGCCCTTGTGGTATGTTGTCTCTGGGCTGCTACAGTGATTGAGAATCTAGCTGATAGAGATTCACAGAATTTTTAGGAATGTCAAAAATATAAAAGTTTATGGTGATTTACTCCCTCTTTCATTTCTTTTCAAGGCATTCAGTTAGCATAAAAATAATGATTATTACGTAAATTAAAGTTGTTGCAATTAAGCTGTAGGGATTGCGATTCAATGCCAGTGAAGACAGATCAAGGTTTTAAAAACTATCTGCTGTAAATGAAAAACAAATGGTTGAAAGTATTTTGCAGACCTCTCTCCCACAGACTGTATATTCCATTTTCCAAATTAAATCTAAGAGAATATTGAGATTTATGGAATAATTTCTTTAAAAATTCCAGCAATATGAGAATGCAGGCAGACACTGACAGTGAACAAAAGTAAGTGTCAGCTACTAAGTGGTTTCATCTTTTGGAGGTTTGGTTTTGTTTTTTTTTTTTTTTCAGTAATGGGAAAAATTAGTTCTGACTGGTTTTTAAAACTAAAATTACATATAAACCATTAAATTAGGGGCAGATAATTTGTCCAATTTTAACTGCAAAGGGGATAAAATGGGTGGAAAACATGATAATATACCAGTGCTCTGTTGGAGGAAGTGTTCCTCCCTCAATCCAACTTACTGATCCTGTCTAAGGAATAGACTTAAGAGCTTGTGAGAAAACGTGTGTAAGCGGATATAGAGGAAAATTGTTATGTGGCATCTGGGGGAAGTGTATATATAGAAATAGCAATTGGGCTATATTAACTATGAGAGTATATATGTTATTCGATTTTTAATCTCTTTCAGGACAAAGACATGACCCATTTGCTGTATGGCATAGTACAAGGGCTATAACACCAGAGGAAATCATATAGCTATGATGGTCAGGAAAGTACATAGAAGAAGTCTCAAGGACATGGTACTGGTTTTGAGAGCTCCAGTACTTCATGGGCTCCCTGAAATATCCTAGAAGCTCATTACAGATTCTGGGTTGTCCAAGAACTGAAAGGGATGATGAATCTTGGAGCCTTAGTGGACTGTTAAACCTCTTCTCATTAAAATAAAACATGTGCTTGAAACTGTGTTGGCTAAAAACCATGGAATTTTCTGTGTAACTTTATTCCTTCTGTGCCATTTTGTGTTGGATATCATGATTTGCCTGTTGTATTTCAGCAAACACAATAATTTCCTTTTAATTAGATAATTACCATGTTAATAATTAATTTTGATCACTTCTAAATTCAGCTCTTGGTTTTAACAAATGCAGTTTCAGAAGATGATGGATTTTTACATTTTTAAAACCGCTAAATGTTCAAAAAGGATTTGTACATGTAACAAAATTAAAGTAGGGATTATCTAGCACTGTGTGTGGGATACAGCTATAATCTATACAGTGCATGGAAAAGAAACTGGCATTCTCAATTGCACTGCACACATCTCAGTAATAACAGGGTATGAGGCCTACAATTTCATGGAACACCCACAATGAAAATTATTCTTTCCAAACAGAGAATTGTTTTGGAATAAGTTAGGTTAATTGGCACCATGGGATTCCTCTGAAGGAAACACAGAACATTAAAATCTACACATGTGCATGTAAAAAGATAAAGTATTATCTTCCTGCCCCTCTCAGCTCCTCAAATCGAAGACACACTACCCAAAATCAACAGCAACAATTATGTTTTGTTGATTCAAATTTCCGTAGAATAAACTGGCAATTCTTCATTTGGTCAGCTTACAACCTGAGAGTCACTGCACTGTTCCACAATTGCTAGCTTGGGTATGGTGATCTATTGCAGTCTCTCACACAAAAATAGGGGTCTCCAGAGCTTTTGGCACATGCTTTTCAGAATTGTAAGAGTATTTTCTGTGCAAGCAACAAAGCTATATGGTGGCAAGATACAGCCTCTTTCAAAGGACTGTTGTGCCCTTATTAGGATTAGAACCAAAACCTGCAAATGGTTAATGAGAAATCCAGGCACATTTTGCTGTCATTATATAGTTCTCAGTTAAAAAAATGGTTGTGTTCTACAGTTTCTGAATACAGTTGAAGTATATTCAGTCCTCACGAAAGTATTATCACCCTCTGAAAAATCATAAAGAACATGACTAATAAAGAAAAACTTCCTTTTCATGAAGAAGGCTGAATTCTTAGGCAGGCTGTTGTGCTGTGCACATTGGGTCTATTTGATTAATGGTTAACATCATTATGGACCAGGACATTCTACTTGGTTTATCTTTAAAATGTCCCGTACTTTCACATTGGCCATTTGCACACCTTAACCATTATTTCTTTCCCGGTTTTCTGCCCCAGTTTGGTCAAGACATTTAAAGCCAATTAACTGTGATTCCTAGTGGGCAGGTCACGGGTGAGGTGTGGCCTTGGAAATGACATCTGTTGTGCTACAAATCTGACTACAGCTCTTCTGACCTCTTGAATGAGTGAGAAACGTGTCCTGTGAATCCACATGACTTAAATGAACTTACCATTTAATTAGTTTTAGTTAGAAGCACAGGAGCAAGACAGCAAATAGAACTTGCACTCAGCATTGGTGGGATCAATTGTAGAATGAAATGAAAATGAAATCTTGTACTGTTCATAATAGGATATATGTCATATTTATATTGTACACTCTAATAGTATTTTAGAGGATTATCTCTGTTCTTCAGATGAACAGACGAGAACTTGGTCTGACAGGACAAAGAGGGTTTGCTTTCCAGAGTTTTCAAAGACAATGTTTCTGAGCAACTCTGAAGAGTTGTAGGCCCGTTAGGTTGAAGAAGGAAGAAATTTAGACAGGATCTCCCAATTCTCCTTCCAGTCCTAAAGACTGGAGAGAAGTACATCCTTCCTCTGCTCCCCTTTCTCTCCATGAATCAAATAATCCCTTGTTTGGGAGTAATTGATCACAACTTCAGTAGCCACTCTAAGTTTGGCCTTTGAGGGAGCAGTGAGCAGAAGACAACCTTTGCCAAGTGCTTAGTGGAGGAGAGCCCAGCTTGCTATGTGATGTCAAGGTAAAGAAGTAGTTCAGGAAAGGTTGATTGATTTCATCCTCATCCACCTAAGAATTCAGAGGAAAATAAATTGATTGAAATTGCTGGACTTGGATGGAAGGCTTAGTATGAACTGTGTGATTGTGGATCTTTTCTCAGTAACACAAATCCTCTGGGTATTGGTGGACAGTGTATGTGTTAACTTAGTTCTGTAAGTCAACGTGATGCAAAAACAAATGTACTTGTCCACTGTGAAGAGGAATATGTGAGGTTTTGTCAGTGACAGAACTGAGCCTACAATTCAGCAAGTAAGACAAATACTCTGATTCTATTTACACACTAAGTTTTAAATAGATTTTATCAGTGGTTTACTGTAGTTTTCTGTAGCAGCACTCACTGCAAAGGCTGCACAACCTATTTTAAGTTCCTTGTAACATGCTGTGCCCATGCTGGAGGTAGTGGCATTTTTTTGATTTTTAAGATTTGTATTTTAAATGGAATGGTCTGAGTAATATGTATTCATGTGATTAAATGTTGTATCATGATACAAACATGAGGGCACTGTAGAAGTTTGACTACTAATCCTGCCTTCCTGCAAAAAGGTGCCTGTGTTGACAAGGTGCTCATTTGACCCTGAGAAACTCTGGAATAATTGCCTCGTAGCAGCATAGTTAGCATATTCAATACCTGACAGTCTACTTTCAGACTCTTGTACTCAATATAAAAGTTGCTATGTTGCACAGCACTCTTCATGGCATCACAGAAGATTCTTTCCTGAATCACTGTATCACTCATGAATAAGACTTTGCAGGGCTAGAAAGTACTTGTGCTCTGATACAAAAACTAACCAACATACAGTAAGGAATATATCTAACTTTTAACTCTTAAAACTATTACTTGAAGATTTGCTGAGCATACACTTAAAATAATTGTTGTCATATATTTCTATATTTTTTCACTTCAAACACAATTGGCTGTTAAAATATTTACAAGGAATTTTGTAAGAGTATAGCATTTAAAAACTCTGGGAATTAAAAAAACATATAAACTAGTCTTACTGATTAATTTGAAAGTAAGATGAAATAAAAAGTTGATTATGGCTTAGGATTTAGGAGAAGTTTCTGTTAAAATTTAGGTGTTTCCGACAAGGAAAATCATAGACTTGGAGTAGAGAAAAAGGTCACAGAGGTCAAGCAGTATAACTCTCATATTCTTAACAGTGATCTCAAATACCACTTCATTGAGATTTTTTGTCCCTTTTCCCTTCCCTCCCCTGCCCTGCCTTTTCCTTCTTCAGGAGGCTTTGCTCTTTATCACAGTATTCCCAGGAAATGTACTAAGAATATTTTATTACTAGTTTATAAAAAAAAAAAAACAAACTCTACACAGGTTCCCAAACCATACCTTGATGTCTTCCTTTCTGAACAATGTATTTTAGATGAGTGTATTTTGGAACAATGCATGTTTTGGGGCTCAGAAGACAAGGGAGTGAGTGAAAATTGATGCAATAGGTTTTGCTACATTTTATGGTGCTGCTACTAATCTGTCCCCAAATCTTGGGAAATAATACAGTTAATAAGATAAAATACAGCCACAGGAGCAAGGAAATTTGGAGAACTGCTAGAGCATTCCGCATTTTTCTGTAAGTTAGATACAATCTTGAGTACAAGGTGACTGGTTTTGTAATAATAACATATTCAGCACTGCTGCATCTCAAGAAATCGTTGAATTCAAGTATCTAGAATGTTTTAATCCTTTTTCTCTTGGCTGAGTGCATTATGGGATAAAATAATATTTGCCAGATATTTCTAAAACATTTCATTCTTTTGCATAATTTTTTGACAGTAGATTCAGATACATCAGGATTATTTTTTCTTGATAATTGATTAAGGTCTCCTTAAACACAAGTGAAATCAAAGTATTACTGTTACTAGTTCAATAGCGTTTCATTCAAACTTTCTGCCTCTCTTCTACTTGGCAGTAGTTTAAACCAAAAAGAAAATAATGGTAGTGAAAATCAGTCTGAAAGAAAAAAACCAGGTACTAATATTATAATTAAAAAATTATCTTCAAAGATATATAGCAATATCTTTGAAGAAACAACTGTAAAATGTTGCTCTATTGTAACTAACAATTCTCATCACCACAACATAATGGAGCCAGAACAGGGAAGCAGACTTTTAGGGTTTTTTTCTGGTGAATGCTTATTCTACTCTCCTACATATATGCCACACACTCAGGGTACTTTGTAATATTAATGGGCACAGGTTTTCTCCACTACACTGGGCTATATATTCTGAAGTAGTTGAGCCCAGGTGCACATCCTAGACTTGAGTTACAGGTGTCTCACTCATGTCCTTACTCCACTTTTGAGGCAAGACTGAGGTGCACAGCTTCCATCTTTTCACCAGGTTCTTCAGATAGGGAAGAATAGGCTAGGGTGACAGGAGGAACTTGGCCAAGTGCTCAATCCATCCACAGGTACTACAATACTTACGTAGCAGGTGTGACATAAAATACATTGGAGAGGGCCACAGATGTTGAATTGGCAACTTCCTCATTAAGATCCATTCATAGCTCCCAACAACTAAGTTGAAAAATAGAAGATCAAAAAAGCATTCCTGCTAACTATGCTGTCAAAGAGGATTAGAAATTGGGAGGTGTGCTGAGAAAAATGGTTCCTTAAGTTCTTCAGCACTTTTTTTTTTTTTTTTTGTTTTAATCTTCAGGAGTCCTCTATCTAATTTTCTCTTGAGTAGGGCTTCCAAGAAGCTCAGGCTACCATCATTTATTCATGGCATCTCTGTCTGTTGTTATGAAATACTTCCCCATACTTGTGCTAATCCCAACTGAGATACTGGCAACATATAAATCATCTCTTCTTTTCTTTCATTTGAACTCCTTAAAACTGAATCACATAACTGTCAGTAGACTACTGCAGCAACCATTTTCAAAGAGAGACCTCAGTGACTTCAATGCACATTAAAAGCCAATGAACATATGCATCAGGTTGTACCACTCTTCTTACCTAATTTCCATTTATACTGACAGACCTTCACAGGAGTGAACATCAAGAAGCAACTCCAGATAATCCTATTTCTGTGCTTAGGTTAGCAGGACCAGTGAAGAAGCCCTACAAGCTCGCTCACAGCAACATTAGGGGTTCAAAATGATTTTCATCAACACAGGGACCATTAGTTCCATTGGAGGAACAAACCAGTATCTTTTCAGGAGGGTATCGTGGCTGATTGCTATATGATGCAGTCAACTGCTATTTTCAGACTCTTGGGGGTAAGAGAGAAAACTTTTACACTTAGTTTTAGGGGATAAGTATTGTCTGCTTTTTCTTGCTACCATTGCTCCAAGGTTGGAAAAGAGGTGAACAGTTTTTGTTTACTTCAATGAAGAGTCTCTATGTGAATTCAAGAACAATATTATGTGGATGTTGTTACACAAGAATTGACTAGATATTTGGGTTAACATCTATAAATCTGTGTAAATGAACAGAGGACTCAAAAAAGGCAACATGTTACCTTGGCAAAACACTTCACTGGAAGATATGGGCCAAAGTTGATTCAGGGACAACTAAAAATTCACTATTTCATTTTACTTTTTCACTTACAGCACTATGTAAGAATAATCAGGCACATCGAGCAAAATGTATACATACAAATTCATCTGCCTGACACTACAAGCATTTCTTGAGTAAGCACAGAGGACACATTCAGTGATTCTCACGCTTCGTATGTGGATGCAATGTTTTAGACAGTGGGGTTTTTTTAATTGCTGGCTGTACACTACCTGCTATGCCTGCTGGAAAATGGTCCATCCATATAGTATTCTCCATTACTGATTTCTAGTTTTAAAGTGTGTAACAGGTAAGTAAAATCAAATACACTTCAAGTAGTCTTTTTTGATAGAATAATTGCTACCATTGTCACAGTGATCTTTCCTCCTTGTAGGTAAAGGACCATGGACAATGATTATAGGAATCAGAATGCAGGGGATAAAAATGTTTAAGAACCCTTCATTTGGACTATGTGGGGTTTGGTTTATTCTATTTATTTATTATTTTATATAATGTACTCATTCCTCAAATTCTTTCCCCTTCTGTTTAAGGACTGGAGTATTGCTTCTAGGCATATTCCCTTTCTCCTTACCTGTGTAGTACATAAAGCCTCCATTCTTGGCAGCCTGCATTAAGCACTGCAACACAATTATCCTCAGTCACTGGACTATTATCTCAGGGAACTGAATTAGACTTTGTAGCTTAGCTTAGAGAACATCAAATTATTTACACAAAATGTTATAGTTGAAACAGATCCATTTTAGAGTATTATATGATGGTTAGGGTAGTAAAGACTAAAAAGATCAGCTCACTGATTTAAAACAGAACTAAAACTTGAATCTGAGGGTAGCTGTTGAGAGTCTTATCAAGCAGGCTGATGCCTATTCAGAAGCATGAAAAATCAGTTTTCCATTTAGCCTAGGCTCTAAGTTCCAAAGGTGAAAGTTTCCGTGAAGAAGGTTTGTTCGGGACCAATAGCAGTTCTGTGGAAAGTTTCAGTGTCAGTTTGTCACAAATACAAACTATCAGAATTTCGGTTAAGACCTATGAAACAGCCTCGGATTGATGTTCAAGAATACGCCTGACAAGTCCCTTCTGTTTTGGTATTGTGAACATAATGGTTACCTACAGAGGCGGAAAGGGAAGTGTTCAGGAAATCACAGAATCATATAAATAGGTTCTTTTTCTGAAAACGGTGTAATGTATTTAATTTCTCTTTCAACACAAACAAAAAACTTCTGAGATTTCCTCTCAGAAAACATGAACTTAATTGGCTTATTGCCCTTATATCTGAAACACAAAATGATTAGTTACCATGTGCTATGCATTTTAAATCAATGTAGTTTGTCACAATTATTATTTAAGACTACTCTGTCAAGAGTATGTCAATGTATCTTTCATCCATGAAGGCTTTATATATAGTCCTGACAGTTCTAGGCAAAACCTGATTACAATTTAAATTTTACTTGTATTACCACCCTAAAATGTGACAAGAAATCAACATGGAACAATACAACATTTCCAATGTAAAATATACCCCAATAGACTTAATGAATAGACTTAATGAATTTTCCATTAGTACTTACCCAATGCCTACATCTAATTTCTTACTCCCACCCTCCAATGTATTCCCACCAGTGCCCATTCACCATTCACTCTCCTGACCACCTAAGTCTTCCTATTAAAGCTGATAAAGCTGTTGCACCAATCCGCCTGCATGTCTGAATTTAGAGGGTCGGTCCCTTTTTATGTGCAGCTCAACACAGGCCCTTTTAATGCAGCCTCCCACCAAGGGCAGCTTGTGCCACATTGAAGGTTGAGCCAGGAGGGAGTGAGCACCACTGCCCCTCTCCCGGGGGTCTCTGAACACTCCCAGGCTCCCTCCTGTGTCTGGCTTCCTGGGCATCACTGAGCACCTGAAGGTCAGGGGAGGCCCAGAGCCAAACATGCTCCCACTGGAATCACAGCAAAACTCAGCTGAATTCAGCGGGTTGGAAATGAGCCCAAAGGATGAAAATACAAAGATAATGCTGTGGGATGCTGGTGTTGGATAGTTTTTTCTAAATTTAAAGTGAGGAAAAAATGAAGGAAAAGAGAAAAATACGATGACAGTTGTAAGATGCTACGTTTCCCTTTTCCAAAACAAGGAATTTTTCACTTCTTTGCCAGATAGAACTGTAATGTCTGTTGTCATTACTTTTATTTTTTATTATTTAAATGAAAATAATTTCTGAAAAGTGCTTCTTCCCCTTTTCCCCATATACAAGCTAAAATATAAACAGGTAGAGATAAGTATAAAATCCAACCTTTATTCCACTTTGAACAAGCTTGTGTATATCCAAAAAAGGTTCCTTGAGTATGTCTCCTTCAGGACTGAAAATCTTCACATATCCTTCTTTCTCAAGAATAAAGAGGCGATGGGATCCATCCCCACAATGTACTGCTCCAACAGGCTGCCTTAGTCCACTCACAACTTCCTGAATACAGAAGCAGTTGTGCTTGTGTTTTCTAAAAATAATGAAAAAAACAGTGAGAAATTTCTTCCTTCTCATAAACATGACACAACAATGTCCCTAATGATAAAATGACTGTTCTGCAGTGATATTAAAAACACAGGTATACAGTCCAGTATAAATTACTGCTGTGAATGTATGCAAGCAGATAGTACTGAAAATAATTTGAACTTCAGTAAAATCTGGTTTGTAGACAAGAAAGAAAATTAATTCATCTTAGATCTGAAATGCAGCAGATAACAAGAGAAATAATTTGGTAAAAAGAAGAACAATTTATAAGTACAAAACTTCTGCCATACATAAACACAGTAAATTTCAGCAATTTGACAATTTGGCTTCTAAAACCCATTTAAAAATAACGACTTATGATGGGACACTCCAATTATTTTTACCAAGAAATATACATGAATGAAATAAATTGAAAATAATGAAATAAATATTTTACTAATACACTTACTGTACTTGTTTAGTTATATTAATTTCAGGTAGAAATTACTTCCTAGAACTATGTATGATCCACAGGGTGGACCGTAACCAAGATCCACAGGGTGGATCAAACCAGGATTCTAACACCTTTTCAGCAACACAAATATCAAACGGTACTGAAATATTGAAGTGAATATAACTTTCTCTCTTGATGTACGCTAGCAGCAGCAAAAGAAAGTAACATCTGGAAAACATAGCTGCTGAGCATAAGCACACACTGAGCTGTTTCACTGTGAAAACCACAGGCTTTGCTAGGGTTTTTTTTTTCAGATTAAACAGCATTTATCTTTATGAACCTGCTGATCTCTTCCTCTTTGTCATATTCTTCCATGTGGTCCAGGGAGTTAGAAGCTGGCCCTCGCACTTGTTTTCTTGGAAAATCTGGAAAGCATACACCACCATCTTTTCTTGCATAGTAAAAGCAAAACTCATCAGCTGTAGTTTGGAGAAAACCTTTAAAATGCAAAAGAGCATACAAATATTTAGTGTGTTGTCATGTCTGTAGTTTTGTGCCGTCAAACTAATCTTTAAATAATATATTGAGAGGAAAAATAAGTAATTTTAAACAAAGACCTATCTGCAAAAGAAAGGCCTGGTCTGAATAAATCCAAAATGAGTATTACCTTTTACAGTTTATTTACCTGTATTTGTATTAAACCTTATTTTCTCTGTGCTTAAATAAAAATGCCAATTCATTCAAAACAATATTACCATACACTCATAAAAACATTAAGAGACAAAGCTCAGAGTTGAGGCTGTGATACACTTTTCCTTGATTTTAACCCTATTAATGAAGTGTATTATCTGCTGTAAAGTAGCTTGAGCACCTTTCATTTAACTTTTTTTTTAAGTGACTTGTCATAGTAAAAATTTTGGTAAAGACTTCAGTAAAAGACATGCAGTGAAGACTTTGTGGAATGCTGGCAGCAAAGGACATCAGTCGAGGAGGTGAATAATTTGTTGTCTCAGAAAGGGAGAAGTACTGGTGCAAACTGCACCGTGGTGGCATGTAGCTGGCCTCTGGTGAACTCTCAGCATTAGAGTGGGTGAACACTGTCCCATTGAGAGGTCTACTTCCTCATCCCCCATCTCCTGAAAAGGGGGATATGATGCCCCAGGCTGTGTTGGAGCTGCGTTTAGGTTGGCTTGGATGAAAGATGCTCTTTAGGTTTTAGATTAAAATGGGAAGGAGTTCAAAGTCTCAGGGAAACAAGTAGTTGGTAAAAGGAGAGCCTTTGAGCAAAACCCCTGCCACTACTGATATTACACTATGTTTAATGACAGCAAAAATATATGTATTTCTGTCCACAAACCTATTTCTAGTAATTTCTATCCAGTTTTCAATCATTAGTACTAAATCTAAGAAGATGGAATTTGGCTACTTACACATGTACTATTTTACTAAAACATTGTTACAATAATATGTCTTAAGTTACCTTCATTCCTCTTGGCATACTGTGTTAGGATGTACTGTGGTTCAGATCATAACTGCTAGGATATACAGACTTAGCACTTAATTGAAATTAGAGGCCTAATTTATGCATGGCTTTACCATTTGTGAATAATGCAGTAATCCATAGATCTTGGCTATAAAACCTCTGGCTTACAATGCACAATAAGAGCAGATCAAGGGACAGCTGTATTTCATTGGAAAATGTCAATTTCTTAAAAGAAAAGCTTTTTGAGAAACATTATCAGTTCTGACAAAATTTTAGTTAACATGATGTTTCTGGTCCAAACTCAGACTTCTGGTCTAAATGAAAAAGAGAGAAACAGACAGCAAACCTCGTATCACTATGCTCCGATGTCTTTTAGTTAGGGTGTTTCATTAGGAAGAGGAATATTCAGGTCAATGCTCCTCATCTGTCAGGCAAGAGTTTGACCCTAAGTCTCCCATTTCCCAAGTAAATGTCCTAACGATGACTTTATTAGCGATCCTGGGGTGGTCTCTCTGTGGCTTTCTTCATGGAAAATTTCGAAAGAGTTCAATTTCTTCCTTATGTGGAATAGGAAAATTTTTTAGATCCCAGAATTTTTGTGGAGTGCAAAGCCTTTCCCACCCAACTATACTTCTTTTTCATATGCATCTTCCTTTAAAAATATTGGAAAAATAACGTGACAAAGCCTGTCTTTGGTTTCTATAAAATAATATCTGGAAACACATGGTAGTGTGTTGTGGTGTAAAAGTTTAATTACCATGATTTGGAGCTTCAGTAAATATCATCTCTGAGGAGCTGGTTTTAATTTATAGTAGTTATTTGGAGAAAATGAGAGATATACTTTCAAGTGGAACAACTGAAGAGGAACTCTGATATAATCATGGAGTAGTATTCCAAGGCTTGTAGGTATAATGCCAAAATCAAAGGTAATCTAAAATCTTGCTGTTGAATTATTTGACTTAAGAATACAGTTTTGTCTTTAATAATTTATTTCTCTAGACACAGTGTTTCATTCAAGAAAATGCAATAGCAAACTAGAGGTGTACAATTTCTAAGCATTGCTAGAATTTTCCAGGTATACCATCTACTATTTATGAAAGATAAACTACTCTTGGCTTGAATGTTACCTTTAGTCAGAAAAACTGAAAGCGTATTATGATCATATTGTTTACTCGGTACATGTTCATTTCAAATAACAGTCAGATGCAACTTCACTTGACTAATGCCTTATGGAATGTCTTTTCTTCTATGTAAGACTAATCCCTTTTCGTTATGAAATATTTTATCATGCACTTAAGTACACACTGCACTGCAGTTCCTTTGCTATTTTGCAAACCCATCAGCAGGTTCCAAGAAAGGATAAGGCATATGTTCTATTTTCCTTAGAAATGCTTGTAAAAAATGGGGTTTGAATTAAGCTATGAAAATCAGTCAGTAAATCGCCCAAGTGTTGTGTTCCTGAAAGGAACGTAACCTATTTAAATACAGTTTCACCTGTGTATTAGGGATGGAATTTTGTTCTATAAAAGACAGTAATTTACAAAAAATAAAAATCTGCTTGTTTTATATACGCTAGATTCTGCATCCTAACAGCTTCACTAGAGACAGTTAGAAAAACATGCCCTCCTACTCTCCTATCTGCTTGTAGCCATTCAATGTTTTCTTTACTGTGCTTAGATTGTAAGGTCTTTAGTGTAGAGTTTGCCATTTTGTTTAGTGTTTGTACAGTGTCCAGAACAATGGTCCCTGACAAGAGCCCTTGAGCACTAGAATTGTATGGAGGGAAAAAAAAAGAACATTTTGCTCTGTCTGAGTTTATTCAAATACAGCTCTGTCACTGTCCTTTACGAGAACTATGCCTAGTAAGGACTGCAACATTTGGTTCTGTGTGAATTTCTGTACTTACTACCTTCTTTTAAAAGGCCCCTACATATAATTACAGATTTCCTACCAGCTGTGTATGTGTTGACAGAGCAGTGCCTGTGTTAACAAAGAAAACTCCAATCACTAAGGAAGATTAAACATAGTGTTTGTGTTGTACATGTCAGATTTTGCACAGCCTTGCATTTCTATCCTTTTAAAATGTTCTGTCTTGCAAACAAGAATCAAACAACAGACTTTTCAGTTTAGGCAGTTACAGCGAAGGCTTTCTGTGTTTGCCTTTATAAAAAATCTGTGGGAATAAGTCGCATGATTACAAGCCTTTTCAAAGGAAACTGCTCTCACCTCCCCTCTCCACTTGTGTTTGCAGGTGGTTATTCCTCACACTGTATCTTCCTTCCTATTTTACCTTCACCAAATTCCACTTTGCTGGATTCCCTGCTTACCCATCCCCTTGCCTATTCTCTTTGATATAGGATTCAAGTGTCGTGGTAGCATTTGTCCCAGGCTTTAGAGGAAGTGCAGTTCCTGTTCCCTCCCTTTCTTGTCTGCACTGCATACAGGACTGAATATCATCCACTCATCTGAGTACACCTACACTGGCTTAGAAAGCATCTGGAAATCAGGCTTACCTGCCTCATTCCAGCTACGACCTTGAGCATACAGTACTGCATTGTGTAAAAGAAGCATTTTCCTCGTTTTTTTTTTTTTTTTTTTTTTTTTCTGATTTGCACTTTTGACAGCTACAAATTCTCATTTGGGAGAATTCCCACATTCTCCTCTGTCTTCTCAACTCTCCCTGAAAACTGAATCCAAGAGGTGATTCCAGACTGATTGTTTCAAAATGTAGTAAGTTCAGTGGTAGCTCACATCTTTTCTTACTGGTTTACAAGTGACTGATGGCCCTCTTCTCATGCCCACATGTGACACGTACCAGTACACTGGCAGTCCCAGGGATTATCCCCTTGATGCTTTTGTTAGCAGTAGCAAGATTATGAGCCACTACTATTTTTCTGCAGGTTGACTATGTTGGGTGTGATTTAGTTGACTATGTTAGAACTTCCAAAAGTGTTGTGGATTGCAGAATTTCTTAGATTTCCAATGTTTTGGGCTGGGGTGCCCCTGTTTGGAGTTAAAAAATTCATACCAAGCATCTCTTCTGGTAATGCCTGTTTTCAGATCTGGGCCTGGATTCACCCACAATCATCTGAAAAACACTTCTTCAGTGAAAATACTGGAGGGTACATAGTTCAAAATCTGTCGGATGTTCTTGGATGGCTGTGGCACAGGTTTGTTCCTTACAACATGTCACTTCCACTGGCATGGATCAAGTTTCTGCTCATGCCTAAAGGGAGAACCAGACGTGCCTTTCTTTACTAGCTATACTAATAATACATATTAAGACAGCCTTCTTTTATGACCTTGAAAAAATTAAAATTCAGATTGATCAGAGATCAATTAAGTCACTCAAGCCCATTAAGCCCATTAAGTCACTCAACTCCAATGTCTTCATGACTAATCAAACTGAGGCTTACTCTAAAGATCAGATGAGAAATGTTAACCAGTCACCTGAATGAAGCACTGAAGTTCTAATCTCACAGACTTTGTGAAACATTACACCCTCCTGCATTAACATACCCCCACACACCTAACAACTACTGTTAATATTCTGTTTGAATAAAGAATTGGTTTACACTTCTTTTTGGATATTCCTAAAGAAAATGGAAGTTCCCACAACTGGTGGGAACACTGCTGTCTTCAAAAGAGTTAACGAAGGATCTGCTAAGAGCTTTCGTCTTTGAAAAAGAGACAGAACAATAAATTAATTTCAGGAGCTAACTCATGAAGAAAACTGACTTATAATTTCTTGGTCTTCTCAGTTAATATGTACTGCTAAAATTTCAGTTCCAGAAAAGATGCTTGCGATCTTAAATCGCTAATAATATTTCTCATTTGTGAAGGACTTAAGGGATAAAATTATTTTTGCAGTCAGCAAGTTCCTAAAACTCCTTTGTATTGGTGTGCAGAAACAATTAGCACTCTGTAATGGAGGAAGAGTAATTATTTGACTTTTTAACAAATGCCCAGTGAATCATTGCCAGAGACCTTGGGTTTGGGGGCCTGTTAATTTCCAACTCTGTTTAATCCTCCAGACTAAGCTGAAAACATAGCTTCCACACTTTCTGGGTGTTTTCTTCCTTTTGCAATAAATATTATGGGTATAGGGGTCTCACAAGTAAAAAAGAAAGTAAAAAAGAAAACCCAAATAAGGTGTTATTTTAATGGTTTATATTTTAGACTGTATAAGACTACTCAACTATATTAAAATCCTAAAGGCCATCTTGTCAAAAAGAGGGACCTGGATCTTGATTAATTAATTAATTAAACCTTCAGGAAATCCTAGTATAGTTATCAACAACTATATTTACTAGTCAAGTCACCAAATTAACCCTGTTAGTGCCTGTAGGTTTGCAACAACCTTTTGTTAGTACAACCCACTTTCAGAACCAGTATTTGGAATGATTATTAGCATCTGATTCATGTAGGAAAACTATTTTAACTGACGCTAAAGTATGTAAGCTCTTTCCCTGCAAAGCACAGTGCTCTGTCCAGTGCTAAAGTTATGCTTTCATCTGGTTATCTTTCAAGGCAACCTGGGTGGTCACAAAAAGCACTTGACATCTTGATGCACTTCAGCAGTTTTACATATACACAAACTTTGTAGAAAAATAAATTTGTCATTTGTCACCACATATGTTGATCTGAGGAGTGAGGTTCCTGTGGCTATAGCTCCTGTGCTGCTCAGCCCTTTCTCATTCTCTCTTCCTCCCTCCGCCTCCTCCTTCCTTCTCCCTTTTCGCTTTTTTGCTTTTTCCAATTAAACAAATTGTTTCCCCAGAAACACTGAATGTCACAAAACAGCTATGGGGGACTTGCTCTGCAGAATATGCTAATCATCTGCACTAGCTACAAACTCATGTGAAAAAAAGTCTTTGTGCTGACTTCTTATATGGGCCAAACATTTAGAATATCTAATCTGTTATCGCTGTTCAGCAGGCAGTCTTGGCAACTGTGATCTATTCTGCTTCACTTTGAGGAATGTGATAAAGAGTAAGAAACAGCTGGTTTAAGAAAGCCTTAGAAACATCTCTTCGTTTATAAAGACAATAATAATATTTTCATATTTGAATGGGTTGAGATACATGTTAAACCACAGTAAAGGGAAAAAGTAAGTCAATTCAAAATGTTTTCTCAAGTCAATAAAAGAACACTGCAAAAAATCCCTGCACACTTGGGATTTCAGAGAAAACAAGTACACACTGTACACATGCAATTAAAAACCCCTCCTCCAAATCTCATCCACTTAAACTATCATCTCCTTTACTCAAATATGTTAATATTATATTACTAAGCTGTGTTCATATGTCAAAATGCCTATTCACAAATCCATTTTTCATATCAACTCTTTTTTCTAGTCTGTGTTGCTAGTAAAAAACAAATCCGTAACCAGTTGAATTATTTTCTCCTGTGTGGCATTATTTATAAGTAGTGTTTGGACAGGGAAAAAAGCATAGTTTAAAAATTACAGTCTTAAACATATAAATAATTTACTATTGAGAATACCAAAGTTGTTATTTAATATAATAGTGTATTAAGGTGGGATTTCTAGAAGAACCATCTTCTGTGGTTATTTTGTGGATATAGTTACAAGTGATAGCACAAATTTGGTGACTGCCTTAGACAACACAGGTCAAATTCTGGGGTTGGTTATATCCAGGTAACTCTACTGACTACAGTGAGGAAGTGTTAGGTTACTTAAGAATTTGGTTGTTAACAGCATGTTGGAAGTGAATCAGAGATGACAGAAGTCTAGCAAATAGCTCCCTTTGATATCAATGGCCTTGAAACCCTGTGGAAAACCCATCAGTTTCTAGGGTAACAAAACCAGAAGAAAACACTTTACTCATCAGTCTACAGCAAACAGCCAGCATCCTTTATTTATTGCATTTTAAAGCTATCTGTCATTTAGAATAGCCTTTTGGATGGCCAACTGCTTCTTTACAGGATTTGAATGAACACACTAATATTTCAGCAAAGGTTATATTTTCAGGTGCCTTTGACAACAAACAATCCTTTCTTTCTTGGAGAGATTAATGGGAGGGTGGCAAGAAAGCACTCAAAATATTTAGCTGACTACATAAGATCTGCTGTGAAGACCCTGAGATATTCTGTCTTTGCTTGGGCAAAATCCCCTGGATATCAATGGGGATTGTACCTAGTGAAGAGCTGGATCTATAACCGCTCAGGCAATATCAACATTTCAAAACAGACATCCTTCACACCCGTATTCTGTTATAGGTTTTACCTGGTATGTGACCTCTGCAACTGTAATAGAATTCTTTACAATAGTCTTTGCACAGGTAGGGAAGAGTTAGTTCTCTTTCAGGTGTTTCCCCTTTCTCAGGTGGGTGGAAAAGGTTCTGAGCATGAGGTGAGCAGTGTGCACATTTGATTTCCTCCAATAGCTTCACACATTCTGTGTTGTTGGTAACAGAAAGTATCTGCAAGCCACAAACCAGAGACAAATAAACATACAACCTGTTTCCCCATCTTACACAATAAAAGACTGTGTGATCTAATGTAATAAATAATGCTAGTGGAACCAATACAGTTAGTATAAATGCATCATGTTTCATGCCACCATTCTGGAAGTGCAAAAATCATTAATATGAAATGTGCAGTATGTTGTTAGCACAGTGAGATTTTAAGCGCTTGCTTCCCTTTTTCAGGTAAGAATAATAGTACTCATTTTATGGACTCACGCCCTCAAGCTCCTAATCACACAGGCAATCTCTGAACTAGAGGGATCATTTATATAAGGAGGATCTGCAGCAGCAGGCCTTCTACCCACTTCTCTGATGAGAAATACTGAAAAAACTAACTTGTAAGGTGACCTATTCAAGTATTTAGAGACGAAAAACTAAAACTCTACCATCAAAACACATCAGAAAAATCATATCTAGGCATCTGTTGAATAGGTATATCAAACAATACTGCAGTGTGGCTGCTGAAATGACTGCTGTGGAATTCAGCAGGTGCCCTGGATTTTTCATGCTTTAAATGCTGCTCTGCTTCTTGCTCTCTATATTGCAAACTACTTGGAGGTAAGAAAAGCTGTTATCTTTTCAGACATTTCTTTTCATAAGTGAAAAAGTAGAACTTGTTCGTAACTTCTTGTTTGTCTCAATATTGAAGCTGTAACTTTGTCCTGAAAAAAGAGCATATTATGCATGGTGCTTAAAGAAGCACAAAACCACAAGTGATGATGTGTTTAAGTAAACACAGGAGCCTAAGGAGCGTAATGTCATCAAATTGTGAAAATTAGTGGACTACAGCATAGTTGTCTTTCTTTATTAGCCTTTGAATGCAGTGCACTTTGTTAATCTAACCTTAACCACATGGATTGTTTTTTTGATCATTCATCCCAATGGCGGGTGGTGGGAAATGTTCTCAGTTGAGAGGGACTGACTGATCCAAAGCAAAAACAGAGCTCAGGTTCTTTCTGCTACTTGTTTAACACAGTTATAAACAAAGACTGTAAGACACATATTAAGAAACATTAATGCAGTAAATATTTGTATTCTGTAAAGTTTGTAAATATTTGTAAATAGCGCATTTAAAAATAGCAACATATTTTTGCTAGTTTGTATCTCAGTTTTGTAGAAGGACTTCCCAATGTCATTCACATGCAACATACCACTGAAGGGAATTATCTAAGCTACTTTTGACAAAATAAGTTATTCAGTGCATAAAGACTCATGATAGGTTTGAGCATGCTGTCTCATAGGCCAGCTGTCTTCTAAAATGCAGTACTTTGGTAACGGAGTTCTGAATGTGACATTTTATTTATGGATCATAATTACATAAACCTCAAACACTTGAGAGAAATGCACCTTCCGTTGTTTGAAATAGATGTGTATTCGAAATATTACACAATATGTGGCCTGTACAGGTACACAGAATTCTGTTTAAAGGAACCTTAATTTAGAAGACAAACTTCCCAGGAAAATTTAGTCTTACTACACATACATTGTCAAAAGGCCATCTGAAATGTGTACTAAAGTTAGTGGCCTGAGTTGGATCATTGATTAGAAGAACATTATTTGGCTTCTACTCTTACCCTGGAAGAGCTGCCATTGACTTTAAGAGGAATTCCTCCAGATTTGCCAGGATCATTAAATGAATTAAATGTTCTCTTCTTTAGACTATCTGTTCTCAGACTACCCTCAGTTTCGTAATACCTGCAATTAAGTAATGTGACTAATATCTGCCATGTATGATTTATTATCTCTCCTAGGACCCTTCTTGGGAATATGATTGTCTCACATTTTCTTTTGGAAAGGGTTTGTCTTTTTTTTTTTTTTTTTTAAACCTTGAAGACAGTAATCAATTCATCGCATGTTGCACATAGGGCAGAAGGCTTCCATTAGTCCTGAATTCTTTGGAGAATTCTTTCCAGTGTCTCAGCCTCTTCTCTCCTGAAAAAGTTTAGATTCTTTTTGCTAGATTGCTCATTTGGGCCACAGCAGCAGAACTGTTAACCTTAGTCTTCTTTCTTGAGTTTCAGATGTTGATCTAGATATGGTAGATCTGGGGGAAAATGTCGGGGAAGACAAGAACTAAAAATATAGCACTAACTAGAATAAATTACAACCAAAATACGTACTAACTGAAACTTTGAACTTGACTTAATATTGCCTATGTTTGCAATCCAGGTAGTAGGGAACAGACTTTATATGCTCGCAGTAATCCCACATCAGCTGGGCTTTCTTAAGGGATGATGGCACCCTGACCTTGGTACTTTGCGTTGCTGTAGATCTGATGGGAAGTGGCCTGTATAATGCAGTCAAGTCATTGTCTGCCAAATAGAACAAAGTCTGAAGCCAACAGGGGATGATCAAAAGCACTCTCCATAAATGCTCGTTTTTAAGAACATTATATCACCAAGAAGCCGGGAAGGCTCTTAAAGTAAGGATGAAACGACCTATTTTGCTGTTTCCACCAAAGGAAACTGCACCATGACTACAAACTCTTCCAAGTACTTGCCTACATTCAGTAGTACCACCTGCTTTGCAAAAGTCTCAGATGTTTTCATCAGGGAGTTGATCTCGAGCAGTAGGCTTTCTTGTGGTAGCAGTATGATGGTGTGTTTAGAAGTACAAGTAAACATGAGGTACTGCTAGGTAAATATTCAGTGTGTTTATTGAATTAACTCCACAGTGATACAGATAGAAAACTGTACTTCTACTGGAAGACTCCAGAATGCATTGTGAACAGGGGGAAAAAAAATAAAAAAATTACAGGACAGCAAAGCTAATTTACTATTTCTTGTGGAAAACATAATTGACGTTGCCTGGTGATACAGGGCAAGTAATGCTTGCCAACATTTCAGTCCTCAAAGTTAAGACAAAAGGATCCTAATCCCCCTGAGCAGCTGCTATCCAGGAATTAACCACAGGAATTCACCCCCTCATGTCATTTCTGGAATGAATCTTGGTCATATAATAGCTAATCGGAAGATTAAGGAATGAGAGTCAATCAATTATCTGAAAATCAAGTACAGTGTTATTTAACTTTTAGAATGCTCAAGCAAAATAGGGTGGTAACATTTGCTCTGTGTGAGGTCTGATGTGTAACTCTGTCCTGGCTGAGAGATCGG